>CM038147.1:100031791-100599291 GCA_021437245.1 Aegilops speltoides
AGAGATATTGTGATATCCCAATGTAATCATGTCCATCATGGAGCAATCTTCAACTTCACCTGCAACTAACAACGCTATAAGAGGGACTGAGCAAAGCGGCAACATAGCCAAGCAACGGTTTGCTAGGAAGGGTGAAAAGGTTAGAGGCTGACATGGCAGTTCGGGAGGCTTGAAGAGCAAATGACAGGTAGCACAGCATAGCGATAGAAGGAAGCAACTAGCATATCCAGAGTAACGGTCATCTTGCCTAAAATCCCGCTAGGAAGAAGAACGTCCATGAAGAAGAAAAAGCCACAAAGACAAACCAAGCATAGACGAACGAATCCTCACGATCGTAACAAAACAGGAACTAACGAGAAGGAGCACAACAGGAAAGAAGCAAACACACGGTAAACACACAACACATAAAAATGACATGATGCACAACCAAGCATGATACATGGCAAAGCTAGATGATGCTACTCATGGCAAGAGATGATGCGTACATGAGCAACACATCAAAGCAAGTTTAAATGAGGCCGGAAACAACATATAATAATTTCGTTAAGTCCTCATATGCAAATTTCGAAATTGGTCCAAAACTGAATAAACCTGATGTTCAAGTTGTTAAACAGCAAGTTAAGATGCACCAAGATGAACTACACGAAATTCTAGTCAAGTTACATATAACGTTCATTTAGTTCGAAGCTACGGCCTAGAAGATATGAGCAAAACAAGTTAAACATGGCATTGATTCAAAAAGGCATACAAGCATCAAGCAAACACATTCAAGACATGGATGCAACAAGGTAATATGAAACTACATGCAAAACTAAGCAAGTTTCATATAGAGCACACTCCAAACGGAGCAACGGTACAACATATACACACAAAACAAGTTTAAAGGTCAAGCTGTCCAAAACAGCAACTAGGCATCTAGCAAGCATCAGAACAATATGCTAAGGAACCTCCACATGAGAACAAAAGGCATGGACATGATGTACAGATGAAGCATGACAAAACATGAACACTGAGCTACCTCCAGAAATCACTATAACATGCTCAAAAGGACATGGCAAGATTGCAAATAATAACTGTTTCACAGACTTGGCAGAAATCACTGAGCGTGACAGAAATAACATCAGCTTGCAATATAAAGAGCTATCAAACAACACGCTATAGGAAGCTATCATGGTAAACAAAGGCATGGCATGCTATTACTAAAGACAAAGAACAAAACTCCCTTACTGAACTTATTCCAAAGATCAACATAAAAGATGGTAGCATCCATACAAACATGGCAAATGATATGACAGATTCAGAATAACAGTACATGGCAGGAATAACGATAAGTAGGCATGTTTGTGAGCTTGTACAACTCACCACAGAGCAATACATGGCATTAAAATGTGACCAATAGTAAGATTACATGTTTATTAAGCTAAGCATGGCAAGATCAAGTTCATAGGGTGCATGGGACACTAGCAAAACACATGGCAAAACTGAACTTAATGTTAACAGGCTGACAGCAACATTATTTAGCAATTTGAGAGCAAGATTACAACAAGCTACAATAGGCTATAAATGCAACCAGGGGTATGGTTGGATAGACCAAGATATGTGTAACAAAACATCTTTAGTGAACATCTCTAGATTATGCACATAATGACTTATGGTAGTAGATTTACATAGCATCATGATATAATAGATTCAGCCTAGCAAAACAGTAACAACAAGTACCCTAACACACAAGCTTGATGCACTCACTACAACACTAACAAAAATACATGCATTACACCACTGTAAATATGACATGATGTATCTCAAAACTCATGTGGGGATCAAGATCAAAGAATGCACACACAAAATGCAATGAAAAAGACAAAACAACAAGTTCCGTTAACAGACAGCAGTTAACATCACATAGCACTCTTGCAACGATAATTAGGGCATCAAGATGGACTCAAACAAGCATGGCACAATGGAACAAATTGAAGAGCATCTCACAATGAACATTATGATATATCACACGCACAAAATGGAGCAGCACACAAGACATTATGGCATGATGAAATTGACTATATGCTGATCTTTTTAAGGCACTTGGGAAAAACCTCACCCTGAGAAAACTGGACGGAGATGTGCAGTGGGATGGCGCGGTGCAGTTCGGGGCGGCGTTTGGATGGAGGGGCCGGTGGATCTCGTCCACCCCGGCTCCGGTAACTCCGGCGAGGTCTCCGACGAGGTAAGGGGCACGGCGGCATGAGGCGCTGTCGGGGATAGGCAGATCCGGGGCGGGTCACCGGATCCGGCCAGAACTGGGGGGTGCGGCGCTCCGGGCGGTGAGGTCCTGGGTGAGAGAGAGAGAGCTCGGGGTCAGAGAGAGAGATCGGGGGAAACAAGAGGAGGAGAGAGAGCGGGACCGGCCTGGGGGTCGCCGGTGGGGTCGGCCGTACCACTCCGGCGAGATAGCCAGTGAGCGGGACGGCATGAGGAGGCGCGAGGCGAGGAGCGGGCGCCTGCGCGGGCGGCGGCGATTCCGGCCCAGATGGGCGCGCGGGCCCCTGATGGGCTCGACAGGGCAAGATGGCGGGAGATGATTGGGGCGATCTTGAGGGATGCGTTGTGGCTCGTGGGTGGCAGCCAAGCGGCAGTGGTGGTGGCGCGGTGAACGGGAGGAGTCCAAGTGGCGGCGGAGGAGGGGGAGCACGAAAAACGATGAGGGGCGGCGGCTAGAGGTAGGTGGAGGGCTAGGGGTGCCCAAAAATGGCAAGGGGGCTTCTTAAATTGCCAGGGGTCTAGGGTTAGAGGTTTTGGGGGGTTTTTGGGCCCTCCGATCGTCATCGGACGGCTCCAGCCGAGAGGGGGGGGGGGTAGGCTGGGCCTAGGTGGTGTTAGTGGGCTGTGTAGAGGGGGGTGTGGGATGAGAAGAGAGAAGAGAAGTGTAGCCCGACAACGGTTTCCGGAAACCGAAAACGTCCGACATATGACCGGCAATGACGCCGCTATAAGTTAACGATTGGGCTATCAAACGGGCTCCGAATGCGACGAAACTTGACAAGCGCTCTGTCTACACTATAATAAGATCGCACGCCAAGTTTCGACCCATTCCGAGAACATTTTTAAGCCACTCACGAAACAAGTTCTGGGAGGTGTGACGGTCGCGTGCGAGTGTGTCTGTGCTCAGAACGGACAACAGAGAGAACCGGCGGAACCCGAACGGATGCAAGTTTTGAAAAAACATGCAGATGAAATGCATATGATGACATGGCAAAATGCAACACACAAGCAAATGACATGTTAACTACGGCGAATATCTGGAGGACACCTGGCGCATCGAATCCGGGGCGTTACAACTCTCCTCCACTAACAAGAGATCTCGTCCCGAGCTCTTAGGAATGAGACGGAAGAGAAAGAGAAGAGGTGAAACAAGAGTGCAAGAGATAAGATGAACAAGGTCGAGAGCACTCGATAGAAAAAGGAACGACGAATATGACGAGAATGAAAAGCTCAAGAAACAAGATAGACTCTGAAACCACTCCGGATAGACAAGGTAGAAAAGAATAAGCACGAAAGAATCTGGGCACCACTCCGGCTAAAAATGGAAGGATTAGAACATGAACTCCACAAGCTGGGATGGCACTTGATGAGATGAACAACGCAATGCCTCCGGAAGAACTTAAAGAATGGAATGAAAAGAACTTAGAAGGAAGGATTGAATGGAGTTGTTGAGAAAATCAACAACGAAAGAATAAGCTTGTTGTGGACTTATAAAAACAACTCAAAACTTGAGGTGAAATTATACCACAACCAAGTGTCTGAAAAGCTGAGAAGAACGAATGTCGGTGTCAAAACCGGCGGATCTCGGGTAGGGGGTCCCGAACTGTGCGTCTAGGCGGATGGTAACAGGAGACAAGGGACACGATGTTTTTACCCAGGTTCGGGCCCTCTCGATGGAGGTAAAACCCTACTCCTGCTTGATTAATATTGATGATATGGGTAGTACAAGAGTGGATCTACCACAAGATCAAGGAGGCTAAACCCTAGAAGCTAGCCTATGGTATGATTGTTGTAATGGTTGTTCGTCCTACGGATTAAAACCCTCCGGTTTATATAGACACCGGAGAGGGCTAGGGTTACAGTCGGTTACAATGGTAGGAGATCTACATATCCGTATTGCCAAGCTTGCGTTCCACGCCAAGGAAAGTCCCTTCCGGACACGGGATGAAGTCTTCAATCTTGTATCTTCATAGTCTTGGAGTCCGGCCGATGATGATAGTCCGGCTATCCGGACACCCCCTAGTCCAGGACTCCCTCAGTAGCCCCTGAACCAGGCTTCAATGACGACGAGTCCGGCGCGCATGTTGTCTTCGGCATTGCAAGGCGGGTCCCTCCTCCGAATAATTCATAGAAGATTGTGAACACCAGGATAGTGTCCGGCTCTTTAAATAAATTTCACATACCACCGTAGAGAGAATAATATGTACACAAGTTCAATCTGCTGACGTATTTTTGTGGCGCAACGTCACACCACTACCAAGCCTTTACTTGAATCATTTTTATTATACCACCTCAGCGCGTTTAGCGAAGCAGTTTCCTTGGCACGTCTTGTCGAAGCAGAGATCGCGTTCCCCTTATTCTGGGATTCTCATCAATACAGACGTGGGTAACCCAACCGCGCCATTGATTGTGGCGCTTGGGAGATAAGCGAGTTTTACCAGGCCGGTGGGGACGCATAGTCTTCGTCCTCCTCCTTTTACCTACGCCTTCCTCCTCCTTTGCTTATCCACCTCCGCGCACCCAAGCTCCAGCGCCCAAGTCCGCACATCTCGCCTCAACCTTCCCCAGCCATGTCCGGAGCGGGAGGCAAGTGGATGGCCTCCTTCGTTACGGAGGGGCACATCGAGAAGCTGCTGCGCGGATACTGTCCAAATGACATCACAGACCGGCTGCTGATGAGGGGCAGCTCATCCCCACCCCTAGGCCCCATGAGAGGGTTGTATTTCTTCCCCACTTCCTCCGCGGACTGGGCTTCCCACTTCACCCCTTCATCCGGGGGCTCATGTACTACTATGGCCTGGACTTCCACGATCTGGCGCCAAACTTCATCCTCGACATCTCGGCGTTTATCGTCGTGTGCGAGGCCTTCCTCTGCATCCAGCCCCACTTCGGCTTGTGGCTAAAGACCTTCAATGTCAAGCCGAAGGTGGTGAAGGGCGTCCAAGCAGAGTGCGGAGGCGCCATGGTGGGCAAAATGCCCAATGTCACCAGGCTCGAGGGTGCCTTCGTGGAATCCATCAAAGGGTGGCAATCGGGGTGGTTCTACATCACCGAGCCGCGTGACCCTAAATGGGCAGCGGCCCCCGAGTTCATATCTGGTACCCCCATGCAGCTCACCTCCTGGAAAGAGAAGGGCTTGTTATGGGGCAGTTCGGAGGAGCTGACCGGACTCCAGTCCCGTCTTTAGACCCTGGTGAACAAGAAGCTTAAGCTTGTCAATGTGATCCAAGTCATTCTCGTCCGCCGGATTCTCCCCTGCCAGCAACGTGCCTTTAATTTGTGGGAGTTTGATCCGGCACAGCACCGGACCTTGAGCGGGCTCTTCGACACGACGTACGAAGCTGCATGGAGGGTGCTGTTCAAGGGTGGAGAAGCCCCTGCATCCACAACTGAAGATCGCGGATTCAGCATGCAACGCCCGGCCGGCGAGGTAAGCTAAGTTATCCTTTATGGGACACTCATCTCTTTCATAGTTTGACTTTATGTGGGACCTAAACTCCCAATGCCTTTAACAGGACTGGCAGAAGACGTCCGGACAGGTTAACTGTCCGGCTCCCCTTCCACAAGACCCAGCGGACACCCGTTTGACGGGGCTGCTGTTCTCGGCACTCTACGTGGTGCCGGAGAAGAAGGCAAAGAAAATGGCCACAGGAACCCGAAGGAGTTCCCGGCGCCAGGTGGTATCGGACTCATCGTCCAATGACTCCGAGGCGGACTCCTCCCCCGAGGAGGAGAAAGAGGCCTCTCCCCCAGCGGGGGGAGAGAAGAAGAGGAAGGCCTCCCCAACGAGGGCGGCCGAATGGTCCAAGAAAGGACGGACCCTTCCTCCGGACAGCTCCGCCAACGCCGACGACGGCGACGAGGAGTGGCCCTCAAGGGTCAAGCCCCTGGCAAGATCGTAAGCGTCCGAATTCCTGGGTGATTTATAATTTCTCTTTTTGTCACATGGTGTCCTTCTAATGCCACATACAACCTGTAGTCCGGCCAAGGACGATCTTCCCGCTTCGTCGAGCGGGTCCTTGGCTACGTCGGATATGGATTCCCTTCCGACCGCCTCCACCCCTCGTGACGCTGATGACGCCTAGGTGGGATCCTGTGAGGGACCCGCCAGAGGGGAGGCTCGGAGGTGCCACAGGCAACCTCCGGGCCAGACCGGACTCCGCACCGAACCTGCAGTGGTTCCGGAGTCCGCAGCGCCCTTCGTAAGAAGGGCAAGACTGTGACACCGACGGCCTCCGTCCAACCGGAGGCGCCGGATAACTTGTTGGAGGCGCTCAACGGCGCTTCCATCGAGGAAGAACACCGAACTATCATGAGTGTGGTGATTCAGAAGGTTCAGCTTGCCAGGAGCGGGCTGACCGAAGCCTGCAGCAGCCTTCTAACAGACTTTGAGGTAAGAAATTTAAAATATGCAATATGATACCATGTAGACAGTTGCCCCTGATGCTCGGTTCGGTGTTCGGAAAGAAAAGCCGGACTGAGGATCTAAAAAGATATACGCAGGAGGTCTAAAAAATATGTCAATATGGGATTGCAGGCTGCGCTGCTGACCTCTGCCGCACTGACTGCGGAGGTCGATGCTTTGAAGCAGAACCTCGAGCGGTCCGAGAGCGAGCTCGGCCGTGCCAAGAAGCAACTCGAGGACAAGGAAGGTGAGTAACACCGTATTAAATTTGTACCTTATAGAAAAGGATTTTGGTTGCAAGAGAAATAACAAGGATAACGTGGGTACTCCAGGGGCCACGAACGAGGTGGCGACCCTGAAGGAGGCCGTGTCCGCGGCCGAACGCAATGCGGCCGCGGAACGAGCCGAGCGAGAGAAGCAGGAGGCACGGGTGGCGGAGGTGCAGCAAGAGCTCCAGGCTCTCGTGGAAAAGCATGAGAGTTTGGAGTGCGACTCGAAGACTCGAGAGTCCGAGCTTGCATCAGCTGTTGAGAGTGCCAGGGCCGCTAAGGCCGAAGCCCACAAGGCCCTCCAGGGAATCGAGGCGGTGAAGAAAATAGCGGCGGGTAAGGCATTTTTCATGCAAAGCAAGCATGTGAATGTGAATTACCTATTACTTACCCAAATTCGGAGCTCTCCAGGAGCGTTTGCAGATATGCCTCGCAGCGTGTCCGACGCTGCCGCTTTCTACCGGGCCGAGGAGGGGAGCTCGACGGAGAAGGTCTTCTGGTCTCAGTATGCTGAGGCCGGACATCCGTTGCCCCTTAGCGACCAGCTGAAGCAGCTGGTCAAGCTCCACAAGGTAGCCGAACAGGCCATGAAGGGCCTCATAGTTCGGCTGTGGCCCGGGGAGGCCATGCCTGGGAGCTACTTCGGCCTGGTGCGGTGGCTGGCGGATGCGTGTCCCTGGGTGGAAGTCGTCAAGCACTCCGCCTGCATTGAAGGTGCCCGTCGGGCCCTTGCCCGTGCAAAAGTGCACTGGGGCAGGATGGACGTTGAGAAGCTTCTGACGGACGCGCCGCCGGCGGGCAAGGAGTATCGCACACCCGAAATGTATTATAAGAGTGTCCTGAAGGGTGCCCGCATGATTGCGGGTGAGTGCTCCAAAGATGTAATTTTTGAATAGACTCGCAATGTGTTATCCTATGCGCTGAAAACTTTGTTCATATGCGCGAAGCAACGCTTATTAATTTAAAATATTACCTTATGTGTGGCCGTTTATCAAATCTGAGAGATGGCAAGTCGTCGGCTTCAGCCCCCATGCCACGAGTGCTGGGGTGTTCGGGATAAACTTGAGCGCTCTTGTTCCCATTGTTGGGTCCATCTAGGGAGTCGCTCAACGCAACGAACGAGGAAACCAGACTTATAATGCTTGAACACTCTCACTTAGCCATAGAATTCTATAATTTTAAATTTCAGCGAAGCCCCTAGTGTTCGGAAGACCGAGTTCGGGGCGCTATCCACACCTGGGCCGGACAAAGCCGGTTCCTCGCTCTAAGCGGCATAAGTCTTTAGGGACTCGAAAAGACCTCTCGAACAGCGACCAGCTCTCGCCTTATCATGACGGTCAGTTTTAGGTTTCTCCACTGAGGCGCTCGCCCAGCTCAACCCGGGCGCAATCGCAGTAGTTCTCCTAGTGCTACCTTAGCCAATAATACGGAACGTAAGGTACCAAAACATGGGAGCCGGGCAAACCCAACTATTGACCCAAGACATGATTCGGAGCCGATGCATATAATGCTATAAGTTCGGGGTGCCGCGCTTGTGAAAGTATTCGGACTTGTCACACCATAATGCGGGGAACTTAAGCCCCTGGTGTATTCGGCCGTACCAAAGTGTACGGATGCAAGATGTCGTAAATGAACATATATATATAAGAAAGAAATGCAATTATAAGCGAAAAGCGATGCATTGTTTATTCAAGGAATTCTACGATGAATGCAGAACGATACAAATAGCGCGGTAAGCAAAGGGTAAGACTATTAAACATGTCCCCCCAAGGGTAGGCTGCGGAATGGTGTATGAAAACAGATTGAATGCTCGTAATGGAGACCACCTAGATACTCGCCGTAGCCCTTCTTCTCCCCTGGCTGTTGCATTGTGTGTTCAACGGGTATACTGCCGGACAGGGCCTCTGGTGAACGGAGTCCTGTGCGTAAGAAAAAGGAAAAATAAAAAGAGCCACACACTTGGGAGCCCCTGGTGCGGTTAAGCTGCATTCTGGGCCTATGGTGGTCGTGCCCCTCCCCCTATGCCCATGGTATCTGCAGAGCGTAATGATGTACGCGAAGGACCAGTTTTGCGATTTGGCAGGGGCTGGGGTTGGGGTCGCATTGCTAAGCGTGCTCGGGACGTGCCAGGTGGTCTTGTTGTAGGTTACTCCGGGCGCGTTTGGTCGTGTCCAGTCGCTTAACGGCCAGACTCAAAAATTGCCTTAAGAGGCTGCTCTGTACTTCTGTCGCGAGAGCCGCTGTATGTTCCTCCATTCGGAGGGAGCGTTCAGTGTTCCCGTTGACCATGATGACTCCTTGAGGGCCTGGCATCTTGAGTTTGAGGTATGCGTAATGCGTCACCGCGTTGAACTTTGCAAACGCGGTCCGTCCGAGCAGAGCTTGATAGCCGCTGCGGAACGGGACTATGTCGAAGATTAACTCCTTGCTTCGGAAGTTATCCGGGATCCAAGACCACTTCGGTGTGGTGAGCTGTATAATTGGCCTCTACACCTGGTATGACGCCTTTGAAGGTCGTCTTTGTAGGTTTAATCCTTGAGGGTCTTTGCCCATCTTGCGCACTATATCATGATAAAGCAGGTTCAGTTGCCGCCGCCGCCCATCGGGACTCGTGAGGTGAAATCCATCGACGATTGGTTCTAAAACCAATGCGGCGAATCCGCCATGGCGGATACTGGTGGGGTGGTCCCTTCGATCAAAAGTGATCGGGCAAGAGGACCATGGATTGAACTTCGGGGCGACTGGCTCCATCGCATATTCGTCCCTAAGTGCACGCTTCCGCTCCCTCTTGGGTATGTGGGTTGCGTATATCATGTTTACCGTCCGCACTTGTGGGGGGAAACCCTTCTGTCCTCTATTGTTCGGCGGCCGGGTCTCTTCCTCGTCGTCGCTATGCAGCCCCTTGTCATTGTTTTTGGCGATTATCTTGCCTGCCTGCTTGCATACCCAACAATCCCTATTGGTGTGATTGGCTGGCTTTTCAGGGGTGCCGTGTATCTGGCACGAGCGGTCGAGTATTCGGTCCAAATTGGACGGACCCGGAGTAGTTATTTTGAATGGCTTTTTCCGCTGACCGGGTTTGGAGCCTCTGAATCCGGCGTTGACTGTCGTATCCTTAGTGTTGTTGCCGTTAACGCGGCGTTTGTTTTTGTTGCGACGCGACCTGCCATTGCGGTCCTTGTTATTCGGACTGCTAGAATTTTTGCTGAGGTTGTTACTGCGGGCTAGCCAGCTGCCCTCTCCCGCGCAGAAGCGGGTCATGAGTGATGTGAGGGCTTCCATGGATTTCGGCTTTTCCTGTCCTAGGTGCCGGGCCAGCCACTCGTCGCGGATGTTATGTTTGAAGGCTGCGAGGGCCTCCGCATCCGGACAGTCGACGATTTGATTTTTCTTTGTTAAGAACCGTGTCCAGAACTGTCTAGCCGATTCGTCTAGCTGCTGAATTATGTGGCTTAGGTCATCAGCGTTTGGTGGTCGCACATATGTGCCCTGGAAGTTGTCAAGGAATGCGGCTTCCAGGTCCTCCCAACACCCCATTGACTCTGCTGGCAAGCTATTAAGCCAATGCCGGGCTGGTCCTTTGAGCTTGAGTGGGAGATATTTGATGGCGTGAAGATCGTCACCGCGGGCCATGTGGATATGAAGGAGATAATCTTCGATCCAAACCGCGGGGTCTGTTGTGTCATCGTAGGATTCAATGTTTATGGGTTTAAACCCTTCAGGGATTTGATGATCCATTACTTCATCTGTGAAGCATAGTGGGTGTGCGGCGCCTCTATATTGGGCAATATCACGACGTAGGTCGAGCGAGCTTTGTCTACTGTGTTCAGCCCGGCCGGAGTTGCTATATCCGGTGCGACGGTAGTCGTCGCGCATCGTGGGGCGCCCACATGATCCGTTGAACGATCTTGATTGTCTTGCCTTGTCCTCCAATATGTCTCGCAAGTCCGGCACATTCCCCCGTGGCTTCGTGCTTTTCGAGCGGTGCCGGGGTACGGTTCTGGCGGAGGGTCTAGAGGCCTCTCTGTCGCGGCCACGAGGTGGTCGGTCTGCTGTATTATGTGCTGGTGATGAAGGTTTATATGCCTCCTCCTCTAATCGGGGGAGCAACTTGCGTTGGGGGTAGCTTTTGGAGGGGCGTTCGAGTTCATACTCTTCGGCCGCGAGGACTTCAGTCCATCTGTCGGCTAGCAGGTCTTGATCAGCTCGAAGTTGTTGCTGCTTTTTCTTTAGGTTGTTCCCCATGGCCATTTGCATGCGTTTAAAACGCTCTTGTTCGACGGGATCCTCGGGCACGACGAATTCGTCGTCGTTGAGGCTTGCCTCGTCTCCGGAGGGAGGCATGTAATTATCATCCTCTACCTCTTCGTCTGCCGCTCTCTCGTGAGGGCTGGCTTCTCCGTCCTCCTATGCTGAATCTTGCTGGAGGTGGTTGTCTTCGGCACTCTCTGGGGTGTTATTATCTCCGGTGCCGGAATCTCCATTCTTGCTGTGGTGGGATTTAGAGGGGCGCCGCTGATGCCGGCGCTTGGGCTGTTTCTTGGAGGAATCTGCCTCCACTGCTTCTTCGTCGTTCAAATCCTTTGGGATGTCCACCATGTATATGTCGTATGACGAGGTGGTCTTCCAGTGCCCTGTAGGTGCTGGTTCTTGGTCGTCTCCGGCATCGTCGTCCATACCGTCGATGTCTTCGGAGTCGTAATCTAGCATGTCGGTTAAATCATCGACAGTGGCTACAAAGTGGGTGGTGGGTGGGCTTTGAATTTCTTCATTGCCCGCATCCCAACCATCTCGACCGTAGTCCGTCCAGGGCTCGCCTAATAACGAGAGGTACTTTAGCGAATTCAGGATGTCGCCAAAGGGTGAGTGCTAAAAGATGTCCGCGGCGGTGAACTCCATGATCGACGCCCAATCGGATTCGATTGATAGGGGCACAGGAGGTTCGGAGTCCGGCAAGGAGTCCGGCACCTCGGAGTCACGAGCTTTATGAGGGACAAAGTCAATATTCGGCTCAATTGCCGTAGAGGTTGCAGCCCCCGAGGCAGTGTCTAGCCACCCGTCCTCGATCTGCGCGATCGGCTCCGAACTAAGGGTCGGAGCGGACTCATGTGCGGCCTCCAGGGCACATCGTGACAGTGCGGCGCGCTCGGCTGTGGCTCGAATCCATCGAAGATCAAGTCTCCATGGATGTCAGCCATGAAGTTTAGACTTCCAAATCCGACCTGACGGCCAGGGGCGTAGCTCTCGATCTGCTCTAGATGGCCAAGCGAATTGGCCCGCAGTGCAAAGCCGCCGAATTCAAAGATCTGTCCGGGGAGAAAAGTCTCACCCTGGACTGCGTCGTTGTTGATGATCGAAGGATCCATCAAGCCTATCAGTGACGACACAGAGGAACTCTCAATGAAAACACCAATGTCGGTGTCAAAAACGGCAGATCTCAGGTAGGGGGTCCCGAACTGTGTGTCTAGGCGGATGGTAACAGGAGACAAGGGACACGATGTTTTTACCCAGGTTCGGGCCCTCTCGATGGAGGTAAAACCCTACTCCTGCTTGATTAATATTGATGATATGGGTAGTACAAGAGTGGATCTACCACGAGATCAAGGAGGCAAAACCCTAGAAGCTAGCCTATGGTATGATTGTTGTAATGGTTGTTCGTCCTACGGACTAAAACCCTCCGATTTATATAGACACCGGAGAGGGCTAGGGTTACACAGAGTCGGTTACAATGGTAGGAGATCTACATATCCGTATTGCCAAGCTTGCCTTCCATGCCAAGGAAAGTCCCATCCGGACACGGGACGAAGTCTTCAATCTTGTATCTTCATAGTCTTGGAGTCCGGCCGATGATGATAGTCCGGCTATCCGGACACCCCCTAGTCCAGGAATCCCTCAACGAAGAAAAAGCAAAACTCCACTTCAGAAGAATACGAAGAATTAATTGCACTTCGAGAGGCAAGAAGGAAAGATGAGCTCCTCCAAAGAATCTTGATGAACACTTGAAGAATGAATTAAATCAAGAAGAACTACCATGAAGAACTCCAGGGACAAAAGGATGATGAGATAGAATGAAGGGTGAAAGAATAAGAATAAAACCTCGTGATGATTGAGATGGAGCTTCGCGACGAGATAAAGCGGAAAACTTGGAACTTCGGAAAAGAAAAGATGAAACACTATAACCGAGAATCTTCGAGAGAACAGACAAGATATAGAGGAAAAACTCTTCTTCTATCTGGAAATGACGACGACGAACGCCACCAAAATTACTGAGGTACTCCGGCAGAATGAAAAGCAAAGAGGTTGAGCCAACAATGGAAAGAATTTGAAAGAGATCTTGGAGAAGGCATGTGACTGATGAAATTCATTCTTACGTCACACTTGAAAAGAATTTGAGAATAACTCCGGGGGAATTGGAAAAGTCAGGTAAGATCCTGGGAAAAGACCTGTGGGTTAGGGCCCACTAAAAGAAAACACCGTTGAAAAGGATTGTTGAAGAGATAGATGATGCACCGTAACACTTAAAATATTTGAATGAGGTCAAAACCTCGAATTAATTCAAACACCGATGAATATCCTGAGATGTCTTGAGCACACCAGAAGGATAAACTGGCGAGAGGCGAACGAGCAGGGAAAACACTTTAACCTAGGGAAAGAATATGATCAACCCGAAAAACTTGAGTTGAATCCATCGGGAAAGAAAGAGTTGAAGAGTGTCAAACGAGACGAGAATTCACCAGTTGAAACAATTGAGGGAAGACTGAAGAGACTCCACATGAATGAAATTGATGCTTGAAAGAGACTCAGGCTCCGGGAAGAAGAGCGTGGGAGGGCGGGAAAAAACAAATGCGACTTGGAAGGGAAAAAACCGAAGAATAACTTCAAGAGGAAACACCGGTTGAAAGAATGCAAATGCTTCGCACGAGTAGGATGGATACTCGATTACGGACTCCGGCTCCGAGAAGAAAAAAGGGGTGGGCGGGTGGGAAAAGAAGACAACTGAAGATTGAACTTGGCAAAGAAGAAGAGGCTAGAGTCAACTTGACGAGAAATGCACCGGATGAAAAGAGATGAGAACCAACGACCGGAAAACTAACTGCGTGATCCTAAAGAAAGTTTGAAGGGGAAGAGGAGTAATTCAAAACACCTACATCAAGATTCCTGACCAGAGCGACGAAGGGGCTGAGGAGTAAAAAGAATTCCTACTCTCCGAAATTACTAGACTCCGAAAACAGTTTTCTTCTAGACTCAACAACGGCCAAACTACACGATCAATCAAGGGGGCTCCTATGGTCGGCCGAGGCTCTGATACCAACTTGTCAAGCCCAATATGCTACCCTATCCTAAAGAAACTCGAGGGTCCCACTAAGGATAGAACCGCATATTGGAGATGCTTTTGCAAGGTGGATATCATTACATCGTACCATTACATAATAGTTGGGTTTACATACAAGGCATACAAATGCTGCAAGACGGATGAAACACAAACAGAAACTCAAACGACATCCACCATGCTAGCCCAGACTGCCGACCTGGAACCTATCCCCTGATCAAAGAAGAAGCAGAAGAAGAACTCCAAAACAAGCCAACATCGCTCTCACGTCAAGATCATCGCATTACCTGTACCTGCAACTGTTGTTGTAGTAATCTGTGAGCCACGAGGACTCAGCAATCCCATTACCATGGGTATCAAGACTAGCAAAGCTTAATTCGTAAGGAAGGGGTAAAGTGGTGAGGTTGCAGCAGCGACTAAGCATGATATGGTGTCTAACATACGCAAACAAGAGCGAGAAGAGAAGCAACGGAACGATCGTGAAGCTAGCAATGATCAAGAAGTGATCCTGAACTCCTACTTACGTCAAACATAACCCAAAACCGTGTTCACTTCCTGGACTCCGCCGAAAAGAGACCATCATGGCTACAGACGCGGTTGATGCGTTTTAATTCGATTCTGGTGTCAAGTTATCTACAACCGGATATTAACAAATTCCCATCTGCCACATAACTGCGGGCACGGCTCTTGAAAGTTTATACCCTACAGGGGTGTCCCAACTTAGCCCATCACAAGCTCTCACAGTCAACGAAGGATACTCCTTCTCCCAGGAAGACCCGATCAGTCTCGGAATCCCGGTTTACAAGATATTTCGACAATGGTAAAACAAGACCAGCAAAGCCGCCCGATGTGCCGACAAATCCCGATAGGAGTCGCACCTATCTCGTTCTCAGGGCACACCGGATGAGCCAGACGTCGGGTTGGCATAGACCCTGGTTGCCTAGCGGGCGCCGGACATGGCTCGGTTTGGACCAACACTCGGAGGAGCACTGGCCCAGGGGGGTAAATAAAGATAACCCTCGGGCTCCGGAAACCCAAGCGAAAAAGGCTTAGGTAGGCAAATGGTAAAACCAAGGTTGGGCCTTGCTGGAGGAGTTTTATTCAAAGCGAACTGTCAAGGGGGTCGCATAAATCACCCAACCGCGTAAGGAACGCAAAATCAAGGAACATAACACCGATATGACGGAAACTAGGGCGGCAAGAGTGGAACAAAACACCAGGCATAAGGCCGAGCCTTCCACCCTTTACAAAGTATATAGATGCATTAATTAAATAAGAGATATTGTGATATCTCAACATAATCCTGTCCATCATGGAGCAATCTTCAACTTCACCTGCAACTGACAATGCTATAAAAGGGGCTGAGCAAAGCGGTAACATAGCCAATCAACGGTTTGCTAGGAAGGGTGAAAAGGTTAGAGGCTGAAATGGTAGTTCGGGAGTCTTGAAGAGCAAATGATAGGTAGCGCAGCATAGCAATAGAACGAAGCAACTAGCATAGCAATGATAGTAGTGAGATCCAGAGTAACGGTCATCTTTCCTGAAATCCCGCTAGGAAGAAGAATGAGTCCATGAAGAAGATGAAACCACGAAGACGAACCAAGCATAGACAAACGACTCCTCACGATCGCAACGAAACAGGAACTTACGAGAAGGAGCACATTCGGAAAGAAGAAAACACACGGTAAACACACAACACATAAACATGACATGACGCACAACCAAGCATGATGCACGAGAAAACTAGATGAGGCTACTCATGGCAAGAGATGATGCATACACGAGCAACATATCAAACCAAGTTTAAATGAGGCCGGAAACAACATATAACAATTCCGGTAAGTCCTCATATGCAAATTTCGAAATTGGTCCAGAACAAACCTTATGTTCAAGTTGTTAAACATCAAGTTAAGATGCACCGAGATGAACTACACAAAATTCTAGTCAAGTTACATATAAAGTTCATTTAGTTCGGAGCTACGGCTTAGAAGATATGAGCAAAACAAGTTAAACATGGCATTGATGCAAAAAAGGCATACGAACATCAAGCAAACACATTCAAGACATGGATGCAACAAGGTAATATGAAACTACATGCAAAACTAAGCAAGTTTCATATAGAGCACACTCCAAACGGAGCAACGGTACAACATATACACACAAAACAAGTTTAAAGGTCAAGTTGTCCAAAACAGCAACTAGGCATGTAGCAAGCATCAAAACAATATGCTACGTCACCTCAACATGAGAACAGAAGGCATGTACATGATATACAGATGAAGCATGACAAAACATGAACATTGAGATACCTCCAGAAATCACTATAACATGCTCAAAATGAAATGGCAAGAATGCAAATAATAACAGTTTCACAGACTTAGAAGAAATCACTGAGCTTAACACAAATAACATCAGGTTGCAATATTTAGAGCTATCAAACAACATGCTACAGGAAGCTATCATGGCAAACAAAGGTATGGCATGCTAATAATAAAGACAAAGAACAAAACTCCCTTACTTAACTTATTCCAAAGATCAACAGAAAATATGATAGCATTTATACAAACATGGAAAATGATATGACAGATTCAGAATAACAGTACATGGCAGGAACAACGATAAGTAGGAAAGTTCGTGAGCTTGTACAACTCACCAAAGAGCAATACATGGCATTACAAGGTGACCAACAGTAAGATGACATGTTTATGAAGCTAATCATGGCAAGATCAAGTTCATAGGGTGCATGGATCACTAGCAAAATACATGGCAAAACTAAACTTAATGTTAACAGGCTGACAGCAACATTATTTAGCAATTTGATAGCAAGATTACAAGAAGCTACATCAGGCTATAAATGCAACTAGGGGCATGGATGTATAGAGCATGACATGTATAACAAAATATCCTTAGTGAACATCTCCAGATTATGCATAGAATGACTTGTAGAAGTAGGTTTACATAGCATCATGATATAACAGATTCAGCCCAGCAAAACAGTAACAGCAAGTCCCCTAATACACAAGCTTGATGCAATCACTACAAGACTCAAAAAAATACATGGATTGCACCACTCTAAAAATGACATGGCGTAGCTCAAAACTCATGTGGAAATCAAGCTCAATGGATGCACATGCAAAATGCAATGAAAAAGACAAAACAGCAAGTTCCGTTAATAGACAGCAGTTAACATCACATAGCACTCTTGCAATCATAATTATGGCACCAATATGGACTCAAACAAGCATGGCACAATGGAACAGAATGAAGAGCATCTCACAATGAACATTTTGATATATCACACGCACAAAACAGAGCAGCACACAAGAAGTTATGGCATGATGAAAATGACTATATGTTGATGTTTTTAAGGGAATTGGTGAAAAACCTCACCCCGAGAAAACTGGACGGGGATGTGCAGTGGGATGGCGCGGTGCGGTTCGGGGCGGCGTTTGGATGGAGGGGCCGGTGGATCTCATCCACCCCGGCTCCGGTAACTCCGGCGAGGTAAGGGGCGCGGCGGCATGAGGCGCTGTCAGGACAAGCAGATCCGGGGTGGGTCACCGGATCCGGCCGGAACTGGGCTGTGCGGCGCTCCGGGCGTGTCGGTGTACTGAGGTAGGGGTGCCTCAGTACCCCAACTTGTGCACGGGCAGCCACAGCTCCCCGCAGCTGGATCCACCAAATGCTTGCCGGAGACCATCTCCGCTCCACACCATGCCATTCAAGAACAAAGTACACAAGGCAGAAGATCAAGACCCCGGCAAGAGGAGCTTGCCGGGAAGGCCGTTCCAGGCTCAAGACTACATCGCACACAAGTCCTGGCGAGAGGAGCTCGCCGGGAAGCTAGAAGATCACGCCACGTAAAACACGCCTCGGCTATCGCGTCGGTGAGGGCCCGGGAGCGGCAAGTCATAGAGCCCGACAAGCTCCCGGGCCCGGCAAGATCAAGGCCCCGGCAAGGTGCTTGCCGGGAAGAGCTATGCTACGTGCCCACACTCCGAGCCATCTGCCCACGCGTCGCTTTCAGCTTTCTCCGAGACCGCCGCGGGTGGCTGGGCTGCATGGAGGGTGCGGTGGCACTCCACGTGGTGGCTCCATCGCCCGTGGCAAGCGGAGACGCAATGGCGGGGAGCTTTTGGGCGGCGGCGACGGGCATTTAATGCTCTTGTCCCCTCTGTCAAAAGTAGGTAGAATCCACTCGTAGCTACTTTGTTCCGCATTTGCTCCAACTACCACCTCTTTTACGCTTTTACCCCTCTACCTTACGTTGACACCTGTCGGTGACCCCTTGCCCTATAAAAGGAGGCCCATGCACAACGTAGAGGAGGTTCCGCTCATTCGCTACTCTCGCGTAGGTTCGAACCCTCGGCAGTTCTAGTGCCAGGGATTCGGCTAGTTTCATACACCACACCACCATTTGCTCGCATTCGGGAGCAAGATCAAATACTACACAATGCAGCAGTAGGGTTTTACGCGACCATCGCGGCCCGAAGCTGGGTAAAAATCCCCCGCGTGCATCGCCTCGATCTGCTCTCCGCGCACCCTCCGCCCTCGTACCGAACACACGAAGGGGCCCCGGCCCCATAGGTGCCGCGCCACCCATCGCGCGCGACATCTCTGGCGCGCCAGGTAGGGGGCGTCGAGATTGTGTGGACCTGATCCGGTGTTCGCGCGGTCGCTTTCTTCATCAACCTCTCGGTTTACAAGAATTTCATCGACAATCTGCGCCATGGCCCCGAGGACGAGAGCTTCGAGGGTCGCAGATCCGTCTGCATCTCGGCCACCGCCACGAGCAGCGATGGGCGGAGGAGACACAGCGGAAGGTGGACACCGGCGAGGGCACTCAGCGCCACGAATCGAGGCGGGAGCGGATGACGCGATCGGTCTCCGCAGACCCACACCCATCCCAGCAGCGCCACGCCACGAGAGGTGGTGTCCGTCTTTGGGCAAGAATAGGCGGAGGCTCGCGGGATGCTCCGGACTGCTGTCCGGACATGAGCAGAGCGAAAGAGCCGGAGCAGGGCCTTGCTCCTCCTATCGCTACCAGGAGCCTGAGCGCGACCTGTTCCCTGCGCCGCTCGCTCCCGCTCCCCTCCACGCCGGCAAGCGTGTCCCCCTTGGAACTCCACGCTGTCGTCAAGGACGCACCATCGAGCTCTAAGTCCGGCGAGGACGGCTCTGGCGTTCGCTCCGACAAGCACGGCTCCTCGGAACGCTATAAGCCCGGCAAAGGCAGCGTTGGTGCTCGTCCCGGCAAACGCACCTCCCCGGAGTGCTGCGCTGTCGTCGAGGACGCGCCATTGAGTTCCGCCAGCAAGCGCGAAGAAGCAAGAAAAAGAAAAGCTAAGTCGCTCGAGCCTTCGTGCAGAGCACTCCTCAGTTCCACGCTTTTGTTCGTTATATCCCTCTCGCGTTCGTCGTTTGTGCACAAAACCTGTGCGCTGAGGAGCCTGCCTGTGATCGGTCGCACCCTTACCTTGCTTCGAACACACTCAACGAGTAAAGAGTGAGCCGCGACCAGCTTCGCGCCCTCGTTTCGTTTCGAGTCTGCTCAGCAAGTTAAGCGCGTCGCGGGCTGGACGCGACAAGGTTGCTTGCCGGAAGCGACGCCAGCCAGCGGGCTGCTGATGTCCCGTACTCAGCAAGCGCGTTAAGCACCGGCAAGTTCCCTAGAAGCGTAGGGTGACAACGCACAAAGGGCGTAAAGTAGAGGGTGTAACATGGCAAGCCCTTGCCGTGAGATGTCCTTCGTATGAGAGGCTTGTGCGCGAGAGGAGCCAAGTCGCGGTCCAGTTGCGTGCTTGTTTTGTTTCCGAGTCCGCTCAACAAACACAAGTGTGCGGCTGCACCCTTATCTTGCTTTCGAGCATGCTCAGCAAGTTAAGTGTCGCGACTGGCCCGACAAGGTTGCTTGCCGGAAGCGACGCCACCAGCGGGCTGTCCCGCGGTCGATAAGCGTGTTCGCCCCGGCAAGCTCCCCAAGAGCGTAGAGTACAAACATACGAAGGACAAAGCTCGGCATCGTATTGCGTAGTCAAGATTTATATACGCCTACATGTGCGTTGAGCAGTTGCATATCTACATCAGCTGTTTTATGATCGCAAATTGCAGCAACAAGGAGGAACCAAAGATCACACCAAAGACACAGGGCCCGGCAAGCCGTGGTCGCCGGGCTGCGGTGCCAAGGTTCTTCTTGGCAAGCCAGCCTCGCTGGGCTGCAAGTATCAAGATTCGTCTCCGGCAAGCTGGTGTTCTTTGGGGCTGCGATTCGAGATAAGCTTTTCATCCTCGTCATGCATCCTCTCATGGACCGGGGATGCGGGATCTGCGTCTTTGAGCGATCGTGTCTTGTAAAAACCCGTGCGTGGAGGAGCCGAGTCGTGGCCCGATTCGCGTGCTTGGTTTGTTTCGAGTCCGCTCAACAAACACAAGTGTGCCACTGTACCCTTATCTTGCTTTCGAGCATGCTCAGCAAGTTAAGCGTCAGAATCGCCCGACAAGGTTGCTTGCCGAAGCGACACCACCAGCGGGCTGTCCCATGGTCGCTAAGCGTGTTCGCCCGGCAAGCTCCCGATAGCGTGAAAAAACACAAAACACGCAATCAAGTAAAAGACTCGATCCGGCAAGCTTTCCTCTTTTCATTAAAAACATCCAGTTTAGTACGAGTCCATAGAGGATGAAAAACATGATAGAGAGGATTACAAGTTCTTAAATGCAGCTAATGCCCGAGGGCTTCTGATTAAAAGATAAGGTGCCGTGATCCCTCTCCTATTTCTCTGTTCGGGAGTTCAGGGAGGCAGGTCAAGGCCCCGGCAAGATAAGCTTGCGGGAGAGGAGACCCGCAAGAGGAGCTTGTCGGGAAGGGCGAAGGAGCGCTAGAAGAGCGTGGCGGTGACGACGCCAAGCCCGCAGAGCTGCGCAGGTGGCGGGCATGGGGCGCGATGCCCGGAGAGCCAGCGACAAGTCCTCGAAGCCAGCGGAGAGCCACGGGCGCCGAAGACCCCAAGAGAACACCCGGGGCCGGCCGGGGAGCTTGGCGGAGTCGGGGCGTCGGAGGCGAGCTTGAAGGCGGAGTGGTGGGACGCCGGCACGAGGCACCTCGCCTCGTACTCCGACATAACGGCCTTGCCGCCGTCCCCTCTTCCTCTTCTGCTGCCTCTCTCCGCCACCGCCAAGGAGACGGCCCGGGGAGTTCAGGGCCCGCAACCCAGAAGATGGGGTTGCGGTGGCCTGCGAGGCAGCGGTGTCCGACGCCTAGTCGGGCCCGCCATCCCCTCGCCGCCATCGCTCTCCTCCTCGTCACTTTCGCTCGGGAGAGCCTTCGCTATCCGAGGAGCTGTCCACACAGCAGCGCACCGGGTTCCATAGTCGCCAAGACCTTGGCGGCGAGGAGGTCACCATCCAATAACTTGAAATGGAGGGTGAACCCGCCGTCAAGCTATGGATCCGGCGAATGTCTTCCACCCTCGGTCGAAGAACATCACGCGGGGGCTGGGGACCACGACACTCACCCGAGTGCCGCTGATCCCGCAACCCCTCATCGTAGCTCCATCACGTCGGGTGGATCCGGTCCCATCGCATCCGCAAACGGGACCGGCAGCCGGAGACGACGGCGGCGGCGCCGCGAAGCTTGATGAAGAACTCCCAGGGGTCATCTCCGGTGTGGACCGCGCCGTGGTCAGGAGACGCCGGGGGAGATGGAGGAGGCAAGTCGCCTCGGCCGCCTCTCCCTCGACCGCCTCGGCCACGCCCTCGGCCTCGTCATGACCGCCCCTCCCTCTCCCTCTCGTGGCGGCTCCGCCACGGGAGCAGATGGGGAGTGGTGCGCTGCCTAGAGGCGACCCGCGCCGCCACCGTCGAAGAGCCGGGATTCCCTCCTTCCATGGTGGCGAGAAGAGCAGAAGATGAAGATGAAAGGGGAAGCGGATGAGTGTGGCCATTGTGTCCCCCTTCCGCCCCTTTTTAAAGGGGCGAGGTGGGGCTCAACCGCCCGCCAGCCAATCGAAGCGAGGAGGCGGAGGAGCGGGCCGACTCGCCCTCTCCGCCCGTGGCTCGGCCTCCCACCTTCGCCGCCCGATCCCCATGCATGAGGGCAGCGTGGCGGCGGGCCGGCGGCGGGTGAAGCGACCCCGCTCTGCGCCACGATCACGGGGTGGATGCCTTAAAGGCTGCATGCGCCGCCCACGTCTCCCACAACGCTGCAATCGACGCGTGCCGTTTCGGGGGAAGCGGCGGATGCAGAAGCGGAGTCGGCGCGCCGTGGGCCGCATGTGCCCGTGCACTGTCTTGGGCCTGGCCCAACAGCGCTCGGCACCGTGTATGGACCAGGCCCGGGGGCTCCTGTCGGTGTACTGAGGTAGGGGTGCCTCAGTACCCCAACTTGTGCACGGGCAGCCACAGCTCCCCGCAGCTGGATCCACCAAATGCTTGCCGGAGACCATCTCCGCTCCACACCATGCCATTCAAGAACAAAGTACACAAGGCAGAAGATCAAGACCCCGGCAAGAGGAGCTTGCCGGGAAGGCCGTTCCAGGCTCAAGACTACATCGCTTACACAAGTCCCTGGCGAGAGGAGCTCGCCGGGGAAGCTAGAAGATCACGCCACAGAAAACACGCCTCGACGCTATGCGCGTCCCGGCGAGGGCCCGGGGAGCGGCAAGTCATAGAGCCCGACAAGCTCCCGGGCCCGGCAAGATCAAGGCCCCGGCAAGGTGCTTGCCGGAAGAGCTATGCTCGTGCCCACACTCCGAGCCATCTCGCCCGCGCGTCGCTTTCAGCTTTCTCGAGACACGCGGCGGTGGTGGGCTGCATGGAGGGTGCGGTGGCACTCCACGGTGGTGGCTCCATCGCCGTGGCAAACGGAGACGCAATGGCGGGAGCTTTTGGGGCGACGGCGACGGGCATTTAATGCTCTTGTCCCCCTCTGTCAAAAGTAGGTAGAATCCACTGTAGCTACACTGTTCCCGCACTGTTCCAACTACCACCTCTTTTACGCTTTTACCCCTCTACCTTACGTTGACACCTGTCGGTGACCCCTTGCCCTATAAAAGGAGGCCCATGCACAACGTAGAGGAGGTTCCGATCATTCGCTACTCTCGCGTAGGTTCGAACCCTCGGCAGTTCTAGTGCCAGGGATTCGGCTGGTTTCATACACCACACCACCATTTGCTCGCATTCGGGAGCAAGATCAAATACTACACAATGCAGCAGTAGGGTTTTACGCGACCATCGCGGCCCGAAGCTGGGTAAAAATCCCCCGCGTGCATCGCCTCGATCTGCTCTCCGCGCACCCTCCGCCCTCGTACCGAACACACGAAGGGGCCCCGGCCCCATAGGTGCCGCGCCACCCATCGCGCGCGACAGGGCGGTGAGGTCCTGGGTGTGTGAGAGAGAGAGCTCGGGGTCAGAGAGAGAGCGGGGGAAGCGAGAGGAGGAGAGGGAGCGGGACCGGCCTGGGGGTCGCCGGCGGGATCGGCCGTACCACTCCGGCGAGGCTGCCGGCGAGCGGGACGGCAGGATGAGGCGCGCGGGAGTGCGGGGAGCGGGGCGCTCCTGCGCTGTGGGCGGCTGCGCGGTTCTAGGCCTAGATGGGCTTGGCGGGCCCCAGATGGGCCTGACAGGGCTGCGGTGGCGGGGAGATGATTGGGGCGATGCGTGGACGTGTGGCGTCCTGTGGGTGGCCGCTGGCGACGGCTGGTGGCGGCACGGTGAACGGGAGGATTCCAAGTGGTGGCGGAGGAGCGAGAGCACGGAAAACAATGAGGGGCGGCGGCTAGAGGTAGGTGGAGGGCTAGGGGTGCCCAAATATGGCAAGGGGGCTTCTTAAATAGGCAGGGTCTAGGGTTTGAGGTTTTGGGGGGGGGGGCTTTTCGGGCCCTCCGATTGTCATCGGACGCCTCCAGCCGAGAGGGGGGGGGTAGGCTGGGCCTAGGTGGTGTTAGTGGGCTATGTAGAGGGGGCTGTGGGCTGGGAAGAGAGAAGAGAAGTGCAGCCCGACAACAGTTTCTGGAAACCAAAAACGTGTGACGTATGACCGGCAACGACGCCGCTATAAGTTAACGAGTGGGCTACCAAACCGGCTCCGAATGCGACGAAACTTGACAGGCACTCCGTCTACGCTATAATAAGATCGCACGCCAAGTTTCGGCCCATTCCGAGAACATTTTTAAGCCACTCACGAAACAAGTTCTGAGAGGTGCGACGGGCGCGTGCGAGTGTGTCTGTGCTCAGAACGGACAACGGAGAGAACCGGCAGAACCCGAACGGATGCAAGTTTTGAAAAACATGCAGATGAAATGCAGATGATGACATGGAAAAATGCAACACGCAAGCAAATGACATGGCAACTACGACGAATAACTGGAGGACACCCAGCGCATCGAATCCGGGGCATTATAGGCGAGCAGGCGGCGGCGGGTGGTGGGACGATGTGGCAAGGGGGGCAGCAGGTGGTCGGAGCGACAGGGCAAGGGGCATCCCCGGGTGGTGGGGGCGGCGGTGGTCTCATCGGGAAGAGAGGACAGAAAGAGAGAGAGGGAGGGGCGGGGTGGGGAAGCCGTTAGTTAGGTTAACCCCTTTGCCATCTGCCCCCTTTGTCGTCCGCTTTTTTGCTCTTCAAAGAGGAGGCCATTAGTTTTTTTATCTGTTTGTTAGTGGGCCCCACCTTCCTCTTTGTCGTCCGCCAGCTGACGGCAAAGAACCGGCTGATGGCAAAGACCTTCTTTGCCATCAGCCAGTTCTTTTCCGTCCGTTTTCTCTAAGCGGACTGCAAAGACCTTGTTTGCCGTCAGCCAGCTGACGGCAAAGAACTGGCTGACGGCAAATAAACTAATTCCAGTAGTGTCCCTCTCAATCTCAGCATCCCACCCATGGCGCTCCGCCCGCTGGACAACGCGTTCCAAGAAGGCCGCCAAGCTGCTCTCCACGGAACCTACCGTCGCCATCGCCCTCTCCCCCACCGGGAGCGGAGCCAGCCGTGGAGTATGTCCGGTCCAGGACCTGCTGCCCCTCCCCGGCCGCAAAGCCCGCGCCGCCGGCCTCGTCGCCGCTCTCGACTCGAGGGACTGGGTCATGGTCTGTGAGGCCCTCAACAACACGCGCTGCCTCGCCGTCCACCACCCCGCCCTCCTCGCTCCCATCCTGTAAGTTCTTCGACCCCCCCTGTCGGTGCTGCTCTTGGCTTCTATTTTGGCGAATTCCGTTGGGGATTAGACCCGAGATTCGTCCGTTCATCCGCGAGTGCTGATTGTCAGGGAGAAGGTGGTGCTGGGCATCTTGAAGATGGTGAAGAACCCGTGTAGCACCATGCTCAAGACCTCCGTGATGGCGTGCACGGACGTCTTTGCGGCCTTCGGCAACCTCTCCTTGAGCACCAGCTGTAGTAGCAGCTTATCCAAGCCGATGTGTGCCATCGCCACCTCCATGCCGCCCGTGCTCCTGCCGAGGAAGCTACAAAATATGAATAAACAAAAAGATTCCTTTGCATTAGTGATGAATTATCCTTTCATTATAATCATGCACAAGTATGCAGCATCTGTCCATGAGTATAATTGGATCATGGAAGAAGCAGTGTGTCGTTGATGATTGAGTGGATGGTGCACTGTTTGTTTTTATACTTGCATGCATGGCTCCAAAAAATCTGAATTGGGTCCAAACCAAACCATGCATCAGGTCTAGAGCTTTTAGAACGAGCGAGAGTTGGAGTTCGTATATATTTGTCCAAAAATTATAGTCTCATTGTGTAGAATCTTTTGGGCCTGAATCATGGGTTGAGTTTAGGTCAAAAGCATCTGTATGCCAATAGTTTTGATGTTGTTTTGTGTGATATACTTCAGGGAACAGTTAACTCATTAATTAAGATGCCGAGGTACTATCAACCAGATATGTTCACACACATACTTTAGTAACCAACTCCATTAATCATCTGATCAGCTATGTAAACTAATCACTGAACCTGGAAATTATGCGCTTTGATAGAACATGGAAACTAATCAAATGCAGAAGAGTAGTTTCTGTCCGAAGAAGTTTACTTTTTCCAACTTGTTAGTTTTATTTTTCTCAAGTACTATTGAGTTCAGTTTGAAATGTTGCACCTTCAGAATTCTGGGATGCTGCATACATCAGATGCTGCATAATAACCTTTAAGGTTGTGGCCAATTTTAGATGCTGCATAATAACCTTTAAGCCATTTTAGTATATTCTTTGTACATGTGACCTGTGGCTATAACTAGTTTGTTGTAGTTCATCCGTGATGTCCAGTAGCTATGAGATCCCAGGGATGCCGACCATTCGAGCCACGTAACTTATTCATCTTTCACTCACAATCTTGCTAATTTAAAGTCAGTGGGGGGCTTTCCCCCATTGTCCATAGTTCCTAAAAAAACTTATTCAGCTTTGGTCATCCTCATTTGCTATGCTAGGTATAATATAAACTCTCTTCTGAATTTGATTTGTTCCAGTTTGAATTTCCTAAGTTTATTTTCTTGTTAGCAGATCTTCCCTCGGGGTCGCCTGATGTAGCCATACTGTCGCCGGATCTCCTCCCCCCCTCTCTCTCTCTCTCTTTGTGTGTTTTTCTGTCAGTAGCTAGTAGCATAAGTTGGAGTTGGCTGTACCAGGAGCTTAATATGCATTTATTCAACTAGATCAAGTATAAGTACATTAGCTCGTAATCTGCTATTAATACAATGTCCGAGTCATAAATTTCTTGAAGTAATGCATGTATATATCTAGGTGCTGGTTTATTAGAAAATGGATGTGATTTCTAACATGATTGCTGTAGGCTACAACATATATCTCTGTTTGTTCATCTTTCTGTAGAATATGCTTATAAGTTTGGTTCATCAAGCATTGTAGCATTAGTGTGTTGTTTTGCTTTTGGTCTTCTCTATCTATGCTTATAAGTCAGGTTGTTTTTGTGGCATCCAGGGGCATAATGTTGGAGTTGGTAGGTAAGCTAGCACCGGACAATATGGTTTTGTGAAGGAAGGGGCCAGCCATGGAGAAGATCTTGCGGGCATCATATTGTCCATGGCGGCCTAGAAGGAGCAGCACCACCTCAGGTTCATCACTTGCTCCTCCCATTCTATTCTTTTCTTCTCCATCTCCGCGTCTGATCTGTCCATGCAAATTTTTGCAGGTTGCTCCGGTCTAGTTGTGTGAAGGGGAACAAGCAAGGCCAATCTACTGCTGCTGTTGTGCTCCCCTTGAGTGATCTGGTGAAGGACAAGTTGGTCCATAGGTCCTCCTCCCCTACTATCTCTCTCTGCTGCATAGATAGGTTTAGTTTTCTTTTGTTCTCATTCTAGTCTAAGCATTTGCAGATTCCAGTAAGTGTCTATGTATCTGTATCAGAAGTCGGAACATTCTAGTTTCGCCTCATTCTAATGTGTATTTGTCGTGTGTGGTTATATACACTTCTTTATGTTGCGTGTCTATGTTGTTGTGATACCTGAATACCTGCTGATGTATCAATTTGTTGGTAATGGAAATGTTAAGAAAGCATGAAATTTCTGTCCATGGAGAATGCTTCATATGCAGTCTGAAATTTTTGTCAACTAATTTACTTTTAAACCACTATACAAATTTTTTGTTTCGGTGCAAGCCTTGTAATTGTATCTCCGTAGTTTCTAACATGATTGTTGTAGGCTTCAAGATATATCTCTGTTGGTTCAACTTGCTATAGAATATGCCCTTGTTCATTCATTTATGTGTATTGCTATTTGCCTCTGGTGACATGTGAGAAGCACCCATCTATATGTTTATATTTTGAGCAGCTGGGTACAACTACAGCTGCAAAATCATCCAGCCAAATTTTCGGAGGATGGTATAAAAGATTACATAACCCATGCTTTTGAAATCATGGTAAGCTTCACAAGCTTGTAAGGTGTTTTCTGTTCAAGCGACTTTACATCAAGTTACTATTTCTCAACCGAAGTTCTAGACTGTATAGCTCTTTATTGTTCTCTCCACTTATTTGTACAACCAAGGATGCTTACTTAACTGTATAGCTCTTTATTGTTCTTTTCCAGGTATTCTATTTATGCTCCATCCCGAAATCTATTGTGCATTGCCAAGTCCATGAGGCGAAGCGCTCACTACTTGACCATTTCTTTACTGAACTGGGAGCAACAGAGGCAAGATATTCGAAACAAGTTGAAGTCCTTTCTATTCTTGATTTCTAGCATACACATGCAACCTGATTGGTGATGTTACTGTAGATATGATGTAGGTTCAGTGCTCACTATTTTTTGATGTGATGCATATTACCTTCATTTCTGTCTATGCCTTCTTTAGTGTTTTGCTAGCTAACTAGTCTATTGAGTGTTTTGAAATATGAAGATGCCTGTAAGCACTGTTGCTGGCAATCAGGCACATCATATTTCTTTTATCCCTTGTTTTGTCACTAGCATACACTACAATCCCTTGTTCTGTCACTAGCATAGATTACAGTTTTAGATAAAAGGGGGCATATCATTTGCTCTATATAACACTGCTGATTTTGCGTTGATATGAACTTACAATAGTATTACATTGTAGTGTTTTCTGCAAGTTGTCGTATCACTATTTTCATGTTGCCTTCTCATTTGAACCTATTACTTGTTTTTGTTTTTATCCTTGATTAGTATCAATTGTTGTATTTTAGACTTAAAATCGTGGTCGTTCCTCTTTTACACTAGCTCAAGTGTGAAGTCGTGAAGTGTGAAGTCGTGAAGTGTGAAGCAAGTGTGAAGCCGTGAAGTCCTACTCAGTGAACAGCAGCATACTGTAGCATATCTGTGTTATAAAGATTGTAATAGATTTATTTAGTGGTATATTTGATGAATTTTATGTGTTATTTGTTCTATTTAAAATATTGATTATATATGTGATTTGAAAACTTGTGAAATGGAAACCTGTCCAGTGGGGCAATTTATGAAAATAATCTATCCAATTTGTACATTTCTGACATGTGGGACCAATTTGAGAGATGAACATGACAAGTGGGACCCATCTGACTAGTGGGACCAGCTTGAATATATAATGGTTGAAAATAGAAAATCAGTAGACTAAAAGGCCATGTCTCAGAAAATAAAAAGGCTGAATCTTTGGGCCGGCCTATCTGGCTAACCAGAATTAATAGGAAAAATAATATTAAATGGGCTGAATTGGTGGGCTTAGCCCATGTAGAACATCGAATTGGACTGGGCTGAATCTTATCCATGTCAACTTGCCACGCTGGATCCTATGTGGCCTGAGGAGGCTGCCAGTGACCAAAAATTTAGTCGTAGAACCAAGGACCTTTTACATATCACAAAGAAGGCCGTTAATTTCAGTTTACGGCCGCCAGCTTTTGACCATTTGTTTTTGGTCAAAAAAAGGTCGCAAATGGAAAACAGTGACCAATAGTGATGGTCGCAAGTTGACGTAGTTCTTGTAGTGCCAGCACCCTTCTTGAGGCTTGAGTGCGAGCAGCAGACAGGCCCCTGAGGCCAGGCCATAGGCTGGGGCACCCGAGATGGGTGCCGTGGGCAGCTCCTCCTGAGGAAGCGCCAGCCCGGTAGTGGGGGGAGCTGCTGATGGCTGAAGAGCTGCTCGTCGAAGACGCCAGGCTCCTGAGGGAGGCGCCGGGCTGCCCTTTTGGCGATGTCGTCCCCCTCCTTGTTCGTGCCGCGTGGTACATGCTGCAATTCCAAGCCCAAGAATTGTTTATCAATTTGGCGTACCTCCTCGAGGTATGCCTCCATGTGCTCGTCCTTTGGCGTGTACTCCTTGTTGGAGAAGTTGATGAGGAGCTGAGAGTCGCCCCTGATGGTGAGGCTCCTGATCCCCAGAGCGACCTCGGCCTTAAGCCCTTCAATCAGGCCCTTGTACTCGGTGATGTTTTTGGAGACCTTCTCGTTGTGCTGGAAGAAGAATTGCACGTGTAGTACAGCTTGTCTTGGTAGGCGAGATGAGCACGGCTCCAGCTCCTGCGCCCTGGCACGCAAACACGTCGTCGAAGTACATGACCCAGCCGTCAGGTGCCTCGTCTCCCGGCGAAGAGAGCGGTCCTCACCCACCTCTTGGCTAGGTGCATCAGTCCATTCAGCCACAAAGTCGGTGAGGGCGGCACCCTTGATGACTCTGGTTGTGCTGAACTCCAATTGTAATGCCTGTAGCTCAATGTTCCATTTGGCGACCCTCCCGGTGGAGTTGGGGCTCTGGAGCACCCTCTCCAAGGGGTAGGTTGAGACGACCTTGATGGGTGGCCTTGGAAGTAGTGACGCAACTTCCTAGATGCGATGAGGAGTGTGAGGAGAAGCTTCTGTGGCATGGGGTAACGTGCTGACAAAGTAAACCAGATGCTCGACGTGGGAGGAAGCGTCTGCCAGGTCTTGCTCCACCTGAGGTGGAGAAGCCTCAGGAGCCTTGTCCTTTGGTGGGGCCACTGTTGCCTCAAGAGCCCCAACTTCAGGAGCCCCATCGCCCGACGGGGCGTCTGAGGCCTCAGGTACACCGTCCTGAGGCCTTCGTGCCTTGGCCGGGTGCGGGTGTCGCGCCGCGCACCATTGGCCGCATGCTCTTCGCGGACTGCCATGGGCGTCGTACTGGTTGAATGAGGCGTGGCGGCCAGGTAAAGCACCAGAGGTTCAAGAGGGCGAGGCGCTACCATCACCGACGGGTTGGTGAGGTACTTCTTGAGATCTTCAAAAGCCGCATCGGCCTCCGGAGTTCATTTGAACGGCCCCTTCTTTTTCATTAGCTTAAAGAATGGGAGGGCGCGCTTGCCTAGCTTGGATATGAAGCACCCAAGCGAGCTCACGCAGCTCGCCATCTTCTACATTTTCTTGGGGGTTTGCGATGGGCTCATCCTTTCTATTGCTTTAGCCTTTTCTGGGTTGGCCTCAATTCCTCTATTCGACACCAGGAACCCCATCAGCTTGCCGGACGGGACACCGAACACGCACTTCTGTGGGTTCAGCCGCAACTTCACCTTGCACAAGTTGGCGAACATCTCCTCCAGATCTTCAACAAGGGTTCTTGCCTCCAGGGGACTTGACCACTATGTCTTCGACATAAGCCTCAGCGTTCCTCCCAAGCTTCTTGCCCAAAGCGATGTGCATCAGCCGCTGGAAGGTTGCTACGGCATTGCACCACCCAAACGGCATGCAAGTGTAGGAGTACACCCCTCATGGGGTCAAAAAAGTCATCTTCTCCATCTCCTCTACTGTCATCTTGATCTAATGATAGCCTGAGAAGGTGTCCAGGAAGCACAGCAGATCGCATTCAGCAGTGGAGTCGATGATTTGGTCGATGCGTGGAAGGGGGAAGGCTCTTGAGGGCAAGCCTTTTTCAGGCTCGTGAAGTCAATGCACATGCGCTCCTTCCCACCCTTCTTGGGGATGATAACCGGGTTTGCCAACCAATTCGGGTGCTGCACCTCCCGAATTACACCGGCCTCTTGCAGCTTGTGGGTATCCTAGACGATGAACGTCTACTTCTATGGGGCTTGACGTTGCGCCTTCTGCTTCACGGGCACGCATTGGGGCACACCATGAGGTGGTGCTCGATCACCCAATGTGGAATGCTGACCAGGTCCATCACTTTCATTGCAAATACATCCTTGTTTGCATGGAGGAAGCCGACTAACACCTCTTACTGGTCCTTGGGGAGGCCGGCGCCTACCGTGAAGATAGCACCCGACTCCCCGTCCTTGTCGATCGACACTTTCTTTCTGTTGGCCCGATCTTGAGAAAACAATTTCTTCTTCTTTGCTCGCGCAGCCCCCGGGCCCTTCGGAGCGCTCTTCGTGCTTCATCGTGCGGCCGTCGCGGCTTTGAAAGGGAGCCTGAGGGCCGTGAGCACATCCCCAGTGTGACAGCCTGATTTTTGGCCCTTTCTTTTTCTTTTGTTTCTCCGAGGTTTTTGCCTGAGTTTTCTTTTTCCATGGCTTTGTGGTTTGGAAACTAAAGAATATGACCTCTTCTTCCTTTCCAGAGTGGCTTGTCATACCCAAATCCCTCCCTAGACCCTGTCATTTTCATCCTAGCCCAAATCCCAATATTCCTTTTATTGGGAATATTCCTTTTCTATTAAAGGAATAACACAAATTTCCCTAGATTGTGAAGCAATCTATATTTCCATCACTCCTAAAATTTCCAAATAATTCTCATAAATTTTTTGGGTCATATCTTCATCAAATAGGCAAAACTTTTCATTACCATGTTCAAAAATAATCCTCCAATAATTCATTTCCTATTCTGCCCTAAATGGCACATTGTGAAGCAAATTCTATTTTCCTTTTCCCAATTGACCTCAAACTCCTTGGACATCTTTTCATGTCCATATCATTGCCACATGCCAAAATGCAACCTCATTTGCCTAGTAATTATTTAATTATGATTTTCCAAAGTTCCTGTCCACAAAGAAGCTTTGTGAAGGAGGTACAAGTTAGGCTTATCAAAATGAGTTGCCATTTTGCATCATCCTTCATATCATCATATCATAGCCCTCCACCAAAGTAGAGATCATGCCATGCCTCCATGTGTGCTCATCTTCAATTCTTAGATTCTGCCCAAAATTTCAGTTTGTTAAGCAAGTATATTGTATCTTGCTCCATATGGCTGTCAAGTTTTCTAGGCCTTTTATTAGCCATATAACCTCCCTCCACCAAGTTGTGGCTCAATCCCTTTGTCCATTTGCCTTGTGGGATTTTTCCAAGTTTGTGGTCAGAATAAATCTTTCTGACGCAAGCGTTGTTTTGGTTCATCCAAATGGCATGAAACTCCTTGGGCATCTTAATATCTTCAAATCATTGGGCCATGACCATTTTCAGCTCAATTGATGCAACTATGTGAGTGCATCATCCAAATTCTCATTTCTGACCAGTGGGTCACTTTCTACAGCAACCCTCATCTAAACTTCTCTTAGTCTAATTTTCGGTGATCAGTATCACCTTAGTGTTGGATCATCACCAGACAAAGTTTTTACTGTGTTACCAAGCTTGTGTTCGCACTACACAGCACAAACACTTGGCTGCTGGTTTGCTTTGGGGTCTTCTGCAAATCTCTTCTTTGCCCCTGGACCCAATTATTTCTTAATTTAGACTAAGGGCAGCATGGTCTATCTGCTAGACATGGTTGGCCCGGCCAAAACGAGCTATTTGCTCCAGTGTGTGTGGTGATCACACTGGCGTCATGCAAATTGCAAGCTCTGGCTCGGTCCGGCCACTATGCTCGTCTCCTCCCTCCTCGTCTCGATCTCAAACCTTGTCCATGAGCTTCCCCGTGAGCCTTTGCGTCGCCCCGTGCCCCTGCCTCATCGTCGTTCGCCTTTAATGCCCCGCTAGGGCCATGCATGTGCCGTGTCTAGCCTCTGTCCACCATTAGTGCACTGCTCAAGCTTGCTTATGAGGATCGAGAGCCTTACCCGGGTCTATATAAGGCGTGCCCGACCTCTCTCGCGGCTCCCAAGCTCCTCCCACACCTCTCCTGATCCCCGAAGCCCTGCGCCGCCGTTCCAGGCCTCCCCGGCTGCCGCTGTTCACCTGAACAGGTGCGCTTGGCCCCGCCACACCCGCCGATGGCCTCGCCCTGGCCGGAGTCGGTCGGAGCCGGCCGCCCCAGCGCCGCCCCCTCCCCTGCTCTCCTCTCTGTTCACGAGCGAACAGGAGCGAGGAGAGGAGGAAGACGACGATTCGCCCGATGCCAGCCTGGCCCCTGCAAGTGGGCCCCGCCTCTTCCTCGGCCCCATTGGTCAGCCTCTGGGCGTCGACCCAGGCTGCCAGCATGGATAAGTGATGGGCCCCACCCATGTGGGACCCGCCCGTCAGCCTCACACCCCGCCAACCCCACCTGGCAGCCACACGCGTTGACCCTGCCCCCGCCACTTCAGATAAGTGGAAACGGATTTTCGTATTACGTTTTCAACTTCTGAAAGCGTATTTCCATATATGCGTTTCTGCCTTATCCACTCAGGGACTTGTTTGTGATGATTTTTTTATAGAAAAGTCCCTAATCTTCTACACATCATAACTCCGCAACCGTAACTCCGTTTGAGGTGAATCCAATGATCACTTCTTTGTTTCGTCGAGCCCGTTCTGTTGGTCACCCTTTAACCATGTGTTAACATTCTGAAAATGACCATTTTGCCCTTGCATGTAAACAGCCCCTCCGAGAGAGAACTGTTTCCTGCAAATCTTTCCGCGGCTTCACCGCACTTCTCCCCGGTGCCTTCTTCATCCCTAGGCAAGCCACAATACCCACTTGCATGATAGTCATGCAGTAGCCATGGTTTCAACTCGAATCTTTACTAAATGTTTGTCTGTTTAAAACTTGGGTATCGTTGTTCCGGTGATGCTTATAGTTTCATGTTCACTCTCGTGCTATGTTGTCTTGCACTATGTTATCATGTTCTAGTTGCTAGTATTCTTTCATATGTTTATGCTTGCTAGTAGTACATGTTGATGTTGGTGATGGTTTTTGGTGCATGACTTCCGTCTGTTTCGAGTGCCATCGTATGCGTGTTCCATTGCATCCAGTTGGTTAAATGTTTGCATGGTAGCATTGTTGATATGTCTTGCATTATATTTATTGTTGATGCTAGTGGTCATGCTAGGTTTCTATGAGTAGTGTTGTACTTGTGATATTCATGCACGTCACTATGCCATGCTCAGTTGGATATGATTCATTGTTGATTTGGCCGATAGTTATGTTGTACCCTCATGCTTATGTGGATATCATGCTCATGCATTGTAATTGCATCATGTTATTTTATCATGACTCAGCATATTTGCATTCAGGTTTGACCGGATTAAATTGAACTTGAACAACTGTTGGCTGAGTCATGGTGCCACCATATCGAGCTGACCAGTGCAACCACGCTTACCTTTATGGGAGGGTCCTAACTGGGTCTATTGTTGTGCCTCTCGCCGGTGCCTCCAACGAGGGAAGGTTATGGGCGCGTGCTACCCTGATCAGGTAGGCGGACATAAGCCTTGTGAGCCCGAGTTTGGTTACGTGCACATGTCCCCGTTTGGGACCGTTTGGCCACGAGGTGGCCGTTTTGCCACGATGGTGGCCGTTGGTGTCTGGGGTAGACACGGGGCCACCCATGACTTAGCCCAGTGGGGAGTTAGTCGGAGTGGCCGGGAGAGTGTCATGGCAGTAGGACAGTTTTGTCGGAATGTCGTTGGTCCACCCGAATGGGAGCGAGAGGCATGGGTTCCGTGGTGTGGGTACAGTGTGCTAACCTCTGCAGAGTGTGTTAAATCTATCGATAGCCGTGCTCGCAGATAAGGGTCCAGTTCGTGTCGGTCACACTATGGGTCAACAGTAATAATAGTAATGATGTGCTTAATAACAACCCCGGTTCAATGCTGAGATAAGTGGATTATGTGATCTGTGTATGATCACCATTTTGTTACGAGGTAACCCGTTGAACCAAGAGGGGTTCCGTTTGTGATCCGTGATTGATCACCGTTTGGTTACAAGGTAATCCGTTGAACCAAGAGTGGTTCCATTTGTGATCTGTGAATGATCACCGTTTGGTTACGAGGTAACCCGTTGAACCAAGATTGGTTCCATTTGTGATATGTGAGTGATCACCGTGGTATCGAGGATACCGAGTTTTTGGATATTCGTGATGTTGTTTGAGAATCATGGGTAAAGATCAAGCTCCTTGTGGTCATTTAATGACTACTGCGGTATTGTTTATACCAAGCTTGATTTGATCCTAAGATGATCATGTGATGTCCTAGGATGGAAGTGATGCATGTGATGGTTACGAGGTAGCTCGAGGATAATAAGTGGTGCATATAGTGACATCATGTTGCATGCTAGTATTGTCAGATTCATATATTCTTGCCATGCTCATATTGTGCTAGTTGTTTCAGGTTCATGTTATTTATGTCATGTTGCTATGATGATATCAAGTTAATTTCTTCTTAACCGGTAATTGTCATGCTGTTGTTTGTCTTGAATGCTTCTGGTTATTGTGAGCTTGCAAGTACATTCAATGTACTGACCTGGCGTGTCATGCCATCTTGCAGGTCAAGCCGGATTTGAATGCTTTTTTGCCATGGATTCTTTGTTTGTGATCTAGGATAAGCGTTCCAGCCGGAGTCCCTGTGGAGTGGAGTTCACCACCGTCGTTGTTGTTCTGCTGCTGGAGTTATTCCACTGCTTCGAGTTGTTCTGCTGCTTTCGTAGAGCAACACTGGTAGGCATAGTGTCGCTGTGCCGATGTAATTCCCTAATATATCGAAAACACTTGTACCCAAATATAATAAAGGGCTGATTTGTTCTATGCTAAGCAGTGTCGTATTCCAGAAGACTTCATCTCGATCTCTGGGCTGGAATATGGGGCGTTCCGGTTTCCTCTAAGCCGGGGTGCCGTAGGCTTGGTATCAGAGCAGGTCCGGCTGTAGGACGCCCTAGACCGCACGAACGTTAGAAAGCGGTAGTATAGACCCTAGTGGTTTGTTGCAATTGATTGCTGCATTTGTTTGATGCATAGCATGCATATAGATTATTATCTTGTCGTTAATGGTTAATCTTGTGACTGTAGGTGCCATCGGTTACGATCCACTACCTGCACCCTCCTTCTTAGCATGTCTGTTCTTTGGTTTTTGGCGTCATCTCTGTCCCAGCAGAGTAATGTGAGGGAGCCCTAGATTAGGGGGTATCCGGACAGCCGGACTATACACTTTGTCCGGACTATTGGAGCGTGAAGATACAAGACTCAAGACTTCGTCTAGTGTCCGGATGGGACTCTCCTTTGCGTGGAAGACAAGCTTGGTGATCTGGATAATAGATCTCCTTCTTTGTAACCGACTCTGTGTAAACCCTAACACCCTCCGGTGTCTATATAAACCGGACGGTTTAGTCCTTAGAGACACAATCATAATCATCATAGGCTAGCTCCTAGGGTTTAGCCCCTATGATCTCATGGTGGATCAACTATTGTACTACTCATATCATCAATACCAATCAAGCAGGAAGTAGGGTTTTACCTCCCTCGAGAGGGCCCGAACCTGGGTAAAACATCGTGTCCCTTGCCTCCTGTTACCATTAGCCTTAGACGCATAGATCGGGACCCCTACCCGAGGTCCGTCGATTTTGACACCGACATTGGTGCTTTCATTGAGAGTTCCTCTGTGTCGTCGCTTCAAGGCTCGATGGCTCCTTCAATCATCAACAACAACGAGGTCCAGGGTGATACTTTTCTCCCCAGACAGATCTTCATGTTCGGCGGCTTCGCACTGCGGGCCAATTTGCTTGGCCATCTGGAGCAGATCGACAGCTACGCCCCTGGCCATCAGGTCAGGTTCGGAAACTTGAACTACACGGCCGACATCCGTGGAGACTTGATCTTTTATGGATACAGGCCTATGCCAGGAGCGCCGAACAGTCATGACGAGCATGGCTTAGACCTGCTGTTGGACAATAATTGGGATATCGCACCTGCAGGAACCCCGGACCTAAATCTGGGGCAAATCGCGTCGTCCGAGGACGGGTGGATAGACCACGCCCCGGAGGCCGCACACTCATCGGCGGTAGAGCCGAACACAGACTTCACCCCCAAGGAAGCCTGTGGCGCTGGACCCCTGGGCTCAAGTCCGGTTGTGGATTCCAGTCCGCGCATCCCCGAGCCAGCCGAATCGGGTTGGGCTCCGGTAAATGAGTTCACCGCTGCGGATATTTTCCAGCACTCGCCCTTTGGAGACATGCTAAACTCGTTAAAATCTCTCTCTTTGTCAGGAGACTCTTGGCCAAACTATGTCCGGCTTGAGTGGGAAGCAGGCGGCGAGGGAATTCGTTGCCCACCCACCACCCACTTCATTGCCACGGTCGATGATTTGACCGACGTGCTTGATTTCGACTCTGAAGACATCGACGGTATCTACGACAATGTAGGAAAAGAACAGGAACCACCATCCACAGGGCGGTGGACAGCCACCTCCTCATATGAAGAAGGCGGACACTCGCAAAGAAACAAATGGCGAGAAGGCAATGGAGGATAGCCCCTCAAGGAAGAAGGCAATGGAGGATAGCCCCTCAAGGAAGAAGGCAACAGAGGATAGCCCCTCAAGGAAGAAGGCAAAGTATGGGCGTCATCAGCACCGCTCCAAGCCCCTCCACAGCAATACCGTCACAATAGACGAAAACAATCCGGATGGTACAAAAGTTGGATACAATCCCGATCAACCTGCCTTTGAGCAGGCCGTACAGACGATGAACGAATACTTGGAGAAGGACAACTACATGCCCCCTCCGCAGACGAGGTAAGCCTCGGCAACGACAAATTCACCGTGCCCGAGGATCCCGCAGAGCAAGTCCGCTTTAAACGACAGCTTATGGCCACGGCGAGAAGCCTGAAAAAGAAGCAGCAACAACTCAAAGCTGACCAAGATTTTCTCACAGACAGATGGACCAAGGTCCTAGCAAACGAGGAATACGGACTCGACCGCCCCGCCAAAAGGTACATAAAGCACAATTTGCTACCCCAGCCTAAAAAGGAGGGCCTAAAGCCCACGCCCCGACGCCAGTACATCGCGGTCCAGGGTAATACGCAGGAAGCGCGAGGTAGCATCCACAAACCTCGACGCAAGAGTCGTAAGCGCCACAAAAATAATGATGACGAACAAGACAAAGGAGATGGTGCCGAATTCAGCGGCCCCCAGTCCGGTCAGCGGAAAAAGAACATCTCAAGCCCATCCGGCCCAAGCAGCATACTCAATCAACCATGCGAAATTCATGGTACCCCTAGAAGGGCGGCCAAGCATACCAATAGAGAATGCCGGATCCTCAAAACAAAACGGCCGGTCAGGCGCGAAAACAATGAAGGGACGTCTCAAACAACAAGAAGCCCACCAAATATGGCAAGGGGGATGTCGGTGTACTAAAGTAGGGGGGCACCTTAGCACCCCGAACTTGTGCACGGGCAATCGCAGCACCCCACGGCGAGGCTCGCCTGACGTCCGGCAAGGCTCCCCACCACTCCATATCACTGCCATTCAAGAACAAAGTACTAGCCAAGAACACGAAGGCCCCGGCAAGAGGAGCTTGCCGGGAAGGCCAGCCAGGGCAACATCAGAAGGCCTGCCGCGGCGCCCCGCGCGCCCCGGCAAGACCTGGCGACCGGCAAACTTGCCGGCACACCAAGAACAGGGCTGCGGCAAGGCACTTGCCGCGGCAAGGCTGCCACCCAGACTCCAGCACACCCAGCGACGTGTCGTCGCAAGGCCATCCCAAGGGCACGTGGCGGGGTGCTACACAGCCATGCGGAGCGAGGTGGCGAGCGGAGCTGACAGAGGCGCCATCGTGGCAACCGGTGGCTCACTTAACGGTCACCCCTCTTGCACTGTTGGGGCGACCGGACGGGCATTTAATGCCCTTGTCCCCTGCCGTCAGAGTTAGGTAGGGGCACTGTTGTGCACTGCTGTACCAACCTGCGCTTTTACGTTTCTACCCCCTCTTCCTACGCTGCCACCTGTGGGTACCCCCTTCGGACTATAAAAGGGAGGCCCATGCGCACGTAGAAGGGGTTCGGTTCGGTTCGGTTCGGTTCGGTTCATTCGACACCCTCAGCACCACCATATGCTCGCACGCTCGAGCTAGATTCTATAACAACACAGAGCAGCAGAGGGTGTTATCTCTCGGAGATCCCGAAGTTGGGTAAAGATCGCTGTCTCCTGCGTCGCGCTGACCTCGATCTGCTCTGCGCGCGACCCCCGCTCCCTTGCCGAACCAGAAGGGCCCCCAGTGCCCCATAGGTGCTCGAGGCCGCAGAAGAGAGCGACCCCGACATCTTTGGCGCGCCAGGTAGGGTAGCGCGTCGAGGTCGTGAGCATCTGATCCGGTCTCCACGCACGCTACATCAACGCCATCATCAACATGCCACCGAAGAAGAAGCCTTCGGAGGTGGCCGCGCCGTCTACATCGGTTCTGCCACCACCACCGGAGCAAACGGGCGGCGGGACGGACGCCGGCGGAGGAGCGGGCGCCGCCGGTGGGTCTCGTATCGTCACTAGATCCAAAAACAAGGCCCCGCAGGCGTCGGCAACCGAGCAGACGCCGCACCCCTCCCAGGAGGTACAAGGTCGACAACGCCCCGGTGCTCCTAGCACCGTACTCGCACTGGAACAAGGCCAACATGGTGGGTCGCGGGACGCTCGAGGTCAGCATGCACGACCGCATGCTGGTGCGAGTGAGGTACGGTCGCCTGGACGGGGTGTTGCTCCTCCCAACCTGGTTGGGAGTCCGAGCACGTCTCGCTCCTCGCGCCGCCCGTCGCCACCGCTGCCCAAGACTGCGGAGGAAGCGCTGGCCCGAGCCCAGCTGCTTCTAGACTTCCCCCCAGCGCCACACAAGATCGACGACTGGAGGATGGCCATACACAGCCTCGTCAGCTTCGCCAATGGCGACAAGCCCCGGCGACCGAACGCGTCGAGGGCCCGACCAGACGCCCCGGCGCAGGACAGCGCCGACAGGACCGCTGGGGGTATCGCTTCCGTGCAATCCCAGCCCCACAGGCCAAGATCGCCAGCTCGCCGGACCAACCTTGACGCCGACTCCACCGCGTCATCGGACCCGCGAACTCGCCGGGATCAGCGCCACGTTCTCCAAGAACGGCGACACGAAGACGCTTCCTTTTCGCCGAGCGCCGGAGAAAGCGCGACGTCAATCGACCAGCGCGCGGTCCATTGTCGACGCCGACGCACCGGAGAACCAGCGACTTGCCATATGCGGCAGGTTGCCTGTGTTCACCAGCGAGCGGCAAGTCGATGGCCCAAAACTAAAACTTCAAGCGGATGTGCCCGAGAAGTATGATGGCAGGATACACCGTCGGAGTTCCTCGGCATCTACACCATCGCGGTGCGAGCTGCGGAGGACGCGACGAAGATCTCGCCAACTACTTCCCGCCGTACTCAAGCCCAACGCCGATCTTGGCTCATGCACTTGCCGGACGGCTCCATCTCTTCATGGGCGGAGCTGTGTCATCAGTTTGTCGGCGCCTTCACGGGCGGCCACAAGCCTCATGGCCAGGAAAGTGACCTCCACTTGCTCGTCCAGAAGGAGGGGGAGCCCCTGCGCAAGTATATACAAAGATTCAGCCAGGTGCAGCGCAACATTCCGGACGTCCACCCTGCCGCGGTTATCAGCGCGTTTCATCAGAACGTGCGTAACCGAAGAATGAGGGAGGAGATGGCAATGATAAAGATCAGAGATGTCAGCGAGCTCTATGCCCTCGCCGACAAGTGTGCACGGGCTGAAGAGGGGAGGAAAATCCCCGGAGAGGTTGCCGGAGCAGAAGGATCTGACAGCGAGGACGCTGCCCCGGCAAGGAGGAACCGGAGGCGGAACAATAGGAAGAGGAAAGCTAAGGATGTGCTAGTTGTTGAGCATTCCGGCAACGGAGGCGGCTCCGACAAAGCCAAGACCGACGACTCTGGCGAGGCTGTAGCGGCCGCCGACAAGCAGCACGGCTCCGGCAAGCGTTATTGCAAGATCCACCGCACCAAAGGCCATGACCTCCAAACCTGCAAAAAGTAGAGCGGATAAGCGGAGCTGCGAGAAGCTGAGTCGAAAGCGCCGCGATAAGGAGAGAGCCCAGGGAGGTGGCGGAGGATCCGCAAGAAGCTTCCCGCCGGGAGGGAACAGCAGGCAAGGCCAAGCAGCGGCAAGGAGACAGCCTCCCGCGGCGCGACAAAGACGAGGACGAAGACGAAGATGATGAGATGGAGGAGGATGAGGCGAGGATCAAGAGTTTCAAGGCAATGAAGTATTGTGCGTCGACGGCGGCGCCTCCCAGCACACCTCACACCGCCGACTCAAACACTGGGTGCGAGAAGTGAACGCAGTGGAGCCGTCCGTCGAGGCGCGCAGGCCTCTGAAGTGGTCCAGCACGCCCATCGTCTTCGACGTTGAGGATCACCCGATCGCATCACTGTGGTCGGGTGCTTGCCGCTGTTGGTCTCACCAACGATCCGCAACCTCAAGGTCACGAAGATGTTGGTTGACGGCGGGGCCGGCCTGAACTTGATTTCCTCCGCAGTGCTCAAGAAGCTCCAGATCCCCGACAGCGAGCTTGAAGAAACTGGCACCTTTCAAGGAATAAACCCGGGAAGGAGCCAGCCCAAGGGGAAGATCACATTGCCGGTGACGTTCGGCAGCGAGCTGAACTTCAGGACTGAGAGGGTCACATTCGACGTGGCTGATATCCCTTTGCCCTACAATGGGATAATCGGCCGACCCGCGCTCGCCAAGTTCATGGCGGCCTCTCACCACGCATACAATGTGCTCAAAATGCCTGGCCCGATGAGCGTCATCACTATCCAAGGTGACAAGAAGGATGCACTCATCTGCGCCGACGAGATCTACCGGGAAGCAGCTGCTGCGGCAGAGCGCGAGCCACTTGCCGCTGAAGCTCCCCGGGGGAAAAAGAAGACCAAGTCCGGAAAAGATAGCTCTAGTGCTCACTCCAGCAAGCGCATCTCCCCGGAGCGCTGCGCGGCCGTCGAGGACGCGCCATCAAGCTCCGCCGGCAAATGCGAGAAGGCGAAGACAGACCAGCCAAAGACTAAGCCCGGCACGGACGGCCCCGGCTCAGGTGCGCACTCCGGCAGGCGCATCTCCCCGGAGCGCCGCACTGCCATCGAGGACGCGCCATTGAGCTCCGCCGACCAGTCCCCCGGCCAGTAGGGCAAAGAAGGATGCAGAGCTTCGAACTTTTGGGTTGTACTCCCTGAAAATCCGTACCATGTATGAAGAACACAGGCGGGGGAAGTCGAATCGTGGTTAGGTTGCGCCGTCGATTCATCTCGAGTCCGCTCGATGATAAAAGCACGCCGCAACCAGCCCGACGAGTTCTTCCTGCCGGAGGCAGCACCGCCAACGAGCCGCTGATGCCCCGCGCTCAGCAAGCGTGTTTGCGCCGGCGGGTTCCCACAAAAGCGTAGGGACAAGAACATACAAGGGGAAGGGATCGGGGAAGAAGTACGACCTCAGCGGGACGTTAAAGAAAGAAAAAGCTAAGTCATCCGAGTTTTTTTACATAACACCCATTAGTTCCATGTTCCTTTTATGTTATGCCCCTTGCGCGTTCGCCCTTTGTACGCAATGCCTGTATGCAGAAGGAGCCAACTCGTGGTTAAGTTGCGTCCTTGCTTTGTTTCCGAGTCCGCTCAACAACGCAAGTGCACTGCAACTGGCCCGAGAAGGTTTCTTGCCGGAAACAACACCGCCAGTGGGCTGCTGATGTCCCGTACTCAGCAAGTGTGTTAGCGCCGGCAAGTTCCCTAGAAGCGTAGGGTAAAAACGCACAAAGGATATAACAAGTAGAGGGCGTAACATAGCAAGCTTTGCCGTAAGGCGCCCTTCGTATGAGAAACTTGTGCGCGGAGGAACCAACTCACGGCTGAGTTGCGTCCTTGATTTGTTTCCGAGTCCGCTCAACAATTCGAGTGCACTGCAACTGGCCCGAGAAGGTTTCTTGCCGGAGACAACACCGCCAGCAGGCTGCTGATGTCCCGTACTCAGCTAGTGTGTTAGCGCCGGCAAGTTCCCTAGCAGCGTAGAGTATAAACATACGAAGGGCAAGGCACGGCATCGTTTTGCGAAGTCGCACAAAATATATATATATATATAGATAATGAAATTGTTGCAGTACTATCTCAGCTGTTTTCATGGCTGTGATTACAGCGACAAGGAGAAACCAGAAGAGCGCGCCGGCCCCGGCAAGCCGACCTGGCTGGGGGCTGCAAGTTCCCGAGACCCTTCGCGACGGGCCAGGGCCCTTGGCGGCCGCGGCGTCGGCAACAAGGGTCAAAGAGAGCACACCAGCACCTGGATTTTGGCGGAGCCAGGGTTGCCGGGGGCTGCGAGTGCCAAGATTCCTTCCAGGCAGGGATAGTAGCGCCGGAAGGCTGTGGAGTCAGATAAGTTTCATCCCTCATCATGCATCTTCTTATGGGCTGGGGAAGGCGGGGCCGCGTCCTTGAACGAGCGTGTCTTGTAAAATCCATGCGCGGAGGAACCGAGTCGTGGACTAGTTGCGCCCTTGATTTGTTTCCGAGTCCGCTCAACAAACACAAGTGCGCTGCAACTGGCCCGACAAGGTTGCTTGCCGAAGCGACACCGCCAGTGGGCTGCTGATGTCCCGCACTCAGCAAGTGTGCTCGCTCCGGCAAGTCCCCTAGAAGCGTAGGGTGGGAACGTACAAGACACCAAATCAAGTAAAGGGCCTAGTCCGACAAGCGTTCCCCTCTTTTCATTAAAAACATCCTAGTTTAGTACAAGCCCATGGAGGATGAAAAACATGATAGAGAGGATTACAGATTTTATTTACAACTAAGGCCCAAGGGCTTACAAGTTAAAAGATAAGGTGCCCGTAATCTCCCTCCTATTTCTCTGTTCAGGAGGTAGGTCAAGGAGTCCCCGGCAAGAGAAGCTTGCCGGGGAGGGCGAAAGGGGCGCCTAGGAGAGCTACGGGCGCCAGAAGACACCAAGAGAACTTCCCGGGGGCCGGCCAGGAGCTTGGCGGAGACGGAGGCGCCGGAGGCAGAGCTTGAAGATGGGGTGGTGGGACGTCAGCACGCTGACGAGGGCTCCTCGCCCTCGTACTCCGATTTGACGGCCTTGCCGCCACCCCTCTTCCTCTTCCGCAGCCTCCCTACGTCAGCCGCCCAAGGAGACGGCCCCGGGGAGTTCAGAAGGCCGGCGACCCGGATGATGGGGTCGCCGGTGGCGCGTGAGGCAGCGTCCGACGCCTAGTCGGACCCACCATCCCCGTCATCGTCGCTGTCGCTCCCCTCCTCGTCACTCTCGCTCGAGGAGGGGCCTTCGCTATCGGAGGAGCTGTCCACGCAGCATCTCGCCCGGGTCCCGGAGTCCCCGAAGACCTTGACGGCGAGAAGGTCGCCTTCCATTAGTTTGAAATGGAGGGTAAACCCCGCCGTCAAGCTGTGGATGCGGGCGAACGTCTTCCACCCTCGGTCGAAGTACATCATGCCGGGGGCTGGGGACACGACACTCACCCGAGTGCCGCTGATCCCGCAGCCCCTCATGCGCAACTCCATCACCTCGGGCGGATCCGGTTCCATCGCTTTTCATAAACGGGCCGACAGCCGAGGCGGCGACGGCGGCGCGGCGCAGCTTGATGAAGAACTCCGAGGATCGTCTCGGTGTGGACCGCCTCGAGAAAGGAGCCGCCCGGCGGAGACGGGAGGCGACGCCCGGCCGCCTCTCCCCCGACCGCCTCGACCACGTCCTCGGCCCCGTCCGCGGCCCCGCCCCTACCTCTCCCCCTCGTGGCTGGCTCCGCCGCCACGGGTGCAGGGTAGGGAGAGGTGCGCTGCCTGGAGGCGACCCTTGCTGCCACCGTAGAAGAACCAGGATTCCCTCCCTCCATAGCAGATGGGAGGAAGAGTAACGGAAGTTGAAGACGAAGGGAAGAGAGGAGGTGCAAGACTATTGTGCTCCCCTTCCGCCCCTTTTAAAGGACGAGGTGGGGGCTCAGCCGCCCCACCCAGCCAATCGGAAAGCGAGGGGGGTAGAGGAGCGGGGCCGACCCACCATCTTCGCCCGTGACGGCTCGGCCTCCCACCTTCGCCGCCCACGACCCCCATGCATGAGGGCCGCGTGGAGAAAAGGCGGGGCCGGAGCGACGGGTGAAAAGACCTCGCCCTGAACCACGATCACGGGTGTGGATGCCTTAAAGGGCCCATCCGCCACCCACGACTCCCACGACGCCGCAATCGACGCGTGCCATTGCGGGAGAGCGCGGTGGGTGCGGAGCCCGTTGCTGTGCGGACCCAGGCCACGTGTGCCCGTGCACTGTCTTGGGCCTGGCCCAACAACGCTCGGCACCGTGTATGGCCCAGCCGGGGCTCTGTCCGGTGTACTAAAGTAGGGGGGCACCTTAGCACCCCGAACTTGTGCACGGGCAGTCGCAGCACCCCGCGGCGAGGCTCGCCTGACGTCCGGCAAGGCTCCCCACCACTCCATATCACTGCCATTCAAGAACAAAGTACTAGCCAAGAACACGAAGGCCCCGGCAAGAGGAGCTTGCCGGGAAGGCCAGCCAGGGCAACATCAGAAGGCCTGCCGCGGCGCCCGCTGCCCGGCAAGACACGGGCGGCAAACAAACTTGCCAAGACAAAGAAGAACAGGGCTGCGGCAAGGCACTTGCCGTGGCAAGGCTGCCACCCAGACTCCAGCGCACCCAGCGACGTGTCGTCGCAAGGCCATCCCAAGGGCACGTGGCGGGGTGCTACATAGCCATGCGGAGCGAGGTGGCGAGCGGAGCTGACAGAGGCGCCATCGTGGCAACCGGTGGCTCACTTAACGGTCACCCCTCTTGCACTCTCATGACCGGACGGGCATTTAATGCCCTTGTCCCCCGCCGTCGAGTTAGGTAGGGGCAACCTTTGTTGTCGCTGTACCAACCTGCGCTTTACGTTTCTACCCCTCTTCCTACGCTGCCACCTGTGGGTACCCCCTTCGGACTATAAAAGGGAGGCCCATGCGCACGTAGAAGGGGTTCGGTTCGGTTCGGTTCGGTTCGGTTCATTCGACACCCTCAGCACCACCATATGCTCGCATGCTCGAGCTAGATTCTATAACAACACAGAGCAGCAGTAGGGGTGTTATCTCTCCGGAGAGCCCCGAAGCTGGGTAAAGATCGCCTGTCTCCCCGCGTGCGCCTGACCTCGATCTGCTCTGCGCGACCCTGCTCCTTGCCCGAACCGAAGGGCCCCGATGCCCCATAGGTGCTCGAGGCCGCAGAAGAGAGCGACCCCGACAGGGGATCCTCCACAGTACAAAAATACGGCCGATCGCCTCCGATCACATCGACCGTCCGGACAACATCAACCATGGCAATTTAATTGCACTTACCATCGACCCAATTGTTTGTGGGTCCCGTCTCACATGAGCCAATATGGGCGTAAACCCATTAATAACATCTTCTAAAAGGTGCCAGGTGCAAAGGCAAAGTTTTACAGGCCCACCACTCTAGTGGTTGTCTTCGGATCACCAAACAAACACCATGGCGAAGAATAAGTCTTCAGCATTATCCCCTTATACAGTAACTACCATATACTATCGGGACGAACCACGTTCGCTAGACTCAACGGGGTATAACATCAGGCCAAACCCGTCTGACATAATCACAATTATGGGCAAGGCCGAACTCCACCCTCAGAGTGGAAATCATACTGCAGCTGGAATAGCGAGTTGTGCCCGTTTTGATTCGGCACCCAACCACCCGGACACCAACTAAGGAGTCCGAGCTACTTTATGGCATGATAACCTAATTCGGCAAGGCTCCGATCAGGCACCCGCAGTTCAACCACAATATGACATGCAGCTGCCCTTGAGCAGTTGTCTTTACAGACTAACTTTTTGCAGAACAGGACTAGCGACATGGAATCCGCTCGGACGCACAAGGCGGGAACACATAAGTAAACCCCCCCCCCAACAAAGGAGACAGTCCAATACATTTCGGATCCGCACACAGCCCCTCCAGCCCAGCCACGACAGGTTCCGCCACCACACCTCCTTTCATAAGCAGTACTACATAGACATGTCATTCTACTACAATACGTAGACCTAAATAACACTCACTGGCCGTCGTTTCTCACTGACGATCTCTCGTCATAACGGCACCCGTACATCGTGTTATGCCCCACTATGCCAGGGGCTTCATAGTACTCATTATATGGTGATAAAGTCTGGCCACCTTTTCGGTCGCTCGGCACCCCGAACTTATAGCACTATATGCATCAGCTCCGAATCATGTCTTGGGTCATTAGTTGGGTTTGCTCGGCTCCCATGTTTTGGTACCTTACGTTCCGCTCTATCGGCTAAGGTAGCGCTGGGAGAACTACTGCGTTTGTGTCCCGGTTCTTCCAGACGAGCACCTAAGTAGAGAAAGCCAAAAACTGACTGTCATGATACAGTGAGAGCTGGTCAGCTGTTTGAGAGGTTGTAAAATATTTAAAGATTCATTCCGCACAACGCCATAATAAATGCAGAGTGCGACAGATCGGTTTTCTGAGCAGGCGCCGTTAGAGCCCCTAGTATGGTCTTCCGAATACTAGGGGTTGTGCCCTCCATACTCGAATTCCTATGGCTAAGTGAGAGTGATAAAGCCCTATAGTCTGATTGCCTGGTTCGTGGTGAGGAACACCTCCTTAAAAGGACCCAACAATGGGATAAAGAGTGTTCAGGTACGTCCCGAACACCCCCGTATTTTTTACGAGGGGGCAGAAGCCGACGACTAGCCAACTCTCAGGATTTATATACACTAAACAGCCGCACAGGAAGAACAAACATTCATATAAACAGGCAATAAATAATAACAATGCCATTATCCCGCATTACAAAGAACGGCATGACTGCCTTCAGGGAAATATAGTGTCTTTGGTACACTGATCCGCCACAAGGCAGGCTCCTTTCAGGACACCTCCATAGTATAACTCGGGCTTGCGATGCTTCTTACCCTCTGGTGGTCCCTCAGTCATCAGCTTCTCAGCATCAAGCTTCCCCTAGTGCACCTTCGCACGGGAAAATGCCATGCGTGCACCCTCTATACAGACATATCGTTTAATGACATCGAGCCGAGGGCAAGCACTAACAATCCGCTTCACGAGTCTGAAGTAACTGCTTGGTATTGGCTCCACAGGCCACAGCCGGACAACCATGTCCTTCATGGCTAGTTCGGCCGCCTGGTGCAGTTCGACCAGCTACTTCAGCTGATCGATAAAGGGCACCGGATAATTTGGCGCCAAATACTGCGACCAGAAATGCTTCTCCGCAGACATCTTCTCCTCAGACCGGTAGAATTGGCAGCATCAGATATGCTGCGCGGCAGGTCCGCAAACGCCCCTGGAGAAAGAAGAATTCAGCTAGTCGCTTAGAGTTCCTCCCAATACTATGCAAAAATTATTTTAAAGTGCAAAAGGCCTTACCAGCCGCAACCCTCCGTGCCTCCTGAATGTCCTTCAGAGCACCTCGGGCTTCTTCCCGAGCATCATCTGCGGCTTGGAGAGCTTGGGCAAGTTCGGATTCTTTCCCTGCTAGACTCTGCTACAAGGTCTCGCCTTTCTTCACGGCCTCCTGGAGCTCTCGCTCAGCTTCGATGACCCTGGCCTTATGCTTTTCGCGAAGAGCCTGCTCAGTGGCGGCCTTCTTGTTGGCTTCGGCGACAGCCTTCTTTAGTGCTTCAATTTCGGCACTCGCTCCTAGAGCATTCAGTACAAATATTTTCAGGCACAACCACTCGTTCGTGCCCAACTTAGCAAAAGGTTTCGACATACCTTTCTTGTCCTCCAACTGCTTCTTCAAGCGGCCAAGTTCTTCTTCGGCCCGTTCCAGACTCTGTTTTAGTCCGGACACCTCCGCATTATGAGAGGCGGTCGTTGCTACAGACGCCTGTTTTCAAACAAAGGGATATACGTCATTAACTGAGTCTCTTGCACAACAGAAATTTGATCCCCTGTCCGGCTCTCCCTATCTTTCCCCGGACAGTGCATCAGGGGCTACTACTCATACTATGACAATCTTCCATAGGTTCCAAAACACATACCTTAAAGCCTTTTATAAGGCTAAGGCAGGATTCATTCAGCCCGCTCTCAGCGGACTGAATCTTCTCAATCACCGCACCCATGAGGGCGCGATGTTCATCGACGATGGACGCACATTTTAGCGCTGTCGATAGACCGCCCGACAACTCTGCTTGGACAGAGGTTGCTGGCGGAGCGGGCTGGCCTCCCTCCGTCAAGGGGGGCTGCTCACCTAATCCTGGAGATTTAAAGGCCTCCAGGACTATGTCCGGCTGCGGGTCGAATCCAAGATCGCCCCTGCTGTCGACATTCACGGGAACCGCTGCTCCCATGTACCCGGCCCCAGAGATATGTCCTCCCTGTTCCGGGCCACGCTGAGACGACACCTCGGTGTCGTGCCTAGGCTTCGGGGAAGGGGCCTCTGGAGGCGTCTCGCTCTCCAGGTCATCTGAGCTCAGCGAGTCCTTCGAGGAGGATTGTTCGGTGCGAGGCCTCGCTGGGTTGCACAAAAGAATGGCGACAGTTAAAACTACTACATCCTAATAACCCCGGGCGCGTATACGTGTTCGGATTTCATATACTTACGACTTTACCAGGGGCTGGACCCTAGGATCCCACTCCGGGCTACTATCAGCAGTCGTGGTGGACGCCTATGGGAGGGAACCTTTCCCCCTCTTTGGCGATTCGGCCTCCAGGGATGAGGAAGCCAACCTTTTCTTCCCTCCCCCTGCGGGGGACTCGTCTTCTTCCTCCTCCTGTTCGTCTTCGGAGGAGGGATGGTCGCTGGAGTCTTCGGATTTTGCATCCGAAGCATCACGACGACGGAGGCCACTCCGGGTCTTCTTCACCTTCTTGGAGGCCTCTTTCTTCGGCGCCTCATAAGGCGCTGGTACCAGCATCTTCGTCAGAAGAGGTCCGGCCGGTTCCTCTGGCAGCAGGGCAGGACAGTGTATCTGCTCCACCTTTTTCGTCCATCCCTGGGATTATTGTAAAACATGGTAAAAGCTCCTCCCTCAGGACATGACAGCTAAAACATGGATGGACAAAGCACGGCAATAACTTACCGGACTTGCAGAGCGGGATAGCCAATACCCACGGTCCTCGGCGGAGCCCGGCCATGGTTTGCCGGACTTGAAGAGCACCTTCCAGATGTCCTTGTGGGAGGAGCCATAGAGCTCCCATAGGGTCTGGTGCTCAGTTGGGTGGTATTCCCACAAATTGCAAGCTCGACGCTCGCAAGGGAGAACCAGGAGAACTAGCATCACCTGGACTACGTTGCGAGTTTGACATCCTTGTCGACCATGCTCTGGACGCGTGTTTGGAGAATTGATAGCTCGTCGGATGAGGACCAGTTCAGGCCCTTCTCGGGCCAGGACGTGAGCTGCAGTGGGTCTCAGGATCTGAATTCAGGAGTAGCGGCCCACTTTTTGCCGCGCGGTTCAGTGATATAGAACCACCGCTGCTGCCACTCTTTGACGGAGTCATTGAAGGCACCTGTCGGCCATACGACCTTGGGCATCTTGCTCACCATGGCGCCGCCGCACTCGGCGTGCTCGCCACTCACCACCTTGGGCTTCACATTGAAGATATTCAGCCATAAGCCAAAGTGGGGCGAAATTCGGAGAAAAGCCTCACACACGACGATGAACGTCGAGATGTTAAGGAAAGAATTGGGGGACAGATCATGAAAATCAATCCTGTAATAATACATGATACCGCGAACGAATGGGTGAAGGGGAAACCCGAGCCCGCAGACAAAATGAGGAAGAAACATGACCCTCTCGTGGGGCTCCGGAGTAGGGACGATCTTTCCCACCGGCGGAAGATGGTGGCTGATTTTCTTGGTGAGGTGAAAGAACATGTGGTGCCCGCATGTTTGGTTTTGGTAAGTGACGACAATCTCTATAGACTAATGGTTGCCTTGAGTTATATTTGAAGGTTTTGTCCATAGGCTTTTTTTGAAGTCCATGTGTTGGTTTCAAGGAGTTTATGAGTTGACCAAGGTGCTATTAAGGAATTATCCAAAGATTGGTCATGTGAGTGTTGAGCTTATTGCAAGCATGTCTTGAAGAAGAAGAAGATTGTGTGATCATTCATGTTTACCTTCAAGACATCATCCAAATGAAGAGAGTTGGAAAGATTCAAGGTTAATCAAGACTAAGTCAAGAGTGAATCAAGTTAATCAACTCACAAAGCGTAGGAGATGTACCGAGAGGGATCAAGTGATCCATGGTATGGTAAGCATTGTCAGTTACGCGCTATGTACTAACCCATGGACTTCGTGAGAGTTCTTTGTGGGGTCAGGATGCGGTTTGCAAGTTCAAGTGATGCATCACGAAGAGATCAAGTGCTTGAAGCTTGATGCCCATTGTGGTGACAATGGACTTGTGCAGATGAGCCGAAGAGTGGCTCACCCATAGTGGACTATGGGGGAGCAATCATCTAGTCTTCATCGAGCCAACGCAATCAAGAAAGGTGGTCCAACTTGAGGGAGTCAAGATCGTCATCATCTAGCTCAAGTGGACCATGTGCAAGGCAAAGGTTTTCCCTTGATAGGTTTCCTATTTTACCGGTCTCATGGTGGTAGTTGGGAGACCGGGTTATAGGAACATTTGCCGTACTATCAAGGGGGGATCTCAAGTTGGTAACTTGATCGTATCATTAGTAGAGAGCTCAAACCATTGCATCCTTGCATCTTGTTTCTTGGTTCTTGTTTGGTTCTCTTTGCGAGTCTTAGAGCTTATGGTCATCTTGATGACAAGCTTGAGTTCATCGAAAACGGAGTTCACATGCGTCTTCTATGATGTTTTCGCTGTTGGAGGTTTTACCGGTCTTATCCGAGGAAGGGTTCTCACCATTTTCTTATGGGCCTTTTCTAATTTTCATCTTATTGATATTTATTTCAAGATTGTGTTCACCCTTGTTGCTAGCTTTCCAACAAACTTGGTTTCATCGAATTCGGAGTCCGTTTGCAAGCCCGGATGTAATTTTTTAGTACCGCTCGCAAGCAGTAGTACCGCTACCCTTAGCAGTAGTACCGCTACCCCTAGCGTCAGTACCGTGAGGTTAAGCGGTACTACCACTTCGACGGTTCTTCTGGCCTTTTTGCCTTCTTGCTGTTGTGTTTCGAAGGGGTACTACTGCCCTAGCGGTAGTACCACTCCTTGGAGTGGTAGTACCGCTCTGTGCAGGCTGTGAGCATAACGGTTGAATTTTCCCCACCTATAAAAGGGGGTCTTCTTCCCCATTGAACCTTATCCTTTGAGCTCGTGTTCTTCCCCCATTGTTGACCTTCTTTGAGCTTGCTAACTCTCAGTCCCTCCATGGATTCTTGCTAGTTTTTGAGGGAAAAGAGAGAGGAGATCTAGATCCACATTTCCATCAATCACTTTCTCCTCTATGTGAGGGGAACCCATTGGATCTAGATCTTAGAGTTCTTGGTGTTCTCCTTCTTGTTCTTCCTCTCATCTTCCTCCCTAGCATTAGTTGCTTCGGTGGGATTTGAGTTAGAAGGATTTGGGCACGCCGTGTGCCCTTGCCATTGCATTTGGTGCATCGGTTTGAGTTCTCCACGTGATACGTGGAAGTTACAAGTTGAGAAGCTTATTACTCTTGGGTGCTTGGTACCCTTGAGCTTGTTACTCTTGGGTGTTTGGACAGCCTAGAGCTTGTTCCTCTTGGGTGCCTTGGCACCCTAGATGGTTGGTGTTGTTCGGAGCTCAATCATTGTGGTGTAAAGCTCCGGGCAAGCGTCGGGGTCTCCAATTAGGTTGTGGAGATCGCCCCGAGCAATTTGACGGGTATCGGTGACCGCCCCCAAGGGTTGCCAAAGTGTACGAGTTCGGTGACCGCCCCCAAGGGTCGCCATTTGTACGGGTTTGGTGACCGTCCTCAAGGGTCCCTTAGTGGAATCGCGGCATCTTGCATTGTGCGAGGGCGTGAGGAGATTATGGTGGCCCTAGTGGCTTCTTGGGGAGCATTGTGCCTCCACACCGCTCCAAACGAAGATTAGCATCCACAAGGGTGTGAACTTCGGGATACATCATCGTCTCCGCGTGCCTCGGTTATCTCTTACATGAGCCCTTTACTTATGCACTTTACTTTGTGATAGCCATATTGTTTCTTGTCGCATATCTTGCTATCACATAGTTACTTATCTTGCTTAGCATAAGTTGTTGGTGCACATAGGTGAGCCTAGTTGTTTTAGGTTTTGTGCTTGACAAATTAACCGCTAGGTTTATTCCGCATTTGTTCAAGCCTAAACTGTAATTATTTTAAAGCGCCTATTCACCCCCCTCTAGGCGACATCCTCGATCTTTCAATTGGTATCAGAGCCTCATCTCTTTTTGTTAGGCTTAACCGCCTAAAGAGTAAAGATGTCGACTAGGGGATTAGGTTTCTCTGACACTCTTTGTTTCAATGGCACAAATTTTGATGTTTGGGTAATTCGCATGCTTAATCTCTTTAGGGTCATGGACCCAAATATAGAGCGAATTGTAGATATGGGTTTTTCCCCTCCAAAGGATCCCCAAAGATTTTCTTTAGAGGATGAGAAAAAATCTTATCTCAATGTTCAAGCTTATAATGTTCTTTTCGATGCTTTGAGCAATGTAGTTATATTTCAACTCATGCCGCTCCGGGATGCTCATGAGTTGTGGACAAAGCTTCAAGATAAATATGGTGTGTCCAAGATTTGTAAGGATGATCGTTCTCCCTCCACCTCCGGCCATGTTGCGTTCTCAAGTTCTTCTACTTCACCTACACGTGGTTTGCCACAAGGTAATGACATGGTGAGTAGTGGTGTTCATTGCAATGATGATAGTGGGCTTGTTGTTGATAATCCTTCATCACTTTCTTATTGCAATGCTTCATCTTTGGACTTTAGCACTTCTAGCACTCAAAATGTATCACATGCTTGTGTTGATAGTTCTTGCATATCATGTAGAAATTGCTTGACTAAATATCATGATGATATGCTTGCTATATCTTGTTGCCATGATAAAAATGCATGTATTTCCTCGAGTTGTTGTGCTAACAATGTAGAGGAAACCCAACACTCCATAGAACAAGATGTGGTCTTGAATGGTGCTTCAAGGGATCCTACATCATCATCCATTGCTTTTTGCCTTATGGCCAAGGCTTCAAAGGTATCTCCCACTCTGAATCCAACTATATCTTGTGATGATATTGATGATGGCAAGAGTGATGATGATGTCGATTATGATGAAGAGAATGATGATGTTGCCTCCTTAAAAATTAATGGGGAAATGATTTTTAAAGCTCTTCTTATGAATAAAACTGCTCGTTCCAACTTCATGGAAATAATGTCCATTGCCATTGATGGCAAGAAATACATTGAGGAGTTGGAATCTCATCTAGAGGAGCATGAGGCCACCATTGAGAAAATGGAAGCTCATGCGCGTGATTACGCAAATGAGATCACGGAGCTATCTCAAGCTCTTGAACATGAACAAACTACCTCCGAATCTCTTGAGGAGACTTTTGCTCTAGATTTATCTAGAGTGAGGGAATCTCATGATAGAGCTCTTGAGGTGGCCAATGATTTCAAAACTAAAAATGCTAAGCTTGAAGTTTGTCATGCTAGACTCCTTGAGGATTTTGAGCACCTCGAAAATGGCTCAAGGGTCATCAAGGGTGAGCTCATCAAACTCACCGAGTCTCATGCCCAACTTGAAGCTTCTTATTTAAAAGAGCTTGCTAAGTTGTCCTCTCCTATTGTTGTAAATGATGATGCTTGTGCTACTAACTCTATTTCTTGTGAAGCATCCATTTTAAAGGAGAATGTTGAGCTAAGGGCTCAACTTGAGTTGCTATCTAGCAAGTATGGGAAATTGGAAGAAAGTCATGAAAAGCTTTCTAGCTCTCATGATGATCTTCTTGTATCCCATAATGTGCTAAAAATAGCTCATGAGGCTATGATTGCTAAGGTAACATATAGTGAGCCTCATGTGGATATTAGCACTACTTTTAGTCAAAATGCTATATTGCCTTGTGCTAGTCCTGATGATTCATCCATGCATAACATTGGTACATCTTGTGATGAATTGCTTTCCTTGCCTTGTTGCTCTCACGATGAAGCTCATACTTCCTCTAGTGCTTGGGTTGAGACTAACCATGTAGAGGAAATCAAAGAGCTCAAGGCACAAGTCACTTCTTTGAAGAAAGACTTGGAAAAGTGTCATGAAGGGAAGGCTACACTCAACAATATCTTGAGTGTGCAAAAATCCCCCAATGACAAAGGTGGACTTGGATTCAACTCCAATAAGAAGAAGTCCAAGAGAATCAAGAAGAAGGACCAAGATGAAGTCAAGAATTCGGCCAAGATTATTTGCTTCAAGCACAAAATTGAAGGGCATCATGTTAGATCTTGCCGATTGAAGAAGAAGGCCATTAGTGACAAGCAACAAGGGAAGAGGCCACAAGTTCAATCTCATGCTCAAATTCAAGTTGAAGAAAGGCCACTTCCCAAGAAGACACAAGTTAATGCTTCTCTTGTTGAGAAATCAAGTGAGAAGAAAGTGAGGAGTAGACATTGCTACTTATGTTGTGAGAAAGGTCATGTCTCTTCTTCATGCACTAGTGGTAACTTATCCAACCCTTTTATTATTGATGATATCTATTCTCTTGGGAAGGATAAGGTTGGCAATGTGTTTTCCAAGTTTGTTGGTACTCAAAGTGGTGTCAAGAAAAGAACCATTTGGGTAGCCAAGCCTATTGTGACTAACCTCTTAGGACCCAACTTGGTTGGGGACCACCAAGCTCAAACTTGATCAATAGGTGTTGTTGCAGGGCATTGGAGACTTGGCTACATTATGAAGAATTAAGGGGACTTCATCATTCTTATTGTCTCAAGCCAAGTCAATTGGATTATCAAGTTTCTATCTTATATCCAGTGTGCCTCCTTGCGGTAACTTGTACTTAAATTGTTTACATTGAAAGTTACTTGCCCCCTTGCATGTTTTGGTTTTGTTCCTTGCATGTGTTTGTATATGTTGTGATTCCAACTTGCTTATCTTGAGCAATCAAGTATGTGTGTGTTGGTTTGCACATCATGTACATGCGTCTCGTGCGTTGAGCCTTTATGCTTCTTGTTTGTATCCTAGTTGGCTCGTGTTAGAGATTAATGGAACAACCCATTTTGGGGGAGTGATGTGCTTTGTGCACCTCACAATCTTATAAATGTGTGTACATGAGGAATACCATCTAGTATTGATATTACAAGATTATCTAGTCTAGGTGGTATATCTCTCATGAGAAATTCAAATTCTAAATAGTCCATTAATTATCCCTTGTTTGTTTCTCTTATTGCCTCTTGTTAAGTTTTTATTGGTATCACATTATGGTGGAGTAATATGCTAAGTGCATATTACAAGCCTAGAAAATGTGTACATTTGAGATATTGTCACCTAGAATTGATATTGTAAATTATCTTGTTCCTGGGTGGCATGTTAGCTCTACAAGTTGCAATTTGCTTGTGTTTGTTGTGAAGATGATGTTGGATGTCCTTGTTATCTACCACCGGGAATTATTTCCAAATACTTCTTGTCTTTTTACAATTGGTAGTCACTTATGTGTGGTAGAATTTGTTGATCATTTTTACTTTGGCTTTTGTTTTTATTTGCCTTTTCTCTTGCCAAGGTTTGTGTCAACTCCCGTTGTCTTCCCTACCACTTGTGGATCTTGTTTATTTCTTGTTCTTGTCTAGTGTTTTCTAGATATAGTGAAAGTGGTGATCCCACCTTGTGCATTTTGTATTCAAATGCAAATCCTATATAGTGCACAACTCGTGGGGGAGCTATCCTATTTTCTTTAGAACACTCTTCTTGTGATCCTTATCAAGTGTGTTTTGGTGGAAGGCAAGCCATTTCTTTTTGGTACTTTGTGCCATCATGAAACTTTGTTGAGAGCTTGCTTTGTTTGGAACCATCCTATCTTTGGGACTTTGACATCTTAATTTAGTGTGTATCAATGGATATCTCAATCCGTGATGTATCTTTAATGATATCTTCCAAGTGATGATTTCTCCATTTGGTATCCTTTTCACTTGGCATTTCTTTTTCTTTTGGTTTCGGGTTTTGAAAGTCTTGAGCATGCATGTTTACTTCATGTATTTTATTTGGCATGCTTTCTTTCTTTGACCCAATATATATGGGAAACTCCACCAAGTCTCAAATTGGATGAGATGTGCATGATATTTATTTTCATATCTATATGCACATATTTATGTGGAGTTTGTCCTATGTATTGCTGTTTCTAACTATGTGGTCCCAATGAGTTTGGGCACCATTTGTTTGTGTTGTTGTTCTAGGAACAATTGGAGATGCATTGGATACTCGGCTCATTCAAAAGGAAGGTGTTGTCACCATGTGCTTATTGGAGTCAAGCTAGGATGATCAATGAACTATTTTCTACCTTCAATTGGTATCTACTACATCCTTCCAATGCTATCTCGGTAACAAGTATCATCATCTACTACATGCACACATTATTGAATCAATAGTGTGTAGATTGTATCATGGCATGTTATTCTTTATTTCTTGTGATACCTGTTTCCTTTCTCAAAGCATCCTAACAATGATCTCTTGTTGCTAGTTGTGATGTCTTTGATGGTTGTGTGGTAGGAATTCATTTATATACAATAAGACCATATCTAGCCTTGGGCTATGCTTCCAAGCACATATCTTATTGGTATATGTATGACTTCCTTTTGGATATCTTGTTCCTTCGTGTTGTAACTATTTCGGGTGTACATCCTTCTTTGTAGATATATATCATCATGATTTTGTCTACCTAGAACCATATACACTTGAGAGAAATTACATCTCTAGTTGATATCCTTTCTTTCACGCACACCTTGTCTTTCTTATGTTATTTCTTTGGTGGCTCCGTGAAAGCTTTTGCCTTGAGTGCGTGTCCTCTATCGTTGCATCTTGATGCACTCTTGTGTGGTGAAGATTATTTTCCTCTTGCTTATCTTTACAAGGCTTTTTAATTGGTATCCCTCGTCTTGATGAGCCTCTCATCATCTATCTTCACCACAGGTTGTCACAACCATAGGTTCTCTATTTGCTTATTAGTAAGCTTGTGAACCCATTTGCCAGTTGTGTGTGGGAATGATAGGCCTTGCACCGTGTGCCTCATTCTTTCAAGACTATGTTGATGCTTAATGCTCATCCTAATTTTAGTCTTCTCAAGTGCTTCGCCATGACTCACACACATCATTTTGGTTGAGCATATTCTTAAGTTGCCTCTTTTACATGTTGCTCAACCATGCGCTTGTTACAAGCGCTAGGCTTTGTTTCCTATTTGCTCACTTGCACTGGATGTGAGTTTCTATTGATTTTTGGGGAGCTATGATCCTATTTTGTGCACTTTGTATCCAAAAAGAAAAATTATTATGTGTGCACAAATCATGGGGAGCTTCTCTAGCTTATTTAGAACACTCCTTTGCTCATATCATAATATCCTTCATTCATGTGGCTCATAGGATCTTTGGTCTAGTTGGTTCAATTGATATCCTTTGATTGCTTGCTTCAATTGGTATCTTTTGATTGCTCGATTTCTTGTTTCTCTCTTTGTTATGTCTTTGTGGCATATCATTCTTTTGCAATCTTTGGGCCTCAATATAGTTTGTCTTCCTCCAAGTATTTGCCATTGGATATGCGTATTGCATTCCACTCTCTTTTTGAGAGATAAACAATTTATGGAGGAACACTCTTTATATTGGCCTTCTAAGCTTTTCACCCATTTTGGCAATCAATGGCAATGGGGGAGGAGTTTCAGAGAGTTTTGTGGAGAAGTCTTCAGAGTTTTCTCCTTGCTTTGGTTTTGGTTCCTAAGCATTTGCATCCCATTCTCATGCATCATTGGTTGTTGCATTGCATGGTGATGCATAACTCCTTGTATAAACTCTCTTGAAAGTGATTGTCATCAATTACCAAAATGAGGGAGATTGAAAGAACATGCGGTGCCCCCATGTTTGGTTTTGGTAAGTGATGACAATCTCTATGGACTAATGGTTCCCTTGAGTTATATTTGAAGGTTTTGTCCATAGGCTTTTCTTGAAGTCCATGTGTTGGTTTCAAGGAGTTTATGAGTTGACCAAGGTGCTATTAAGGAATTATCCAAAGATTGGTCATGTGAATGTTGAGCTTATTGCAAGCATGTCTTGAAGAAGAAGAAGAAGATTGTGTGATCATTGATGTTTACCTTCAAGACATCATCCAAATGAAGAGAGTTGGAAAGATTCAAGGTTAATCAAGACTAAGTCAAGAGTGAATCAAGTTGATCAACTCACAAAGCGTAGAAGATGTACTGAGACGGATCAAGTGATCCCATGGTATGGTAAGCATTGTCAATTACGCTCTGTGTACTAACCCATGGTCTTCATGAGAGTTCTTTGTGGGGTTAGGATGCGGTGTGCAAGTTCAAGTGATGCATCACGAAGAGATCAAGTGCTTGAAGCTTGCCGCCCATTGTGGTGACAATGGACTTGTGAAGATGAGCCGAAGAGTGGCTAACCCATAGTGGACTATGGGGGAGCAATCATCTAGTCTTCATCGAGCCAACGCAATCAAGAAAGGTGGTCCAACTTGAGGGGGTCAAGATTGTCATCATCTAGCTCAAGTGGACCATGTGCAAGGCAAAGGTTTTCCCTTGATAGGTTTTCTATTTTACTGGTCTCATGGTGGTAGTTGGGAGACTGGGTTATAGGATCGTTTGTCGTACTATCAAGGGGGCCCTCAAGTTGGTAGCTTGATCGTATCGTTAGTAGAGAGCTCAAACCATTGCATCCTTGCATCTTGTTTCTTGGTTCTAGTTTGGTTCTCTTTGTGAGTGTTAGATCTTATGGTCATCTTGATGACAAGCTTGAGTTCATCAAAAACGGAGTTCACATGCGTCTTCTATGATGTTTTCGCTGTTGGAGGTTTTACCGTTCTTATCCGAGGAACGGTTCTCACCATTTTCTTATGGACCTTTTCTAATTTTCTTCTTATTGATATTTCTTTCAAGATTGTGTTAGCCCTTGTCGCTAGCTTTGCAACAAACTTGGTTTCATCGAATTCGGAGTCCGTTTGCAAAAAGTTGTGGCAGTTTTGGTGTTCTAAAAAGGCTGCAGCGGTACTACCGCGAATTGGAGCGGATGTAATTTTTTACTACCGCTCCAGAGCGGTACTACCGCTCCTACAGTGGTAGTACTGCTCCGGACCAGAAACTCGTCCCAAGTCCTGCGGTGGTAGTTCCGGATGTAATTTTTTAGTACGTCTCGCAAGCAGTAGTACCGCTACCCTTAGCAGTAGTACCGCTATCCCTAGCGGTAGTACCGTGAGGTCAAGTGGTACTACCGCTCCGACGGTTCTTCTGGCCTTTTTGCCTTCTCGTTGTTGTGTTTCGAAGGGGTACTACCGCCCTAGCGGTAGTACCGCTCCTTGGAGCGGTAGTACCGCTCTGTGCGGGCTGTGAGCATAACGGTTGGATTTTTCCCCACCTATAAAAGGGGGTCTTCTTCCCCATTGAACCTTATCCTTTGAGCTCGTGTTCTTCCCCCATTGTTGACATTCTTCGAGCTTGCTAACTCTCAGTCTCTCCATGGATTCTTGCTAGTTTTTGAGGGAAAAGAGAGAGGAGATCTAGATCCACATTTCCACCAATCACTTTCTCCTCTATGTGAGGGGAACCCATTGGATCTAGATCTTGGAGTTCCTGGTGTTCTCCTTCTTGTTCTTCCTCTCATCTTCCTCCCTAGTATTAGTTGCTTCGCCGGGATTTGAGAGAGAAGGATTTGGGCACTCCGTGTGCCCTTGCCATTGCATTTGGTGCATCGGTTTGAGTTCTCCACGTGATACCTGGAAGTTAAAGTTGAGAAGCTTATTACTATTGGGTGCTTGGTACCCTTGAGCTTGTTACTCTTGGGTGTTTGGACACCATAGATCTTGTTCCTCATGGGTGCCTTGGCGCCCTAGACGGTTGGTGTTGTTCGGAGCTCAATCATTGTGGTGTAAAGCTCCAGGCAAGCGTCGGGGTCTCCAATTAGGTTGTGGAGATCGCCCCGAGCAATTTGACAGGTACCGGTGACCGCCCCCAAGGGTTGCCAAAGTGTACGGGTTAGGTGACCGCCCCCAAGGGTCGCCATTTGTACGGGTTCGGTCCGCCCTCAAGGGACCCTTAGTGGAATCACGGCATCTTGCATTGTGCGAGGGCATGAGGAGATTACGGTGGCCCTAGTGGCTTCTTGGGGAGCATTGTGCCTCCACACCGCTTGTAACGCCCCGGATCCGATGCGCCAGATGTCTGCCAGTTATTCTCCGTCGTTGCCATGTCATTTGCTTGCGTGTTGCATTTATCATGTCATCATGTGCATTTCATTTTGCATACATGTTCATCTCATGCATCTGAGCATTTTCCCCGTTGTCCGTTTTGCAATCCGGCGCTCCTATGTCCTCCGGCGTCTCCCTCTTCTCCCTTCTCTTGTGTGGGTATTAAACCTTTTCGGAATGGCCCGAGGTTTGCCAAGCGGCCTTGGTATACCACCGGTAGACCGTCTGTCAAGTTTCGTGCCATTTGGAGGTCGTTTGGTACTCCAACGGTTAACCGGGTAACCGCAAAGGCCTCTTTGAGTTGCAGCCCAACACCCCTTCCAAAGTGGCCCAAAGCCCAGCAAACAACCCTCCATGCTCTCGGTCGTTCGATCACGATAGCGTGGCCGAAAACCGCTCCTCATTTGGACACTCCTAGCTCCCTCTATGCCTATATATACACCCCCATTCGAAATTTGCGGATATTTTCCCCCGAAACCCTAGTTTTCCTCCTCGCGCCGCGGACGCGTCCGCCGCGCCGGACACGCCCAGCCGCCACGCCGCCGGACCAATCCAGGCGACACGTCACCCGCCGCCGCTCCGGCCATTGGCGTCGCGCCACGTCGCCAAGCCCGCGCCCCGCCGCCCGCGGCCCTCGAGGCCCATCTCGGACCCGCCGGGCGAGGCTTGCCGCCGCAGCCCATCGGTGCCGGCTCGACCCGCGCCGCCGGCAGCGCCCTACGCCGCCGCCTCCGCCCGACGCGTCCGCCTCACCCAGGCGGCCCCGCCGCGCCGCCCTCCGTCGCGCCGCCTCCTCTTCTGCAGGCGCCAGCGCCCTGCGCCCCTAAGGCCTCCGCGCAAGGCCGCCCGAACGTCGCCGCGCCGCGCCATCTCCGCCGCCTCGGCCCTCGCCCCTCGCCGCCCGGCGACCTCGCCCGCCAGCAGTGCCGCCCGCGCCTCGCCACCACCTCCTGCCGCCGCCACCGAGGGCCGGATCCGGCGAGATCCGGCGCCCTCAGCCAGCCAGCGCCGCCGCCAAGTGGGACCCGCCCGTCAGCCTCACCACGCGGACATGCCCCGGACAATGTCCGTCCAGTCAGCCCCGAGGTCGTTTTTTTCTCTGTCCCCGATTTTGCATATTTTCATGCATTTTCATCGCATGACATCTCTGCATCCGTAGCTCCGTTTTGCGCGTATAATATGTCAAATTGTTCGCCTCGACGAGTACATCGTTTCATCTCATTGCATCATTTTCATTGGAGCTCATCTTGGTGCCCGAAATGCTGTTGGAAGAGGGCTTCAGATCGTTAGTTCCAGAACCTTATCAGCTCGAGCTCTTTTGTCATTTTTGCCATGATTTATGTGTGCATCCTATGAGTATGAGCTCTACATGAATGTTGGGCTATGCCATGCCATCTTTCCAGGGGTGTTGACCATGTATTTTTGTGAGTTGTGTGCTGAGTGCATCGAGCTTGTAAAGTAGGGTAGTTCTTTGTTCTTTGTTTTCTGACAGATTCTGTTATATTTTCTTGCTATGTTAACATGCTTCCACTAATCATTCTATGCATAATATGGAGATGCTCTATAAACATGTTTTGATATACATGTCATGCTCTATCTATTCATGCCCTTGGTTACAATTATAGCCTGCTGGAACATGTTGTAATCTTGCTCTAAAGTTGCTTGAAAATGTTTCCTGACAGATTGTTTGCATGAGATTCAATTTTCACGAGGTCGTTGTAGTTGATCCGTCTACCCTATGAACTTGCTCTTGCCATGCTTAGCTTCATAAACATGCCTTCTTACTGTGTTGCCTTGCCATGCCATGTATTGCTCTGTAGTGAGTGGTTCGAGCTCACGAACATGCCTACTAATCGTTGTTTCTGCCATGTTCAAATCTGTAATATAACTTGCCATGTTTACATGGGTGCCATCATATTTTCCGTGCCTTTTTGGCTCATGGTCAGTAAGGGTCTTTTGATATATGCTATTAGTAGTTTCATGCCATGCCTTTGTTTGCCATGATATGTTCCTGTAACATGTTGTTTAATAGCTCTAAACATTGCAACCTGATGTTATTTCTGCTAAAGTCTGAAATTGTTATTACTTGCAATATCTCCATGTCTTTTTGAGCATGATCCATTGATTTCTAGAGATAGCTCAGTGTTCATGTTTTGTTATGCTTTACCAGTACTTCATGCCCATGCCTTTTGTTATTATGTTGGGGTGCTGTAGCATGTTGTTTTGATGCTTGCAAGATGCATAGTTGCTGTTTTGGACAGATTGTTGCTATGACTTTTATAGTGTGCATGTGTTGCCCCGTTGCTCCGTTTTGAGTGTGCTCTTTATGAAACTTGCTTGTTTTTGCATGTAGCTTCATATTATCATGTTGCATCCTTGTTTTGGTGTGTTTGCTTGATGTTTGGGTGCATTTTGCATCAATGCCATGTTTAACTTGTTTTGCTCATATCTTCTAGCCCGTAGCTCCGAATTTAATGAACTTTATATGTAACTTGACTAGAATTTCATGTAGATCATTGTGGTGATCTTTAACTTGCTGTTTAACACCTTCAACATAATGTTTATTCAGTTCTGGACCAATTTCGAAATATGCATATGAGGACTTACCGGAATTGTTATATGTTGTTCCCGGCCTCATTTAAACTTGCCTTGATGTGTTGTTCTTGTTTGCATCTTCTCTTGTCATGAGTAACTTCATGTAGCTTGGTCATGCATCATGCTTGTTGTGCATCATGCCTTGTTCATTTGTGGTGTGTTTACTTTGTTGTGTGCTTCTTCTCGATAGTTCCCGTTTCGTTGCGATCGTGAGGATCGTTAAATCTGCGATGTGGTTCGTCTTCGTGGTTTCATCTTCTTCATGGACTCGTTCTTCTTCCTTGTGGGATTTTAGGCAAGATGACCGCTACCCTGGATCTCACTACTATCATTGCTATGCTAGTTGCCTCGTTCTTTCGCTATGCTGCGCTACCTATTACCTGTTTGTCCAGCCATCCCATATTGCCATGAACCTCTAACCTTTGACACCTTTCCTATGCAAACCACTATTTGGCTATGTTACCGCTTTTGCTAAGCCCCTCTTATAGCGTTGCTAGTTGCAGGTGAAGTTGAAGATTTCTCCATGCGGACAGGGTTTATGTTGGGATATCACAATATCTCTTATATTATTAATGCATCTATATACTTGGTGAAGGGTGGAAGGCTCGGCCTTATGCCTGGTGTTTTGTTCCACTCTTGCCGCCCTAGTTTCCGTCATACCGGTGTTATGTTCCCGGATTTTGCGTCCCTTACGCGGTCGGGTGATTTATGGGACCCCCCTGACAGTTCGCTTTGAATAAAACTTGTCCAGCAAGGCCCAACATTGCCTTTTACCATTTGCCTCACCACCACCTACTTTTTCCCTTGGGAGTCGCGCATCCCAGGGGTCATCTTTTTATAGCCCCCCCGGGCCAGTGCTTGTCTAAGCGTTGGTCCAAACTAGAGCACCGTGCGGGACCATCCCTTGGCAACTTGGGTTACGTCGGTACCTGTACGCTTAGCTCATCCGGTCGTGGCCTGAGACGAGATACGCGCGGCTACTATCAGGATGTCGGCACGCCGGGAGGTCTTGCTGGTCTTGTTTTACCATTGTCGAAATGTCTTGACGTCATCGGGATACCGAGTCGATCGGAGTGTCTCGGGTGAAGGTCTATTCGCCGATGATCGCGAGAGCTTGTCATGGGCTAAGTTGGGACAACCCTGCAGGGTTTAAACTTTCGAGAGCCGTGCCCGCGGTTATGTGGCAGATGGGAATTTGTTAATGTCCGGTTGTAGATAACTTGACACTTGATCCGAATTAAAACGCATCAACCGTGTGTGTAGCCGTGATGGTCTCTTCTCGGCGGAGTCCGGGAAGTGAACACGGTTTCTGTGTTATGTTTGACGTAAGTAGGTGTTCAGGATCACCTCTTGATCATTGCTAGTTTCACGACCGTTCCGCTTGTTCTCTTCTCGCTCTTATTTGCGTTGGTTAGCCACCATATTATGCTTAGCCGCTGCTGCAACCTCACCACTTTGCCCCTTCCTTACCCATTAAGCTTTGCTAGTCTTGATACCCATGGTAATGGGATTGCTGAGTCCTCGTGGCTCACCAGATACTTCCAAAACCAGTTTGCAGGTGCCTATGTTACCGAGCAGGTGACGCAACCAAGCTCAAGGAAGAGCTCGATGAAGATCTTGCCCCTTTGTGTTGTTTCGTTCTAGTTGATCAGGGACCTTTGTCGCAATTGGGGTTCTTCTTTTACTTTGGTTCCGTAGTCGGACCTTGATTGTATCTGGATGATGTAATGCTTTATTCATGTACTTGTGTGAAGTGGCGATTGTAAGCCAACTATGTATCTTTTTCCCTTATGTATTACTTGGGTTGTGTGAAGATTACCTCACTTGCGACATTGCTTTCAATGCGGTTATGCCTCTAAGTCGTGCTTCGACACGTGGGAGATATAGCCGCATCGAGGGCGTTACACCGCTCCAAACGGAGATTAGCATCCGCAAGGGTGTGAACTTCGGGATACATCATCGTCTCCGCGTTCCTCGGTTATCTCTTACACGAGCCCTTTACTTATGCACTTTACTTTGTGATAGCCATATTGTTTCTTGTCGTATATCTTGCTATCACATAGTTACTTATCTTGCTTAGCATAAGTTGTTGGTGCACATAGGTGAGCCTAGTTGTTTTAGGTTTTGTGCTTGACAAATTAACCGCTAGGTTTATTCCGCATTCAAGCCTAAACTGTAATTATTTTAAAGTGCATATTCAGCCCCCCCCCCTCTAGGCGACATCCTCGATCTTTCAATAGGTACCCGGCCTTTCGGAGCCTTTTGATATCCTTCTCCTGGACGGTAGAGGCCATCCATTTGCCTCCTGCTCCAGATCCGGACATCTTCGGAGAACCTTTCTTCGGTGGAGAAGAAGAGTGCTTGGGCGCTAGGGCTTGAGCAAAGGGGAATGGACGAGCGAAGGGAAAGGCGGGGGTGAAGAGGAAGAGACCTTATCTCTTTATAGAGGCGATAAAAGCTTTTGCGCCCCCCCCCCCACTTGCCTATTGGAACCCGCTCGTTCCCCACTCGCCGCGAATGGCGGTGCAATTGGGTTGCCTGTGCCCGTATTAATTAAAGCCCCGCGATAAGGGGAACACAATCTCTGCTTCCATGAGATGTGCCCGGAAAACCGCCTTGCAATGTGTGCTCTGGCGCTTACTCCGGCAAGCCCGCCTCTCCGGAGTGCCGCGTTGCCGTCGAGGACGCGCCATCGAGCTCTGCCGGCCGATGAGGTAAAGAAAGCAGCCAAACTTCGAACTTTTGAGTTGTGCTCCCTGCAAGTCCATACCTTGTATGAAGAACCCGAGCGCAGAGGGGTCGAATCATGGTTGGGTTGCGCCATCGATCCGCTTCGAGTCCGCTCGACGGTAAGAGCACGCCGCAACCAGCCCGACGAGTTCTTCCCACCGGAGGCAACACCGCCAGCGGGCTGCTAATGCCCTGCGCTCAGCAAGTGTGTTTGCGCCCAAAAGGGTTCCCTGAAAGCGTGAGGAAGAAAACATACAAGGGGGTGGCGGAAATCAGGGAAGAAGCACGACCCCGTTGGGTTGCTGAAGACGGAAAAGCTAAGTCACCCGAGCTTTTGCACAAAGCACTTTTTAGTCCTATGGCCTTATGTTATGTCCCTCGAGCGTTTATCCTTTGTACGAAAAACCTGTGCGCAGAAGAGCCAACTCGGGGTTAAGTTGCGTCCTTGCTTTGTTTCCGAGTCCGCTCAACAATACAAGTGCGCTGCAACTAGCCCGAGAAGGTTTCTTGCCGGATACAACACCGCCAGCGGGCTGCTGACGTCCCGCACTCAGCAAGTGTGTTAGCGCCGGCAAGTTTCCTAGAAGCGTAGAGTTAAAAACGTACGAGGGATACGACGAAGCAGAGGGCGTAACATAGCAAGCCTTGCCGTGGGGCGACCTTCGTATGAGAAACTTGTGCGCGGAGGAACTAACTCGCGGCTGAGTTGCGTCCTTGATTTGTTTCCGAGTCCGCTCGACAATTCAAGTGCACTGCAGCTGGCCCGAAAAGGTTTCTTGCCGGAGGCAACACCGCCAGCGGACTGCTGATGTTCCGCACTCAGCAAGTGTGTTAGCGCCGGCAAGCTCCCTAGAAGCGTAGAGTGTAAACATACGAAAGACAAAGCATGGCATCGCGTTGCAGAGTCGCACAGTAAAAAAAACAACAACAACGTAGCTTACTACAGCACTGTCTCAATTATTTTCATGGCTACAATCACAGCGACAAGGAGAAGCGGAAAGAAGCGGGCGCTGCTGGGCCCAACAAGCCGGCCGGCTGGGGCTGCAAGTGCCAAAGCTTCGTCGCGACGGGCCAGGGCCCCCGGAGGCCGCAGCATCGGCGACAGGAGCAAAAGAAGGCACACCAGCGCCTAGACCTTGGCGGAGCCAGAGTTACCGAGGGCTGCAAATGCCAAGATTCCTCCCCGGCAAGCTAGGATCGACGGGGGCTGCCGAGTCAGATAAGTTTTTCATCCCTCGTCATGCATCCTCTTGTGGACCGGCGAAGGCGGGGCCGCGTCCTTGAACGAATGTGCTTTGTAAAAAGAAGACTGTACGCAGAGGAGCCGAGTCGCGACCATGTTGCGCCCTTGATTTGTTTCCGAGTCCGCTCGACAAACACAGGCGCGCTGCAACTGGCCCGACAAGGTTTCTTGCCGGAAGCGACACCGCCAGCGGGCTGCTGACGTCCCGAACTCAGCAAGTGTGTTCGCTCCGGCAAGTTCCCTAGAAGCGTAGGGTAGGAATGTACAAAGCACAAGATCAAGTAAAGGACCTGGTCCGGCAAGCATTCCCCTCTTTTCATTAAAAACATCCCAGTTTAGTACAAGTTCATAAGAGGATGAAAAACATGATAGAGAGGATTACAGATTTTAAATACAGCTAGTGCCTAAGGGCTTACAAATTGAAAGATAAGATGCCCGTAATCCTCTCTGTTTCTCTGTTAGGGAGTTAGGTCAAGAGGCCCGGCAAGAGAAGCTTGCCGGAGAGGTAAAGGCGCCTAGGAGGCTACAGGCGCGGAAGACACCAAGAGAACTTCCGGGGCCGCCAGAGCTTGGCGGAGACGGAGGCGCGGAAGTAGAGCTCGAGGCGGGGTGGTGGAGCGTCGGCCTGCTGTCGAGGGCGCCTCGCCCTCGTACTCCGACTTGACGGCCTTGCCGCCACCCCTCTTCCTCTTCCGCAGCCTCCCTACGCCCCGGGGAGTTCAGAAGGCCCCAAGGAGACGGCCCCGGGGAGTTCAGAAGGCCGGCGATCCGGATGATGGGGTCGCCGGTGGCGCGCGAGGCAGCGTCCGACGCCTAGTCGGACCCGCCATCCCCGTCGTCGTCGCTGTCGCTCCCCTCCTCGTCACTCTCGCTCGAGGAGGGACCTTCGCTCGGAGGAGCTGTCCACACAAATCTCGCCCGAGTCTTTGGAGTCCCAAGACCTTGGCGAGAAGGTCGCCCTCCATTAACTTAAAATGGAGGGTAAACCCCGCCATCAAGCTGTGGATGCGGGCGAACGTCTTCCACCCTCGATCGAAGTACATCACGCCGGGGGCTGGGGATACGACACTCACTCGAGTGCCGCTGATCCCGCAGCCCCTCATGCGCAACTCCATCATCTCGGTCGGATCCGGTTCCATCGCGCTCGCGAACGGGGCCGGCAGCCGGAGGCGGCGACGAGGTGCTCGGCGCAGCTTGATGAAGAACTCTCAGGGATCGTCTCCGGTGTGGACCGCCTCGAGGAAAGGAGCCGCTGGCGGAGACGGGGGAGGCGCATCGCCCCGGCTGCCTCTCCCCCGAGCGCCTCGGCCACGTCCTCGACCTCGTCCGCGGCCTCGCCCCCTCCCTCTCCCCCTTGTGGCCGGCTCCACCACCACAGGTGCGGGATAGGGAGAGGCACGCTGCCTGGAGGCTACCCTCGCTGCCACCGTTGAAGGACCAGGATTCCCTCCCTCCATGGCAGACGGGAGGAATAATAACGGAAGTTGAAGACGAAGGAAGAAGAGGAAGTGCGGGACTATTGTGCTCCCCTTCCGTCCCTTTAAAAGGGTGAAGTGGGGGCTCAGCCACCCCGCTCAGCCAATCAGAGAGCCAGGAGGGCAGAGGAGCGGGGCCAACCCGCCAATCTTCGCCCGTGACGGCTCGGTCTCCCACCTTCGCTGCCCACGACTCCCCCACGCATGGGAGCCGCGTGGGGAATAAGCGGAGCCAGAACGACGGGTGAAATGACCTCGCCCTGCACCACGATCACGGGGGTGGATGCCTTAAAGATCGCACACGATCGGTGCACTAAAGTAGGGGGTACCTTAGTACCCCGAACTTGTCTGCAGGCGATCCTTGATACCAGCGGCAAGGCTTGCCGGATGCACGGCAAGGCTCTCCACCACTCCTTATTACTGCCATTCAAGAAAAAAGTACTAGCCAAGAACACGAAGGCCCCGGCAAGAGGAGCTTGCCGGGAAGGCCAACCAGGGCACCATCAGAAGACTTGCCGCGGCGCCCAGCGCTTCCGGCAAGCGGCCGACAAACTTGCCGCACAAACAAGCAAGGACAGGGCCGCGGCAAGGCTGCCACCCAGACTCCAGCGCACCCCAGCGACGTGTCATCGCAAGGCCATCCCAAGGGCACGTGGCGAGGCGCTACACAGCCATGCGGAGCGAGGTGGCAAATGGAGCTGACAGAGGCGCCATCGTGGCAACCGGTGGCTCACCTAACGGTCGTTTCTTTACCTTTGTTGGGCGACCAGACGGGCATTTAATGCCCTTGTCCCTCCCGTCGAGTTAGGTAGGGGCAGCACAGTGCACTATTGTACCAACCTCACGCTTTTACATTTCTACCCCCTCTTCCTCGCTGCCACTGTGGGTACCCCTTGAGACTATAAATGGGAGGCCCATGCGCGCGTAGAAGGGTTGATCCATCGACACCCACAGCACCACTATCGCTTCACGCTCGAGCAAGATCAAATAACAAACACGAAGCAGCGATGAGGGTGTTATCTCTCGGAGAGCCCCGCTGGGTAAAGATTGCCCGTCTCCCCGCGCGCGCCCGACCTCGATCTGCTCTACGCACGAACCCCGCTCCCTTGCCGAACCAGAAGGGGCCCCTAGTGCCCCATAGGTGCTCGAGGCCACAGAGACGTGCGCCCCGACAACAGCCTGCAAACCCATATTGACATAATTTATTAGCGACCTGCGAATATCTTTTTAGATCCTCAGTCCGGCTTTTCTTTCCGAACACCGAACCAAGCATCAGGGGCTACTGTCTATGCGGTATTACATTACACAATTTTAACTTCTTACCTCAAAGCACATTAAAGGCTCTGCGAAGCTTCGGTCAGCCCACTCTTGGCGAGCTGGACCTTGAATCACCGCACTCATAGCAGTGCGGTGTTCTTCGATGGAGCGCCTTTGGCGCCTCCGGCAAGTTGTCCGGCGCCTCGGTTGGGCGGAGGCCGCCCGGCGTCCGCAATCTTGCCCTTCTTTGAAGGGGCACTGCTTGCCGGACTCTGGAACCACTACAGGTTCCGACGTAGAGTCCGGCGCAAAGTCCGGGAGGCTGCCTTGCGGCGCCTCCGGAGCCTCCTCCTGATGGGTCCCTTTCTAGGATCCCACCTCGGCGTCCTCATCGGCGCAGGGGGTAGAGGCATTCGGAAGTGAATCCACATCCGACGGGGCCAACGACCCGCTCGATGAAGCGGGGAGATCATCATCGGCGGACTGCGGACGGTATCACGGCATTAGTAGGACACTATGTGACACGAAAGAAATTGCATAACAGGGATCCGGATACTTACGATCTCGCCGGAGGCCTGGCCCTTGAAGGCCACTCCTCCTCGCCAACGTCGGTGTTGGCGGAGCTGTCCGGGGGAATAGTTCTCCCCCTCTAGGACCCTTCGGCCTTCCCTGTTGGGGAAGCCTTCCTCTTCCTGTCTCCCTCCTCCGGGAGAGTGTCTTCTTCCACGTCCTCGTCTTCGGGGGAGGAGTCCGCCTCGTCGTCGGACGCCTGATTACGGGAACTCCTTCGAGCCCCCGTGGCCACCTTATTGGCCTTCTTCTCCGGCACCACGTGCGGTGCCGGAACCAGCAGCCCCGCTAGACGGGCGTTCACTGGGTCTTCTAGCATGGGAGCCGGGCAGATGAGCTGCTCGGCCTTCTTCATCCATTCCTGTCAAAGGAAAAGGGAGATTGAAACCCTCTTAGAATCAATCTATTTGCAACAAGTGTCCCGTAAAGGGGTTGAATCACTTACCTCGTCAGTTGAATGCTGCGGCGAAATCCATGATCTTCCGTCATGGATGCGGAAACTTCGCCCTTAAACAGCACCCTCCAGGCGCCTTCGTACATCGTGTCGAAGAGCCCTCTTAGCGCCTGGTGCTGTTCCGGATTGAACTCCCACAGATTGAATGCCCGTTCTTGGCATGGGAGGATCCGGCGGACGAGCATGACTTGGACCACGTCGGCGAGCTGAGCTTCTTGTTCACCACTTCGGATCTGAGCTCGAGTCCGTCAGCTCCTTCGGATTACCCCACAGCAAGCCCTTCTCTTTCCAGGAGGTGAGCTGCGTAGGGATACCAGATCTAAACTCGGGGACCGCCGCCCATGAAGGGTCGCGCGGCTCGGTGATGTAGAACCACCCCGATTGCCACCCCTTAACGGAGTCCACGAAGGCCCCTTCAAACCAAAGGACGTTGGGCATCTTGCCCAACATGGCGCCTCCGCACTCCGCTTGCGTGCCCTTCACAACCTTCGGCTTGACATTGAAGGTCTTGAGCCATAGGCCGAAGTGGGGCTGGATGCAGAGGAAGGCCTCACACACGACGATAAACGCCGAGATGTTGAGGATGAAGTTCGGCGCCAGATCGTGGAAATCCAGGACATAGTAGAACATGAGCCCCCGGACAAAGGGGTGAAGTGGAAAGCCCAGTCCGCGGAGGAAGTGGGGACGGAAAACGACCCTCTCATGGGGCCCGGGGTAGGGATGAGCTTCCCCTCGTCGGGCAGCCGGTGCGCGATATCGCCGGAAAAGTATCCGGCACTGCGCAGCTTGGTGATGTGCTCCTCCTTGATGGTGGAAGCCAACCATTTGCCTCCCCCTCCGGACATGGTCGGGGAAGGTTAAGACGAGATGCGCGAGCTTGGGCGTTGGAGCTTGAGTGCGCGGAGATGGATAAGCAGAGGAAGAGGGCGTAGGTGAAAAGCTAAATACTTATCCCTTATATATAGGCGGACAAAGACTATACGTCCCCACCAGCCTGGTAAAACTCGCTTATCTCCCAAGCGCCACCATCAGTGGCACGGTTGGGTTACCCACGTCCGTATTGATGAGAATCCCGGAATAAGGGGAACACGATCTCGCTTGACGGGGCGTGCCAAGGAACCGCTTAAGCTAAGCGTCTTTGAGGTGGTATAATAGAAAACGATTCAAGTAAAGGCTTGGTAGCAGTGTGATGTCATACCGCATAATACGTCAGCAGATTGGACTTGTGTGCATTTTATTCTCTCTATGGTAGAATGTGGAATTTATTTTGCAGAGCCAGACACTATTCAAGGGAGGAACCCGCCTTGCAATGCCGAACATTATGCGCGCCGGACTTATCGTCATTGAAGCCTGGTTCAGGAGCTCTTGAGGAGTCTGGACTAGGGATGTCCGGACAGCGGACTATCATCGTCCGCGGACTCCAAGATTACGAAGATACAAGATTGAAGACTCCGTCCGTGTCCGGATGGGACTTTCCTTGGCGTGGAAGGCAAGCTTGGCGATCTGAGATATGTAGATCTCCTACCATTGTAACCGACTCTGTGTAACCCTAGCCTCCTCCGGTGTCTATGTAAGCGGAGGGCTTTAGTCCGTGGGACACAACATACATTACAGCAATCATACCATAGGCTAGCTTTGGGGTTTAGCCTCCTTGATCTCGTGGTAGATCCACTCTTGTACTACCCATATCATCAATATTAATCAAGCGGGCGTGGGTTTTACCTCCATCAAGAGGGCCCGAACACAGGTAAAACATCGTGTCCCTTGTCTCCTGTTACCATCCGCCTAGGCGCACAGTTAAGGACCCCTAACGAGATCCGCGGTTTGACACCGACATTGGTGCTTTCATTGAGAGTTCCTGCGTATGCGTCACCGATAGGCTCGATGGCAAATTCAACCAACAACGCTGTCCAGGGTGAGACTTTTCTTCGTATCCGGCGGCTTCGCACTGCGGGCTAATTCACTTGGCCATCTGGAGTAGATCGAAAGCTACGCCCGGCCATCAGTCAGATCGGAAGCCCTAAACTTCACGGCCGGCGTCCGCGGAGACTTGATCTTCGACGGGCACGAGCCACGCCAAAGCACGCCCTTAACTTGTTACAATGGGCACGATCTAGCTCTGCCGCGAGCGCTGCCTTGGTAGCGCACAAGAATCTGCTCCGGCCCTTAGGCCGAGCCGATCGCCCAGATCGAGGACGGTGGTTGGACACGCCTCGGGGCTCCAACTCCCAGGCGATGGGCGAACACTACCCTGTCCCTCGCGGCTTCGTGACTCGAGTGCGGACTCCTTCTGGACTCCGGACCTCCCGCCCCCCGATCGTGTCGATTGGGCGCCGGTTATGGAATTCACCGCCACGGACATCTTCCAACACTCGCCCTTTGGCGACATCCTAAATTCGTTAAAGCATCTCTCGCTATCCGGAGAGTCCTGGCCGGACTATGACCAGGATGGTTGGGATACGGACGACGAAGAAATTCAGAGCCCACCCACCACCCACTTTGTAGCCACTGTCGACAATTTAACCGACATGCTAAACTATGACTCCGAAGACATCGACGGTATGGACGACGATGCCGGAGATGAACAGGAAACAGCGCCTACAAGGCAAGGGAAGACCACCTCGTCATACGACGTATACATGGTGGATACCCCAAAAGGAAGCGATAACAAGGACCAACGGGCGCGGCAGAAGATAATCCCGCCGACAAACAACCAAAACGGCGACGCAAACGCCGCACTAAGTCCCGCCTCGACAACAACAACGCTCCTAATGACCCAGCAATACAGCAGGGCGAACTAGCGGACAACGAACATGCAGCCAAGTAACCATCCGAACAACACGAGTCGGATAATCAATCCAGGCCCAGCGAAAACAACAGTCCAGGTGACCTCACGCTGGACATACCGCGGGATAATAAAAACCTTCGGAGAAGACTCGTCGCCACCGCAAGAAGTTTGAAAAGGAAAAACGGAAGCTCAAAACAACGGAAGATACACTGAGAATGAGGTGGAGCAAAGTGCTCAAAACCGCAGACAAATACGGTAATGGCCATCAATCAAAGAGCTACCCAAAGCGCAAGCTACTGCCAGAATTTGATGAGGAGGCCATAGAGCCCCCACAATCAATAAACAAAGAGGCCGCCTGGTTGGATAGACGGCCAGATAATAGGCCAAAATCTGAAAGCGGCGCCGCACATAAGCGGACTAGCGACCCTGGAAAGACAGATGGCCCGCCAGTCCATTTCTGGGCCAAAGAAGAGGGCCCGGAAACAATGCAACACGACAAGTGTCCGAAGACAGTGGAGCACCCAAATACTGGGCGCTGCACACCCACTATGTTTCACCAGCGAGGTCTTTGGATCATGAATTCCCAGCAGGATTTAAACCTATGAACATAGAGGCCTACTGACGGGACAACAGACCACAGAGTGCGGATAGAAGATTATATACTACACATACACATGGCTAGAGGAGACGATCTCCATGCCATATAATACCTACCCCTCAAGCTCAAAGGGCCAGCTCATCATTGGCTCGAAAGCCTCCCAGAAAACACTCTTGGAAGTTGGGAAGAGCTCGAGGACGCATTTAGAGCAAATTTTCAAGGGACTTATGTCCGCCCTCCGGATGCAGATGATCTAAGTCATATAACTCAATAGCCCGGAGTGTCAGTGCGCAAATTCTGGAAAAGGTTCCTCACCAAAAAGAACCAAATAGTCGACTATCCGGACGCCGAAACCTTAGCAGCTTTTAAACACAATGTCCGAGACGAATGGCTTGCCAGACACCTCGGCCAAGAGAAGCCGAGGACAATGTCCGCGCTAACAAGCCTCATGACCTGCTTCTGTGCGGGAGAGGATAGCTGGCTAGCAAGATGCAGCACCGATGACCCAAGTACATCCGAGATCGAGAGATGGAAAGCGGAAAATCACGGCGCAGAAAGAAGCAGCGCGAATAAAGAAAAAGCCCAAAACACGGCGGTCGGCGCCGAATTCAAAAGCTTCATGACCAAACAACAAAACACCGCCTCTTAAGGATGACAACGATGAGCTATCCAACTTAAACAAGATTTTGGGTCGGATATGTCAAATCCACAGTACCCCCGGAACGCCTGCAAACCACACCCATCGAGATTGTTGGGTTTTCAAAAAGTCCGGCCGACTAAACGCCGAACACAAGGGGCTCGACGCGTCAAGCGAAGATGACAAACCCCACCAGCAAAGCCCCGGAAAACAAAAGAATTTCCCACAAGAGGTCAAAACAGTAAATTCACTTCATGTGATAATACGGAAAAACAGTGCGGCACCCGTTAAAATGGGTCTCGCACGGTCCAACCCAGCAGAACATAGAGATTGGATATCAAAACCAATCACTTTCGACCGCATGGATTATTCCAGAAGCGTTCGAAATACAGGATGGACTGCCCTGATATTGGATCCCATAATCGATGGACTACAATTTAAACAAGTCCTGATGGATGGAGGCAGCGACTTAAACCTGCTGTATTCAAACACAATCCGCAAGTTGGGGATAGACCTTACTAAAATTCGACACAGCCGCACTTCCTTTAAAGGAGTGATGCCAGGCCCTTACGTCAAGTGCACAGGCTCCCTATTACTAGAAGTTATGTTCGGATTGCCGAACAACTTTCGACGCGAAAAACTAATCTTTCACATCGTCCCATTTAAAAGTAGCTATCAAGCACTCTTGGGACGAAGCTTTAATCGCTTCAGCGCCATACCACATTCGCGTCTCTTACACTTAAGATGCTAGGTCCACGTGGCATCATTTCAGTGCGAGGGTCATTTAAAGACCCCGGACACGGTTAGACGAGTCTGGCATAAATAAGCTGGGGGCTCCCTGGCCGCACACCCCTTCACAAGGGGCTACGCGCAAAAGCAACAGCGAGCTCACACAGACTCTGCTTTACTTACTTATATTTCTTCCTTTGTAAATATTTTTTGCACAAGTTCCTTTCAAACTAAGTTCCTCTCTTTTCTGAGATGAACAACGTGCACACCGTCGAGATAGCGGCTGCGGAGACCTGGTAGCGCAGACGTGCGGTAGGGACCCGTCGCGAGATTCTTTTGATTAAGACCTGCGTAAACCTTTTTAATGTCTCTTGTTGTTATAATCCCTGGTTTCTCACTATAACCAAAGCGTAGCTGACGTTTTGGCATCGGCGCGTCGAAGACCATGCCGTACACGGACACTAGGGGCTCGGGGCATTATTCGCCCATTATTACAAAGACCGAACACCTTAGGGAGTGTTGGCGTCTCGAGATTAGTCCTTATATGCATCAGCTCGAATGATGTCTTTGGTCAAATGTTGGGTTTGCGGCTCCTGTGTATTGCTGCCTTCGTTCCGTATCATCGGCTAACGCGGCACTAGGAGAACTCTGCGATTGTGCCCCGGTTAAATTTGGCGAGCACCTCAATAGAGAAAGCCGAAAAACTGATCGTCATGATACAAATGAGAGACCGGTCAACCACTCGATCGACTAACGGAATGTTTAGAATTCCCGCTTTGTGAAGGACCGTTTCGGTCAGGCACACCGCGACCGAATTCGGAAAAGCGGGTGCCCCAAGGGGCTATATCGTAGCCCCACCCTCGAACTCCAGCTAAGTGAAAGTGATAAAGCATCATAGTCCGGATTGCCTCGTTTGCTCGCTACCACCTCCTTAACAGGACCGAGGCGTCGGATTAAGTGTGAAAACGCGCTATTTTTGTGAACACCCCGCACCTTGTGCGTGGGGGCTGAAGCAAAGCGCAATCTTCGGGTTATACAAATGTATACATAAGCGGCCGCATAGGAGATATTTTAATACTTGGGACACACAAGTATAAAAAGTGGTTACATTATAATCATTGTCTTACAAGATAAAAGCGTTCATTTGAGCGTAACATTTTTGAGCACTACGACTCTATTACACGGCGCCACGCATAACTTCCCCAAAATTGTGCTCGGTGGTAACGGCTTTCGTCCGAACCACAGGCGGCAATAGCGGTGACATCCATCTCTGTCCAATGTGTCTTCACGGGCAAGGGCCATCCAGCGCCTTCTATGCAGGCCGACCGCTTCATCTCCTTGATATGTGGCACCGCTCCAAGAAATTGCTGCAATAAGCGAAATAGCTCAAATGCGCCTTGGGCCTCTCGGCGGACATGAGCCCGCGATATCGATCATGGCAAGTCCGGACAATCTATTTAGCTCAGCCCATTCAGCCAACTGATCGGTCAGCGGAGTGAGCGATCCGGACTATGGAATTGAGACCAAAATAGCTCTTCCGTCTTGTGATCATACGGCCGGAAGTGCTCAGCGGCATCGGCCGCTTGCCGCTAAGTCCATATATGGATCCTCCGGACCCCACAGCTGGCCAAGTTGGGCATACTTTTGATCCATAAACCGGCGTAGCGAAAGCGGCTTGCCGGCCACAATATCTCTGGCCTGGCGCAGCTCCTCCTTCATAGCCCGCATTGCAGAACGGGCATCTTTGGCCTCGGTGGTGGCCTTCCCCAGGTTCTCCCGCTCCAATAAGCGCTCCTTTTCAAGAGCCTCGTGGCGGTCTGCAGCATCTTTTAATTTCACGGCCAATTCGGCCATCTTTTCCCTGCTTAGGTAGTGTGCAGCCTTTTCGGCTTTCAACTCCTCGGCCGCCCTCGAGGCAGCCGCATCACTCCTTCGGGCTTGCTCCTTAGCTTGAGCAAGTTCGGCCCGAAGGCTCTCCACAGCAGCAGCACCGTCTGTATCGCAGCATATATATTATAAGAGGCGGGCTTTGGCTCCCTCAAATAAGAGACTGCGGAGAATTCATTTACCTTGCGACTCGTCAAGTCGCCGGTTGATAAGCGCGATGTCCGCATCCGCCACATCAAGTTGCCGCATTAACTCGACAACTCCACTAGTCCGGCTAGCCCCCGGACCATCCGCCACCTACATAGGAAGGACAACATTCAATACCTGTGATTTTGATCCTCGGCACACTATCGCTATCGACAACCTGCCGAGTCTCAGGGGCTACTATCTATACAGGGTGCACTTCTATGTGCAAAACTGTCAAAAAGGTGTGTGATTCTTGCGTACCTCAAATCCCGCCAGCAAACTCCTGGCGGCATTATGCAATCCGCTTTCGGCGGACGAAATCCTTCTGATCACCATACTCATCAAAGCACGGTGATCTTCTGAGATGGACGCCCTCTCAAGCAGACTCTTCAGCTCCCCCGGCCGGACACTAGTCGGCGCCGAACTCTTCGGTTCCACCGTGCTCTGGGACACCCTCCGTGACGATACTTCAGGCTCGTCTGCCCTGTGTGGCGACGCAGCAGTCGGAGGCGTTTCGCTCTCCATCATCTCCGGATGAAGATCCGCCGAAGACGAACTCATCTGAGAAGTCCGCAAATCCGAACTGTAAAGCAAAACTTCGGTTATCCACAGAAGCACAAACGAAGGTATTTTCTTATTAATGAACTCTCCCTTCCCTACTCACGGCTCGCTGGAGAGCTGACCCTTTAGAGACGATTGTACGTCCGGGTTCTCCCGGACGCAGGCCTCGGTGGAATTTCTTCTCCGCTTAGAGGCTTTGGCCTCCGTGTCTTTGGGCGGTCCTCTTCTCCCCTGGAAGGAGGATTTTCGATCCCCCCTCTTGAGCGCCCCCTTAGGCGAGTATTAACTCTTCTATTTTCCCCATCGCCCCTTTCTTGGGCTCGACCTCTAACATTCGACCAACACGGGCTCCAGTCACGGTCTCTCGGAGGGCGGACACCTTATCAACCGATCGCGCTACCCTCTCGATGAAAAGTAATGGGTCGATGGCGAACTCTAAGCGAGATAAGCAGAGCGTCCGGACTACGAGCTATTTACACGAGTATCCAGGCGATTGCAGCTTAGGCTGCGTCCTAGGTCGATTCGGACCGCCACCTGCGGTCGAAGAACAACTGCACATCTCCACGGGTGTCGTACCCATGAAGTGTTGGAGAATTCGTGGTCCCTCCGGATTGAACTCCCATAACCGGAGAGGACGGTGTTTGCAGGGCAGAAGGCGTCTGATTAGCATAACCTGCATCACCACAACCAGATTGATCTCCCTCGCCTGGAGGTCTCGAATACGGCCCTGCAATCAAGGCACGTCTTCGGACGCCCCCCAATTGAGCCCTTGGTTGACCCACGACATCAGTCGGCGTGGAGGTCCGGGGCGGAATGAAGGTGGCGGCTTTTGCTTGCTGCCCTTCGGAGCGGTGATATAAAATCACTCCTGCTGCCACAAGCCGAGCTCCTCTTGGAAGGAGCCCTCGGGCCACGGGGCATCGGCCCTTCTGCTTATGGCCACCCCGCCGCACTCCGCTTGACGTCCCCCGATTATCTTCGGCTCCACATTGAAGGTCTTCAGCCATAGGCCGAAGTGGGGGGTGACGCGGAGGAAGGCTTCGCAGACAATAATGAATGCAGAAATATGGAGGATGGACTACGGGGTCAAGTCGTGAAAATCCAGCCCGTAGTAGAACATGAGCCCTCTCACGAAGGGGTCCGTCGGGAAGCCTAAACCCCGATGGAGGTGGGATACGAAGACGACGTACTCACCGGGCTCGGGAGTGGGCACGACCTGCCCTTGGGCGGGCAACCTGTGCAAAATCTTGTAGGACAGGTACTTGGCCTCACGCAGCTTTAGCACGTCCTCCTCCGTAACGGAAGAGGGCATCCACTGACCCTGGAGGTCGGAGCCGGACATGGTTGAAGATCCGAAGCGCTCGAATCTGGGGCTCTGGGTGTTGGAACTGGGAGCAAGGAGGAGATTCGATGCAAGATTGAAGAAAAGAAATGAGCCTTGGTCCTCTTATAAAGGGGAAAAATACCAAGAGCCGTCTCCGTGACCATTCGGGATTCACCTTCGATAGAGGAGGCGTGGCGACGGGCGCGGTTTGGGTTACCCACGTCCATATTGATGAGAATCCTGGAATAAGGGGAACACAATCTCTGCTTGACGGGGCGTGCCAAAAACCGCTTAGCTAAGCGTCTTTGAGGTGGTATAATAAAAAACAATTCAAGTAAAGGCTTGGTAGCGGTGTGATGTCATGCCGCATAATACGTCGGCAGATTGGACTTGTGTACATTTTATTCTCTCTGGTGGAATGTGGAATTTATTTTGTAGAGCGGACACTATCACGGTGTTCATGATCTTCTCTGGATTATTCAAGGGAGGAACCCGCCTTGCAATGCCGAACATTATCGCGCCCGGACTTATCGTCATTGAAGCCTGGTTCAGGGACTCTTGAGGAGTCTGGACTAGGGGTGTCGAACAGCGGACTATCATCATCCGCGGACTCCAAGACTACGAAGATACAAGATTGAAGACTCGGTCCGTGTCCGGATGGGACTTTCCTTGGCGTGGAAGGCAAGCTTGGCGATCTGGATATGTAGATCTCCTACCATTGTAACCGACTCTGTGTAACCCTAGCCTTCTCCGGTGTCTATATGAACCGAAGGGCTGTAGTCCGTAGGACACAACATACATTACAACAATCATACCATAGGCTAGCTTTAGGGTTTAGCCTCCTTGATCTTGTGATAGATCCACTCTTGTACTACCCATATCATCAATATTAATCAAGCGGGGCGTGGGTTTTACCTCCATCGAGAGGGCGAACACAGGTAAAACATCGTGTCCCTTGTCTCCTGTTACCATCCGCCTAGACGCACAGTTCCGGACCCCCTACCCGAGATCCGCCGGTTTTGACACCGACACCGGCATTGGCTCAAAAGCCTCCCAGAAAATACGATTGGAAGTTGGGAAGAGCTCGAGGATGCGTTTCGGGAAAATTTTCAGGGGACTTATGTCCGTCCTTCGGATGCAGATGATGTAAGTCACATAACTCAACAGCCCGCAGAGTCAGCCCGCAAATTCTGGAACAGGTTCCTCACTAAAAATAACCAAATAGTCGGTATGCGGGCCAAAGCCTTAGCAGCCTTCAAACATAACGTCCAGAGACGAATGGCTCGCCAGACACCTCAGCCGGGAAAAGCCAAGAACAATGGCCGCACTAACAAGCCTCATGACCCGCTTTTTAGCGGAGAGGATAGCTGGTGGCAAGATCAGCACCAGCGTGACCCAAGTACATCCGAGGTCGGGGATGGAAATGGGAAACCATGGCCTTGAAAGGACCAGCACCGGAATAAGGAAAATGGCCCAAAAAGCACGGCAGTCAACGCCGGGATTAAAAGCTCTCGGTAGAACAACAAAACACTGCCTCTCAAGGACAACAGCGACGAGCTATCCAACCTACACAAAATCTTGGACAGGATATGCCAAATCCACAGTACCCCCGGGAAGCCTGCAAACCATACCCGCAGAGATTGTTGGGTCTTCAAGCAGTCCGGCCAACTTAACGCCGAACACAAGGGGCTCGACACACCAAGTGAAGACGATGACGAACCCCACAAGCAGAGCACTAGAAAACAAAAGAATTTCCCACAAGAGGTCAAAACAGTGAATTCACTTCAAGTGATAAAAGGGAAAAATAGAGCGGCACCCACTAAAGTACGCGCCGCACGGTCTACCCCAATGGAGTCCCAACACTAGTTGTCAAAACCAATCACCTTCGACCATTAGGACTACTCCGGAAGTATCCAGCACGCAGGATGGACTGCTTTGATATTAGATACTATAATCGATGGACTGCAATTTACACAAGTCCTAATGGACGGCGGCAGTGATCTAAACCTGTTATACCAGGACACAATCCGCAGAATGGGGATAGACCTAACCAAAATCCGCCATAGCAACACTTCCTTTAAAGGAGTGACGCCAGGCCCATATGCCCATTGTACGGGCTGTCTACTACTAGAAGTCGTGTTCGGCTCATCCGACAACTTCCGTCGCCAAAAGTTAGTCTTCCACATCGCCCCATTTCAAAGTAGCTATTAAGCACTATTGGGACGCGAAGCTTTCGCCCGATTTAACGCAATACCGCATTACGCGTCTCTTACACTTAAAATGCCCGGCCCACGCGGCATCATCTCATTAAAGGGTAACTCCGAGTGTTCCTCGACTACGGAAGAACGTAAGACTGCCTTGACAGCCACACACTAATCCGGCTTTGCTGATCAAAGCCCCTAAACAGGTCATTCAGACCCCGGACACGGTAAGGCGAGTCCGGTATAAATAAACAAGGGGCTTACCAGCCGCGTACCCCTTTACAAGGGGCTGTACGCATGTACATTAAGAGCCAACAAAGCTCAATTTTATTCATTTTTTGAATCATACTCTGTTTATTTTAAAAATACATTTTTCGCACGACCTTTTTTTCTCTCAAACTAAGTTCTTCTCTTTTACACATGAACAACGTGCTACACCCGTCCAGGATACAGCACAATGGAACCACAGTATGGGGCGTGCGGTAGGGACCCGTTGCAAGGATTACTGTTGATTAAGACCTGCGTAAACCTTTTTCTTGTCTCTTGTTGATACATCCCCGGTTTCTTACCATAACCGGAGGAGGCTGGCGTTTTGGCATCGGCCGCGTCAGAAGTTTTCGCGCGTACCTGGACACTAGGGGCTTAGGGCATTGTTCTGCCCGCTTTCATAAAGACCGAATACCTTAGGGAGTGTTCGGCGTCTCGAGTTAGGCCTTATATGCATCAGCTCTGAATCATGTCTTTGGTCAAATGTTGGGTTTGCCCGGCTCCTGTGTTTTGCTGCCTTACGTTCCGTTCTATCGGCTAACACGGCACCAGGAGAACTACTGCGATTGTGCCCCGGTTCGGCCGGGTGAGCACCTCGATGAAAGCGGCGACTATCATGATATAGCGAGACTGGTCGACCACTCGATCGACCACGGGAATGTTTAGAATTCCCCGCTTTGACGAAGGACCGTTTCGGTCGAGCACATCTGGCGCCCAATTCGGAGAGCGTGGTGCCCCTAGGGGCTATATAGTAGCCCCACCATCGAACTCCTATGGCTAAGTAGAAGTGATAAAGCATTATAGTCCGGTTGCCTAGTTTGCTACGCTGTCACCTCCTTCACACGACCAAGTTGGATTAAGTGTGAAAATCGCTTTTGCAAACACCCCGCACTATGTGCTTGTGAAATTTGAAGCTGAAGACTGCCATCTTTCAGGTTATATATACATATACATTAACGGCCGCACAGGAGGTATTTCAATACTTGAACGCACAAGTATAAAAAGGCCTTATATTATATATTTGAAACATGGTTTCACAAATCACACATGTCATTTGAACATAACGTTTTTCGAGCACTGCGACTCTATTAAACGAGCGCCTTGCAGGACTTCCTCAAAATAGTGCTCGGCTGCTAATCGGCTTCTGTCCGAATCCCGGGACGCAACTTCGGTGGCCTCCATCTCTACCCAGTATGTTTTGACACGGGCAAGAGCCATCCATGCACCCTCGATATATGCCGACCGTTTCATCGCCTTGATATGCGGCACCACATCAAGGAACTGCTGCACCAAGCCAAAATAACTCTTCGGCTCGGGCCTTTTCGGCCATAGATGAGCCACAACATCCTTCATGGCAAGTCCTGACAACCTATTCAGCTCAGCCCACTCAGCCAACCGATCGGTTAATGGAAGTGGATGGTCCGTACTATGGAATTGAGACCAAAAAAGCTCTTCCAGTCCGTGATCCTTTTGGCCTCGGAAGTGTGCGACTGCGTCCGCCACACTCACTGCCAAGTTCAGATAAGCATCCTCCGCACCCCACAATTGGCCCAACTGAGCATACTTCGGATCCGTGAACTTCCTACGCAGCAAAAAGGGCTTTCCAGCCGCAATATCCCCGGCGTGACGTAGCTCCTCCTTTATAGCTCTCATCGCGGAGCGGGCATCCTTGGCTTCGGCGGTGGCCTTCTTCAGGTCCTCTTGCTCCGCTCGGCGTTCTCCTTCAAGAAACTCATAGCGGTCGGTAGCATCCTTCAGCTTCACGGCCATTTCGGCCATTTCCTCCCTACTTCAGCAGTGAGCAGCCTGTTCGGCTTTTAGCTCTTCGGCCGCCTTCAAGGCAGCCGCATTACTTTTTCTGGCTTGCTCCTTGGCTCGGGCAAGCTCTGCCCGAAGGTCCTTCATAGCAGCAGCGCCATCTGCATTAAGCATACATGTTGTAAGGCAAGGGCGTCAAGCTCCCTTACAAGGTGTCCGCGGAGAAGCCACATACCTTGTGACTGGTCAAGTCGCTTATTGACCAGCGCGATGTCCGCATCCACAACGTCAAGTTGCCGCTTCAGTTCGGCAACCCTATCAGTCCGGCTGGCCACCGAACACTCCGCCACCTGAATAGGAAGGGCGACTTCTTATAACTGAGATTATGATCCTCGGTACGCTGTCGCTTTTTGACAATGTACCGAGTCTCAGGGGCTACTATCTATACAGGGCGCATTCTATGTGCAAAACTGTCAAAAGGTATATCATTTTCACATACCTCAAACCCCGTCAGTAAACTTCTGACAGCCTCATGCAACCCGCTCTCAGCGGATGAAATCCTATCAATCACCGTACTCATTAATGTACGGTGATCTTCTGAGATAGACGCCCGCCCGAGCAGATCCTTCAGCTCCTCCAGCCGTACACCAGTTGGTGCCAAACTCTCCGGCCCCGCTGGACTCGGGGAGACCCTCCGCGATGACACCTTAGGGTCGTCCGCCCTGCCTGACGGTGCGGCAGATGGAGGCATTTCGCTCTCCATCATCTCCGGACGAAGATCCCCCGAAGATGAGCTCTGCTGAGAAGGGCTGAGATCCGAACTACAAGGTTTCGGTTATCCTCATAAATAAAAATAGGGATGTCCCTTATTACAAAACTCCCCTTTCTACTTACGGCTCGCTGGAGGGCTGATTCCCTTGGGGAAATAGTGCGGCCGGGGCTTCTCCTGGCGCTGGGCCCTCTGCTGAAGATTTCTTCCCCCGCTTTGAGGCCTTGGCCTCTGGATCTTGAGAAGCGGTCCTCTTCTCCCCTTGGAGGAAGGGATTCTCGATCCCCCCTTTCTTAAGAGCCTCCTTAGCAGAGGCGGTAGTTTTCCTGTTTTCCCCTTTGCCCTCTTCCGAAGGCACAACCTCTAGCATCTTGACTAACACGGGATCCGGCGTGGTCTCGGGAAGGGGAGCCGGACACCGTATCAGTTTTGCTTTTGCTATCCACTCTTGTTCAAGGGATAGCTGGTTAAAGGGAAAGTTTATTATAAATACATGGACAACATGTCCGGGCACGGGACTACTTACTTGAGTATCCAGGCTGTAAGGGCATATTTATTCCCCAGTGGTTTTGGTGATTGATGACAATGCTTTTGCGGACTAATCGTGTGCGTTAAGTTCTTTCAGAGAATCATCCGTTGTCACGAGACGATTTCTTCCCCTCGGTGTTTTATTCAAGATGGTGTAACTCCTGCGTTTCGTTGTTGGTGGACTAGTTTCGTAGGAGTCACCGTACTATTAAGAGGGGATCCGCTTTGGTAAGACTAGAGTGGAATCAACACGTACACATCCCTATCACACCCATCGTCTTCCCTTCGCATCATTGGAGCTGCACTTCTCTTCCGTTACGGCTTAGCCTGTGCGGTGATAGTACCCGCGATCTCGCCGTAGTAATGCCGCCCCTGCCCCGGGTAATACCGCTCCACCGGCGGCGATACCGCTCTCGGGGTAATACCGCTCCGCTGGCGGTAGTACCGCTTCGAGGTTCGCCAGTAATACCGCAGTAATACCGCGCCTACTACCGCCTCGATTCGAGCGGTGTTTTCTCGTCGGGTTTTGCGGCACTACTGGCGGTAGTAAAGCGGTAGTACCGCTTCGAGCGGTAGTACCGCTCCTACTCCCGCGGTAGTACCGCTCTAGGGCCGGTGGCCTGGCTTCCCCTTCCGCACGGTAGTACCGCTGGGCAAGGAGCGGTAGTACCGCCCTGCCCCAGCGGTAGTACCGCTCTCTGCGGGGCTGCTCAGTGGGGTAACGGTTGGATGTGTTCCCCCACTATATAAAGGGGTCTTCTTCCTCCTAGTTGACCTACCTCTTTCCCCCAAAGTTCCATTGTTGCTCAAAGCTCCATTTTCGCCTAATCTCTCTCCCTAGCCAATCAAACTTGTTGATTTGCTCGGGATTGGTTGAGAAGGCCCAGATCTACACTTCCACCAAGAGAAATTTGATTCCCCCCACTTATCCCTTGCGGATCTTGTTACTCTTGGGTGTTGAGCACCCTAGACGGTTGAGGTCACCTCGAAGCCATACTCCATTGTGGTGAAGCTTTGTGGTGTTGTTGTTGTTGTTGGGAGCCTCCGATTGTTGTGGAGATAGCCCCAACCTTGCTTGTAAAGGTTCGGTCGCCACCTTCAAGGGCGCCAATAGTGGAATCACGTCATCTCGCATTGTGTGAGGGCGTGAGGAGAATACAGTGGCCCTAGTGGCTTCTTGGGGAGCATTGTGCCTCCACACCGCTCTAACGGAGACATACTTCCCCTTAAAAGGAAGGAACTCCGTTAACACATCCTCGTCCCCACCGGCTCCACTCTTGGTTATTTCGTGCCTCTACTCTTGCAAGCTTACTTGTTGTTACATCCCTTGCATGCTTGTGTACTAGTTGTTATTGCATCATATAGGTTGCTTACCTAGTTGCACATCCAGACAACCTATTTTGTTGCAAAGTTTAATTTGGTAAAGAAAAGGTTAAAAATTTGTTAGTTGCCTATTCACCCCCCTCTAGTCAACCATATCGATCCTTTCAATTGGTATCAGAGCCTCGTCTCTTTATTAAGGACTTTGTCGTCCGAAGAGTATGGTTGACACCAACGATGGTGCGGAGGAACACTGCGGTGTGAATCCCATCTCGTCTTCGGCCGAAGGGGGAACCTCGGTCTCTCGTGTGGAATTCGATGCGGCTTTAGACACATTGAAAACCTCCATGACGGCCGAGGTTAAAAGCATGTTTAATGATTTTCTAGAGGGACTTAAACTATCTACCGCGCCTATGAAAGTGGGTGATCCTACTAACAAGGTGACGGATGCTATCTCCGACAAGGGGGAAGCTAACAATGAAAAGAGTCCTTCTACTAGTGGTAGAAATGGCACCGGCATCTTTGCCCATGTGGAACCCCCGGTTTATGGAGGCCCAATCCCCTCCACTCATTTGAATCATGCCGGTCCACCTCCTAAATATGAGAAACATGAAGATTTTGATAATTGGGTCTATCGCTTTAAGCGTCATTTGAAACATGTGAACACTAACCTTTGGAGAATCATTGAAGAAGGTTTTTATCCTCATGACCCAAGCAACTTCACCCCGCGAGAAGCCGTGGACAATCAATTCAATGAGAGTGCTCTCTTCATCATCCAAGATGCTATCCTTCCCGAAGATCTCCCTCACCTTCGACCTCATGTCGTGGCTAAAGAAGCATGGAAATGCGTCGAGGACTCTATCGTGGAAGTGCTAGCATTCAACGCTCCAACTATGAAGTGGTGCAAGATGAAGCCGATGAGTTTGCAATGAAAGAAGATGAAGAACCTCATGAGCTCTTTCGAAGAGTGACCAAACTCGCGGTGGCACTTCGAGATCATGGAAGCAAGGACACGGATGACAATTGGATCAAGCGGAAGTTCCTCAAGGCCATGATGCCCTACAACAAGGCCATGTCCTCCGTCATTAAATCAGCGACCGGACTTCCACACCATGACCTCAAGTGAAGTGTTGGATGAGTTCGTTGCAATGAGCATCTTGGACAAGACCGCCGACAATGCGGTGCTCCGCTCTCAAAGAGCAAAGAAGCCTAACCTTGCTTTGAAGGCCAAGGTTATTATGGAAGAAGAGGAAGAAGTGGAAGATGAGGAAAGCAACCCCGAAGACACCAAGTTTGACTACCATGAGCACATGGCCCTTGCTTCAAGACAATTTTGGAGCAAGAATAGCTCAAGACACAACTTCAACAAGAACAACTCAAGTGGCGTCAAGGGCAAGCAACGAGTTAGAACTTGCTTCAACTGTGGCAATGTGAGCCATTTCGTTGCGGATTGTCCTTACGAGAAGCGGGAAGACAATGGTGGCAAGTTCATTCGGAAAGCCAAAGCCAAGTCCTTCTCCAACAAGAACAACTTCGCCAAGAAGACTCCCACTCGTGGGTTGGTGGTTCAAGAATAATACCAAGAGGATGACGATGATGATGAAAATGAAGAAGCAACGACCATGGCGTCCATTGCCATTGCTACTCCCTGGGTGTCTCTCTTTGAATCACCCAACGAAAACATCACCGCTAGATGCCTCATGGCTAAAGCTTCAAACAAGGTAACGCCCAACATCACAACCACCATCATTACTAATCCCTCCTTGGAGGATTGCGTTGATGGACATGTTGAGTCTAATGAGGAAGTGAATGAATTTGAGTCTTTTATGAGTAAGCTCAAGGGAAAGTCCAAGAAGCACTTTGTCGCTCTCCTGGAACAACTTGGTGAGGCCAATGACATGATCGAGGCTCACGAAGAAACCATCTCCAAGATGGATGGTCATAGTCATGACTATGACGATGAGATATCGGATCTCTCTAATGCTCTTGAGGAAGAGCGTGTGCATCGTTTGACTCTTGAGGAGTCACACAATGATGACCATGCTAAGTTAAAGAAAGATCTTGATCATGCTCTTGTCGTGTCTCATGTGCTAACCTCCGAGAAGGATAAACTTGGGGTTGATCATGCTAGACTCAAAGAGGAGTTTGAGATATTTGACAAGGCCCATAAGGTCTTGAAGGGTACTCATGCTAGCCTCAAAGAGTCTCATGCTCAACTCCAAGTCAAGCTAATCAAGGAAAAGGCCACCTTTCCTCATATGGTATTAATTGATAATGCATGTGCTACTAACCCTTGTTGTGAGCATGTGCATCTTGTGGAGGAAAATGCCAAGTTGAAGGATCAACTTGAGAAAGGCCTTGTGTCTTGCATTCAAGGTGAGAAAAACCTCAACGACCTTTTGAGCAATCAAAAGGAAGTTGTGGGCAAAGAAGGAATTGGGTTTGCACCCAAGTCCAAAAGCAAGAAGAAGAAGAACAACAAGACCAATCGTCCTCCTCCTCTCAAACAAACGTTCATGAAAGAGGGAGAGGGTGCTTCTGAGAAGAAGTAGGAGAAAGTGAAGGAAGTTGATGTCCAAAAGGGCAAAAGCATTTCCTCAAACAAAGCCGGCGACTTTAACCCTTCATATGTGTTGTGCCGTGCTAGCGATGGACATGTTTATGCTAGATTTTGTTGGTTCTTCTTATGAGTACATTGAATGGTCTATTTGGGTTCCCAAGACCCTCGTTACTAACATCAAAGGACCCATTACTAAATGGGTACCTAAAACCAAGCATTGATCTCATGTAGGTGTTTGCTTCCGGTGGGGGATCATGGTTGCTCGATAGTGGAGCAACAAATCATATGACCGGGAGCAAGGACTTGGTGGTGGACGTGCAAGAGATTCCATCTATGCCCACCAATGTCGAGTGGGGTGATGCATCACATTCTAAGGTATTGGGCCTCGGCAAGGTTGTCATTTCTCATGATCTAACGATCGAGAAAGTCACGCTTGTTGAGTCCCTTGCATTCAATTTACTTTCCGTTCCTCAACTTGCACTCATGGGCTTTGCTACATTCTTTGATATTGATACCGTGGCCCTCTTGTGGAGCAAGACTCTTAAAGTAGCCTTTGTTGGGCATGTCGAGAACGGTCTCTATGTGGTTAACTTTTGGGCGACCCACTAAGACGCGACATGCCTAATGGCTAAAGTTGGCGTGGGATGGCTTTGGCATCGCCGTTTAGCGTCGCCAATATGAGATCTTTGCAAAGTCTTCTCAAGGGGACCATGTTAGTGGACTAACAAATGTTAGTTTTGCCAAAGATCGTGCTTGCGATGCTTGTATCGAAGAAAGCTTCATGAAAAGGCTCACTCTCCTTCAACCATCATCTACTCGAAGAGACCCTTGGAGCTCCTTCACATGGATCTCTTCGGGCCACCATCTTTTGATAGTCTTGGAGGAAGAAAGTATTGCTTGGTGATTGTGGATGATTATTCAAGGTACACTTGGGTATACTTCTTCAAGAGGAAGAGTGAGACTCAACAAACCGTCATCGACTTTGCAAATGAAGCTCAACGCCAACATGATGCAAAGATGTTGACAATAAGAAGTGACAACGACACGAGTTCAGAACTACACCTTGGATGAGTTTCTTAGTGATGAGGATCAAGCATCAATATGCGGCACCTTATACCCCTCAACAAAATGGTGTTGCAGAGAGGAAGAACCGGACGTTGATGGATGCGGCAAGGACCATGATGGCGGAGTTCAAGTCTCCGTACAACTTCTGGGCCAAAGCCATCAACACCGCATGTCATGCATCCAATCGGCTCTATCTTTGCAAAGGCTTGAACAAGACTCCTTATGAGATACTCATCGGCGACAAGCCCAACCTCAAGTACTTCCGGGTGTTCGGTTGTAAGTGTTTCATTCTCAAGAAAGGTGTTCGTTTGTCTAAATTTGAGGCTAGAGCTCATGAGGGCATATTTGTTGGTTATGCTACAAACTCTCATGCTTACCGTGTCCTCAACAAGTCCACCGGACTCATTGAGGAGACATGTAACATGGAGTTTGATGAAAATAACGGCTCCCAGGTGGAGCAAAGTGGTTGTCGTGGCGAACGAGCACCTATGGGGCAGGGAGCCCCTTCTGGTCCGGCAGGGGGGTCGAGGGCGCACGAAGAGCATATCGAGGTCCGGAAACGCGCGGGGGAAGATGGGCGATTTTTACCCAGCTTCGGAGCTCTCCGGAGAGATAAAACTCCTACTGCTGCTTTGTGTTTGTATTGTGTTCTTGCTCGAAGAGCGTGGGTATGTTGTGGTCTCGAATGAGTCGAATGAATGAACCCAAGCAGGCGAACCTCTTCTCGTCGCATGGGCCTCCTTTTATAGTCCAAAGGGGGTCACCGACAGGTGGCAGCGTAGAAAGAGGGCTAAAAAGGTAAAAACGCAGGTTGGTACAACTCCTGTCAACAGTGTCCCCTACCTAACTCTGACGGCAGGGGGCAAGAGCATTTAATGCCCATCTGGTCGCCCCAACAGCGTAGGAAACGACCGTTAGAGGCACCACCGATCGCCACGATGGCCTCCTTGTCAGCTTCGCTTACCACCTCGCACCGCTAGGCTGCGTAGCCATCCGCCACGTGCACCAGGAGTGATCCTGTGGCGACACACCGTCGGGTGAGCTGGAGCGTGGGCGCGAAGTGGCGTCTTTTCCGTGTGTCGTGGTTCTAAGCCTGACAGTAGAGTGGGGGGTAGGTAAGGAGAGGCAAGGTCCTAGCTATAGAGAAGTTGTGAACACAAGCGATGTACGAGTTCAGTCCCTTCTCGGAAGAAGTAAAAGCCCTACGTCTCGGAGCCCTGAGGCGGTCGAGTGGATTATGAGTGTAGGTATTACAAGAGTGCGAACCCTCTATACTGTGGAGGGGTGGCTTATATAGTCTTGCCAGACCCCAGCCAGCCCACATAATGGAGGGTTAAAAGTACATAAGCACAGGCGTTCTTGGTAACGCCCCTCATAAAGTTCCTTAACTATCATTAAGCCTATTCAATAGCAAGCCGTTGCGTTGTGGAGTGCCTTCTGACCTTCTGGTGGTCGAGTGTGTCTTCATGGTCGAGTGTGTCTTCCATGGTCGAGTCCTTCCAGTCAGTCGAGTGGGTTCCTCTTTGGTCGACTGGAAGATGATTTCTTCTGAGAGTGTCCCTGGGTAGGACATTTAGGTCAGGCCTATGACCCTACCCTAGGTACATGAATCCATCATTAGCACCCGAATGGATTGAGGCTTGAGTGAAGGAGGAGTTGACGTTGTTTCCGACTGTCTTTTGTATGCTAGCTATGTGTTGTTCTGGATCAAGATCTTCTCTGCTGATAACAAGCAACTTTTCTTCAGTCGACTCGATCCATTCTTGTTCTCTAGTCGAGTAATCTTTTATACTTCATTGTTCACGAACGACGGATCGCGAAACTTAAGCGCTTGGCAAGTCGATCTGCGGATCGCGGATTCTGCGGGATCTGAAATTTGGGGAAGCGCCAAGCGGAGCGGACATGGCGCTTCGGATGGGACATGAGCGGGGCGCCTCGATCTCCGCGCCGCTTTTTCTGCCACGTATCGTGCAGCGCAACTGTTTCGGGATATGATTGGATTGCTCGGGTCCACATGTCATCCACTCGGAAGGGATGCTATAAATGCAACTCGTGAGGGTTTCTGCACAGTACCTCGTTCTTCCTCCTCTGCTCTCTTCGTCTCTGCCCTCTGCAACTGCTGCCGCTCCTGCTACTTCCTCCCTTGCGCACTCCGCCGGCCATGGGCAAAGAGAATCTGGCGGTCTTTGGGCGCCTTGAAAGAAAGCGTCGGCGGCGAGAAGCGTCGGCGGCCGAGAAGGCGAAGGGGAGATCTACTAGCCGCGGCGGTTCTTCATCGAGATCCCGCTTGCCGAAGGGCTGGGTCCAAGGAGATTGGATCCAGTCGACCATCAAGGAGAAGGATCTCCTTGATATGGCCAACGACGGGCTGATTCCTCACGGCGCCGCGAGGCTTCCTGGCCAAGAGTGGCAACCTCAGCCGGAAGAGGGTGAGTGTGTGCTCTTGGCCACTCATGTTGATAGAGGGTTTTCGCTGCCGCCGAGTGTTTTCTTTCGTGGCTTTCTGAATTTCTTTGGGGCCCAGCTCCATCATTTTACTCCAAACTCCATCGCGTATCTCGCTGCATTTGTGTCTATGTGCGAAAACTTCCTGGGATGTCGACCGCACTGGGGTTTGTTCAAGTATATCTTCACATGTCGCTCTCAGACTGTGAAGAAGGCAAGTCCTGGTGACGAGAAGACCCAAGTAGTTCAGATGTGCGGGGGCCTAGGAATCCAGTTGAGGAATAAGAGCACCTTCCCAGCTATGTCCTTTCCCGAGTCGGTCAGGGGCTGGCAATCGACCTTGTTCTACTGCCAGAATGAGTCGGCCTTGGTCGATCGAGTGGTCTCCTCCATTCACCATGAGTCGAGTGAGCAGACCCTCCTCCACGAAGGTGGTTCGGAGGAGAGATCTGATGTGAAGATGTTGATGGATCGCGTGGTACAGCTGGTTGGGGCGGTGTGGTAGCATGGATCTCTTGGAGGTTTTTCTTGAGGCGAATCCAGCCCCTTGATTCTGGAGCCCTTGCATGTGGCTGTCTTTGCGGCACCGAGGCGAGACTTCGCGTCAACCGGAGGCAGTCGACGATGCCATAGTGGAAAGATGGATGGCCGCGATCACTGGGAACAAGGATAACCCTCGCGGATCCTGGAGGATTTCTCCACTTGACCACGATAGCGTTCCAGACAAGGTATATTTGCTCTGCTTTCCATTGTATATCTGTCGAATGTATTTCTGTGACTTGGTCGATTGAACTCTGCTTTGATGTTTCCAGGCCCTTACCGAGCTATACTCAATGCCCAATGGCGCTCAAACTCCGACTGAGGAGGGGGAAGCGGCGAGGTGAGCCGAGGAAGAGTGGGTTTGAGCGCTGCTGAGGATGAGCGGCGGCGGCAGCGATTATGATGAGGATGAAGAGGGCGAGGAAGAGGAGAGGTTGCACCACCGCGCTCGGAAAGGCGGTCAAAACTTGTGCACGACCCTTGTTGAGCAGCGGTAAGGGAGTTGCGACGCCTCGCGATCGACCAAACGCCTCGGACCGCTTCTCGATTGCCGTCGAGAAGGCGCCCGAAGCGATCGAAGGTAGCTCCGTCGAGGCCAACCAAGCCTTTGCCAAAGATGAAGGTGTCCATCCCCACCATATCGGGGTAAACAAATCACTTAAGTCTTCTTGTTACGTACAAATTCTGTATCTGGTTGATACTTGAATTGGTCGTGACTCTTTGGAACTTTCGGTCTTTGCGACTTCGAAACCTCGGGCAAGGCCGAGGACCATGAGATGGAGGATCGGCAACCTCAAATCGATCTGCATCTTGATCTTGTTCTTAGTCGGTGACTCATAGTTTACGACTTTGACTCTTTTACGAAGCTCCAACCAATGACATTATCACCCTTCCGGCGGCGATGATGAGGGCGAGGAACCATTGAGGTATAGGAGGAGCGAGGAAGGCATCTCTTGGCAAAGCAGCCCAAGAGGTGGCGGCGCCGAGGCTATTGCGAAGGAGGGGAGGCCAGCACTTTCGACATACCGTGTCGCCAGCGGTGCCGTTGGCGAGTGCTCGAGCCACTTCGTCGAGGCTGGGCAGCCTTCGCTCTTCGCCCGCACCACGTCCGGGAGGACCAAGCTAGTGCTGCTAAGGAGGCGATCCGTCAGCGGGAATCATGATGGAGCGGTGAAGATCGTTGGGGCCTTGAGCGAGGCAGCTTCGGCCAGCTCCGCCCTTCAAAGCAATGTCCAGGTCAGTCGACCACCGCCTGTTCTATTAGGATATGCTTATCAAAACTTTTCTTTCTAGAATTCATAGCATTCACCCACTGGGTGTGTTGGTAAAAACTCCGTATTAGCGGGGGCACCTTGAGTGCACCCGCTGGGTGTAATCCCCAAGGCTAAGGTCATTGCGGCGATCGGTCTTAAACTTTATAAATAAATATTGATCATCACTCGAATGAAGCGAATGGGTTTACGAAACCAGTGGGGGAACGCTGAGTGCACCCAGGTGTAATCCCAGGCGTGGTCGATCTTTGGCGATTGATTACGATCTGAAGCTTTGGTCGATGGTGCGACTCTGAAGAAGCTTTGGTCGATGGTCGACTCTATTTTTTATCATTGTCGACTCTGTCTTGAATAAGACCGGTGGGGGCACGCTGAGTGCACCCAGGTGTAATCCCGAGACTACGGTCGAATGCTTGCATTCGATTGTAGTCTTAAAGCGATATCATTTTTCTCTATTCACTCGGAAGTGAATCATCTTTGACATTTGCCGATTGATTCTTCATAGAAATCACTGTGATCTTGACGCGCTATCTTTCGAATCTGGGCGAAGCATATTCAGCTCGAGTTGGACTTGAAGCTAGTGCGGAGAATCTGTCGAAGGCAAAGGAGGAGACCAAAGGTATGTTTGGTGAGACTTGACAACTCTTTTCTCCCTCATTTGCTTCAAACCTGACTTTGCTGTAATTTACAGGCAAGGTGAAGGAGGCCCAGAGGAAGAAGGAGCTTGAGCTGTGCGAGAAGATCAAGCTTGCCGACGAAAAGCTAGCCTCGGTCCTGGCTCGAGCAGGACAACACCAATCAAGGCTGCTCGGCCATTGCCACCAAGGATGTTGGTGACTGGCCAGACAAGACCACTCGACCGAGAGGATCAACCAGTTGACCGGGAAGAAGAATGACACGAAGGCTTCTGGGTGGTCTTGCTAAAAATTGTTCCTTATGCTCGAAGGTAGTCTTTTGCACTCGACCAACTCTTCCAAGCTGTCGTGTTCCCATTCGATTATTTTCTTGATTCGGGTTTTGTCTTTGCGAGTTACATCCGCAACTTTGAAGAAGAAACCAGCCGGTTGGAGCGAACCTTGACTCATCAATTCTCCGGTGAATGATGAAGTTGCCATGAGCGTCTTCCGATTGGAGTCCGTGTTGCGCTGTCGTGGATTATCTCGCAAGGCTGAAGGTTGCTCGTCCGCATCGACTCGGCGCTCGGCCGGGAGACACTTCAAAATGACCTCGAGTCGTTGATGGCTCAATGAGCGCCGTCCACGACCGAGTGCGAGGAGTGGAAGAAGTCTTGACTCGGTGTGGCGCAGATGTCGCCTGTATGCAGCGCGAGTCCATTGCAAGGATGCCGAGAAGATAAGTGGCGGCTCTCCGAGTGGCCAATACCAAGAAACACGACTTCAGGTCCTTCATGGAGACTTTCATCGCTGCTGCTACACGGATTGCAGATGGGATTGACCTCGACGAGTTTGTGGCTCCTTCCAGCCCTCCACAGGAGGGGTAAAAAACTTTCCTCGAGTCTTACACTTTAAATTTGCCTCGGTATGCCGAGTGGAATTGTAACCGATAAAACCTTAACAGGCTTAGTGCCTGAGCACTCTCGGTTCTTTTAGGTATCGACCTAAATTTGGATTGGATGTTTGGATATGATTGTCTTTGGCTTGAATTGCCCTTTTGCAGGTTAACAGCAAGATGCCTACTGCAGTCGACTTATTTCTTAGGAGAGCACTGGGCTGCAGCTAAGCCTCCGAGTGAGAGGTTTGCTCTCCACTCGGTAGGATTTCTTATACCTTAGGCGAGCGCTGGGCTGCAGCTAAGCCCCCGAGTGAGAGGTTTGCTCTTCACTCGGTGGGATTCTTATACCTTAGGCGAGCACTTGGGCTGCAGCTAAGCCCCAGTGAGAGGTTTGCTCTTCACTCGGTAGGATTTCTTATACCTTAGGCGGCACTGGGCTGCAGCTAAGCCCCAGTGAGAGGTTAGCTCTTCACTCGGTAGGATTCTTATACCTTAGGCGAGCACTGGCTGCAGCTAAGCCCCGAGTGAGAGGTTTGCTCTTCACTCGGTAGGATTTCCGTTGTATTTGTGGCGGCTTCGGAGGAGAGGGTCGCATCGACACATGCCTCGTCTTCCTTGGGAACGCACGTCATACTTATGGTGTAGCTCGGAGGAGAGGGTCGCAGTCGACCTGCACCTCGTCCTCCTTGCGGACACACACGTTACTTATGGTGTAGCTCGGAGGAGAGGGTCGCAGTCGACCTGCACCTCGTCCTCCTTGCGGACACACACGTTACTTATGGTGTAGCTCGGAGGAGAGGGTCGCAGTCGACCTGCGCCTCGTCCTCCTTGCGAGCGTACATTGTACTTAGGCGAGTACTTGGACTGCAGCTAAGCCTCCGAGTGGAAGTCGGCTTACCACTCGGTGGGATTTTAATAACTTAGGCGAGCACTGGACTGCAGCTAAGCCTCCAGTGGAAGTCGGCTTACCACTCGGTAGGATTTTTAATAACTTAGGCGAGCACTGGACTGCAGCTAAGCCTCCGAGTGGAAGTCTGGCTTACCACTCGGTAGGATTTTTAATAACTTAGGCGAGCACTGGACTGCAGCTAAGCCTCCGAGTGGAAGTCTGGCTTACCACTCGGTAGGATTTTTAATAACTTAGGCAAGCACTGGCTGCAGCTAAGCCCCAGTGAAAGCTTTGGCTTACCACTCGGTAGGATTTTTGTTACTTAGGCGAAAGCGGATTCGCGGCTAAGCCTCCGAGTGGAAGTCGGCTTACCACTCGGTAGGATTTGTACAAACTTAAGCTAAAGCGGTTTGTGACTAAGCCACCCATCGGGGAAAATTTTACTGGACAAAAAGAAAAAGTGATAAAAATTATGAAGGAATTATGACACTATTATTTCGAAGCCCATGAACTACAGAAGTATTTTATTACAACTCTTCCGAGTGAAAAACTTTAAGTGTAAAGCAGGCGGAGCAGATCCGCATTCAAGCTCGGGGCTCGTCGATTTTGTGTTGACGTTGTAGAGGCGATATGCCCGTTGTGGAGAACTTTTGTGACGATGAAAGGCCCTTCCGAGGAGGGAGTGAGTTTATGTTGTTTCTGCTGATCCACTCGAAGGACCAGATCCCCTTCCTGGAAGGCTCGACCTCTCACATTTACGGCATAAAAGCGGCGCAAGTCTTGCGGTAGATGGTCGGCGGATCGAGCCATCTCACTTTCCTCTTCTAGGAGGTCATTGCATCTTGGCGCTTGCTCAGCTTCGCTTCATTGTAAAGTTTAATTAGGGAGCATTGTGAAGGAGATCACTTTCGGTAGGACTGCTACGCTCCATAGACCAAGAAGAAGGAGTTCTTCGGTCGACCGATTAGGCATGGTCCGCAAACCCCAAAGCACTGAAGGAAGTTCGTCAACCCAAGCTCCAGTGCATGCTTGAGATCTCGCATCGATCGGGGCTTCGGACCCTTGAGGATTAATCCGTTGGCTCGTTACGCTGTCCATTCGATTGTGGATGGCGGTCAAGCGTAGTCGACTTCGTGTGCCTTGGGCGTTGCGAAATCCTTGAATTCTTCGAGTCAAAGTTCGACCCATTATCCGTGATAATGCTGTGCGGGACCCCATATCGAGCGTCGGCTCTCGATGAAGGAAACAGCGATACCGGCGTCAAGGCGTTTGATTGGTTTAGCTTCAATCCACTTGGTGAACTTGTCGATTGCTACCAAGACATCGTGAAACCACTCCGACCTGTTCGCAAGGGACCGACCATGTCCAACCCCCATCTGCGAAAGGCGGACGAGTGGAATGGTCTTGAGGGCTCGACGCAGCTTGTGTGACATATTGGAGTAGAACGGCATCCTTCGCACTTGTCCACTATTTCTTTCGCCATCTCATTTGCTCTTGGCCAGTAAAATCCGGCTCGGTATGCTTTGGCTACAATGGTCCGAGAGGACGCATGGTGACCACAGGTCTCCGAGTGGATGTCATTGAGTATGACTCGACCTTCTTCTGGCGTTATGCATTTTTGTCCGACTCCCATCGGGCTTTCTCTATACAACTGTCCTTTGATAACGGTAAAGGCTTTGGATCGATGGATGATCTGCCGAGCCTCTTCCTCATCTTTTGGGAGTTCCTTTCTCAGAATATATGCGATGTATGGAATTGTCCAATCGGGAGTGACCACTAAAACTTCCATGACCAAGTCGACCACTGCCGGGACCTCAACCTCAGTCGGGTCCGTGGCACTCTTGGGTTGTGGAGCTTCCTCTGTGAAGGGATCTTCTTTAACTGATGGAATGGCTTCTCTTTTGGATCCTATCTTCGCCAGATCACCTGTTGCTTGATTTTTCAGTCGGGGGATGTGATGGAGTTCCAACCCCTCGAACTTCTTTTCCAGCTTCCTCACTGCATTGCAGTATCCAGTCATAGCTTTGGGCTTCTCGCGTCCTCCTTCATCACTTGATTGACCACTAGATCCGAGTCGCCATAGACCATCGAGCGACGGACACGAGTGAGATGGCCATCGTAATCCATATAAGAGGGCCTCGTACTCTGCCTCATTGTTGGAGGAATCAAAGTGAATCTGGAGCACATACCTAAGCTTATCTCCTCAGGGGAAACGAGAACAACCCCACACGAGAACCATTCACATCTTGGAGCCGTCAAAGAACATGGTCCAATGCTCGAGTGAACTTCGATCGGTGATGTTGTTCAATCCACTCGGCTAGGAAATCCGCAATAGCACAGGGACTTAATGGCTTTCTTTGCCTCGAATTTGATATCAAGGGAAGAAGTTCAATCGCCCATTTAGCCACTCGACCGGTTGCATCTCTGTTGTGCGGGATCTCGATAAAGGAGCATCGTGACGATGTGATAGAATGATCGGAGAAATAGTGAGCAACCTTCTTCGTGGTCATGTATATACCATACACAAGCTTCGATAATCGGGTATCGCTGCTTGGATGGAGTCAAGACTTGGACAAATAATACACCGGCGCTGAACTTTGAAGGCCTTTCCTTCCTCTTCCGCTCGACCGTAAGCACAAGATTGACAACTTGTCCGATGGCTGCAATATGAAGCAACAGAGGCTCTTTGCTGATTGGAGCAGCAAGCACCGGCTGGGTGGAGAGCGAGCTTTTAGCTCGGCAAACACTGCATCGACTTCGAGTCCACTCGAACTTGTCGACCTTCTTCATCGATCGGTAAAGAGGCAACGCCTTTTCACGAGTCGGAGATGAATCGACTTAATGCGGCCAAGCATCCGATGAAGCTACGGGCGTCGTGCACTCACACGGGGCATTTCATTCGGAGAATAGTGCCGATCTTCTCGGATTAGCGTCGATTCCTCGTTGGAAGCAGCGAAACCGAGTAATTTGCCTCCGGGAACTCGAATGTGCACTTTGACGGATTGAGCTTGATATCGTACCTTCCGAGGTTGGCAAATGTTTGGCGAGGTCGACAAGCAGGTCGGAACCTTTTCGCGACTTAACGGCGATATCATCCATATCGCTTCCACATTCCGACTGATTTGGTGAAGAAGACACTTCGAATCATTCGCATAAATGTGGCTCCGGCATTCTTGAGGCGAATGGCATGGTGATATAGCGAAGCACCGAATGGAGTGATGAAAGCTGTTTTATTTCATCGGGTCCATCTGAGCGGATCTGGTGATACCCGGAATATGCATCTAGAAAGACAATCTCTCACATCCCGCGGTCGAGTCAACAATTTGATCTATGCGGGGAGAGGAAAATGATCCTTCGGCAGGCCGATTGATGTGCTTAAAATCAATGCACATGCGGGTGAGTTATCCTTCTTGGGAACCATGGCGACATTAGCGAGCCACTCGGTGGTATATCTCTCGGATAAATCCTGCCGCCAACAATCGAGCCACTTCTTCACCAATAGCTTTTCTCTTACGGGCGGCGGACGCCAAGATGCTCTTTGACTGGTTTTGCTGACTTGTCGACTCGAGGCGATGCTCAGCCAGTCCCTGGAACACACGGCATGTCGGTGGCTTCCATGCGAAAATGTCGATTCTCACGGAGGAACTGGATGGCGCTTCTTCCTATTTGGTCGAGTGTTGTGGAGATGTGGGTCGGGCTGCATTGGGATCGGTCGGGTGAATATGGGTAGCCGTCTCACCGCACGGTGAAATCACGAACTCGTGGCTGGCTTCTTGGATCGTAACAAATCACTTTCGGATCTGCGTTTTGCATGTATTCGTCGAACTCGACCGCTGTCACTTGGGAGTCGGCAATCTTGAGCCCTTCGAAGCACTCTTACGCCTTCTTCCGATCGCGGTGTGATGATCACTCCCTTGGGTCTGGCATTTTCAGTTTGAGGTACCGTAGCATGGTCGAGCGATGAATCGTGCGTAGGCTGGCCTCCCCAAAATGGCGTGGTATGCACTCTGAAAATCCACAGCCTCAAAGGTCAACTTTTCTTTGCGAAAGTGCTTGGAATCACCAAAAACCACGTCCAGGGCTATTTGGCGAGTGAGTTGGCCTTCTTCCGGGTATGACTCGTGGAAACTCATATTCTTTGGTGCTCGGTCGGGACATCGGAATGCCCATCCCTTTCGGTGTATCCGCATATAACAAATTCAGCCCACTACCACCATCCATCACTTTCGTCGATCGAGTGCCTTCGACAATTGGATCGACCACCAGCGCTTGCCGCCCGGGGTGGCTATGTGAGTCGGGTGATCAGATTGGTCGAATGTGATGGGTGTTTGGGACCACTTCACATAACTTGGCTTCTTTGGGCAACCATGTTCACCTCACGGTTAATGACTTTCGATCGACTTTTGCTTTCCACATCCGCGAAGATCATCAGTGGAGTTGACATCGGATATTCTTCATCACTTGTCCTCTTTGTCTCCGGCCTTGTCGGCTCCTTCTCCTTGTCCTTAGACTGTTTTCCTGGCTTCTGGATCGGAGTCGACCTTTGGCAGTGGTGTGCTTCGGTAAATGATGTTGCCCTCTTCATCTTTCTTCGTGTGAATATGGCATGGCATATCCATCACGTCATTGCCTTCTTTATCTTTTACTTTCTTTCGATTCGGGATCCTTCGGCTTCCCTTGAACTTCCCACGAGTCACGGCGGGGCCTCTCCGAGCTGCTTGGCTCGGCTTTCCGTTCGCTTCCATTGGAATTTCCCTTCTCCGTGACTTGGTTTGTATTTGCCGCTTGGTCGGTCTTCTTCCTCGCCGTTGGCGTGCTTGAAGCAATCTCCATCATCGACTCAAGGTCATGTCGCGGTTCGACCAAACTTCAAACTTAATTCTTTGTTTTTGGCGCCATCTTTGAAGGCATAAAGCGCTCTGATGGTCGGACACATTTTCCATAGTATGGTGCAAAGTAATCCACCTCTGAATGTACTCTCGGAGAGTTTCATTGGTCTTACGCACACAAACTTGCAGCTCTGTCAAACCAGCCGGTAAACTTGCAAGTCCTTCAAAAGTCTGACGAACACTCGGGACAAATCTTCCCAAGTGTATATACTGCTAGGAGATAACTGATTCAGCCATGCTCTGGCGGAACCTTCCAACATGAGGGGCAAATGCTTCATGGCCACCTCATCATTCACTACAAGAAATATGTCAACTTATGACCTTTTGTTAGTGACCCTGGAAGAATTGGTCATAGATCTATGACCATTTCAGACCAATTGGTCAAAAGCTGTTCGGGGGGCTCCAAACCCTAAACTATAACGACCATTTTGGTCAGAAAGGTCATAATTTCCTTACACGAAATGGTCACAAAGCAGATAGCACTGGTTCGCTGCCTTATTTCTAGCTGTTCATGACCAATATAGATGGTCATAACCTTGAAAATTGTGGTGGGTTACTACGACTAGGCGCCACCTCATCGAGTTTGCCTATGTGTCATGTCCATGTGGCGGTTTTGCCCTAGGTTGTGAAGCAACCTATATTTCTGTCATTCCCAAAATTCCCCAAAAAATCTCATAAATTCTTTGGGTCATATCTTCGTCAAATATGTAAAAAACCTTCCTTTGCTAGTTCAAAAATAATTCAAAAATATTCATTTTCCTATCCTGTTCAAAAAAACACTTTGTGAAGGAAGTACCACTTTGGCATGTCCAAATGGTATCCATTTTCTACAGTGCTTTCCTATGCCCAGATAACTATCCTCCACCAAATGCCAGCTCAATCCATTCATTATTTTGAGCCCATCTTCAACATTCGTATTTATGTCCAGTGTGGTACTTTGCAAAGCAAGTACCACCTAGACTCCTCCTTTTGAGCTGAAAATTTGTGAAGACGGTCTTCTTAGTAACTGATCATCCTCAACCAAAACTCACGCCCATTAGCCATGTGCATTTTCCGTAACGCTAATCAAACACTTGGCTGCTAATTCATGTTTGAGCATCGATCGGTCTCCTCGTGAGAATCTTATGTTGTAATTTTCTTCCTAGCACCTACCTGGGGAGTTGCAAACCCACTAGACATGCTTAGGCCGCCCAGAACACATGGCAACACCACAGTCACGCGGTGACCACGCTTGGCATCTTGAGTTCTGGCAGCTCTAGAGTTGGGGCCCTCGACCACCGCCCAAACCTCGGCGTATCGCCACCAAACCATGTATTTATGATTAAATAGGTACTTATGTACCTAGAAATGATTTTTAAAAATAAATAGCAAACTATGAGGCGTCGCAGTTCAAATTTGACCCGCTTCGGTGAATCGGAAATTTGTCTTTTTCACGAGAGGTGGATCAAAACTTTTACACCCAACCATTTTGTCAATTGTGCATTAAATATGTCCTAGTATTTTAGAAAATTGATTTGGTCAAATTTTGCAACAATTATTTGGGAGGTCCTTCACAAAAAAACCTCCTTTTGGGCACTCGAAAAATGGAAAATGAATTTTTTGTCCAAAGAAAATGAAAACTTCCTTAGGCAACATTGTTTGCCATTCCAGGATACACCCTTGTGCACAATATGAGATCATTTGAACAAACTATGCCATGAATGTGGCCATAGGATTGATCATTTGGCTTGAAAGTCATGAATCTTCATGCATGATAGCTCATTTACGAGAACACTTTTTAATAAATTTCCGTATTACAAGTTTATTATTTTTCCTGGTAACTTGGTCATATATAATGACACAATGCGAAGGTGTTCCAATTTTTTGATTTTTTTTGAATTTTTTATGCCCGTTTCAAAATGCGGTCAAAACGGCGGGAATGACCGTTCCTAGCTAGTGGTTGAATCTTGGAATTTTTTGGTGTTTCTCTGATTAAATAGGTACTTATGTACCTAGAAATGATTTTGGAAAAATAAATAGCAAACTATGAGGCATCCATGATTCAAATTTGACCGCTTCGGTGAATCGGCGGAAATTTGTCTTTTCACGAGAGGTGGATCAAAACTTTTACACCCAACCATTTGGTCAATTGTGCATTAAATATGGCCTAGTATTTTATAAAAATGATTTGGTCAAATTTTGCAACAATTATTTGGGAGGTCCTTCACAAAAAAACCTCCTTTTGGGCACTCGAAAAATGGAAAATGAATTTTTCATCCAAAGAAAATGAAAACTTCCTTAGGCAACATTGTTTGCCATTCCAATATGCACCTTTGTGCACAATATGAGATCATTTAAACAAACTATGCCATGAATGTGGCCATAAGATTGATCATTTGGCTTGAAAGCCATGAATCTTCACGCTTGATCGCTCGTTTACGAGAACACTTTTAAAAATAATTACCGTATTACAAGTTTGTTATTTTTCCTGGTAACTTGGTCATATATAATGACACAATGCGAAGGTTTTCCAACTTTTGAATTTTTTGAATTTTTATGCCCGTTTCAAAATCGGTCAAAAGCGGCGGAATGACCGTTCCTAGCTAGTGGTTGAATCTTGGTATTTTTTTGGTATTTCTCTGATTAAATAGATACTTATGTACCTAGAAATGATTTTTGTAGAAAATAAAGAGCAAACTACAAGGCAACTACAGTTCAAATTTGAGCCACTTCCAGCTGAATCGGCCGAAATTTGACTTTTTCACGAGAGGTGGATCAAAACTTTTTTCACACAACCAGTTTATCAATCGTGCATTAAATATGGCCTAGTATTTTAGAAAATTGATTTGGTACAATTTTGCAACAAATATGTGGTAGGTCCTTCACAAAAAAAACTCATTTTGGGCATTTGGAAAATGATTAAAAATAGCTAGAAAGATCAGAAATGCATACAAATTGGTACTTATCCATAATATGTGGTCTAACTCTAGTGAAAATTTGTATGGTGCCCTTTTGCAAAATATTTTTGGTAGCTACTTCACAAAATCCCTTAGATATTTTTAGTACTTATATACTTTTTTACATCACTGGTTTTCCGAACCAATCAGGACTCTTCCCCCGGATCGATCACATGGCGCCCATCCATCCATCCATCCATCTCACCATCCCACATCCATCCATCCATCCATCCATCCATCTATCTCTGACAAAAAAAAAGAAAACCCCACCGCAGCCCAAACCACTCCTCCCCCTCTCTCTCTCCCCACACCATTGCTCCCCCACGACCCGCAGCCCAAACCCTAACCCCTCTCCCTCTCCTCCACGACCTCCTCCTCGCCTCCATCGCCCGCCACCACCGCCGCCATCTCGGCCGGCCGATCCCGTGACCTCCCACCCGCCTCTACGGTGCGGGCTGCGTGCGAGCAGCGCTCAAAGCGGACCAGCAACGCGGCGCGCTCCCGTGGTGGATCTGGCGCCGTTCTTCGCCGTGGAGGACACCGGCGACGCGGGAGGCTTTCGGCCACCGAGGCCGTCTTGTGCTGGCGTGCCGAACCACCTCGTCTCCGCCATCCCCACCATCCTCTGCCGAGTGACCTTCTTCCTCCTGCCCCCTCTTCCGCGAGGGCCCCCCCTCCCGCATCCCGCCACGGAGCCGGAGCTCCCCGCACCCGCCGCCGGCCATGGGGCGGTGGTCGTCGACGCTGGGTCCAAGCTCTTGAAGGCGATGTCATGTTGCCCGACCAGGCCCCGGGCTGGTGAGTCGCCAATCTCCTCTGCTCCCGTCGATTCGCTCGAGATTTGCGGGACCCCCTGCTCGATGCGTGCGCGTGTGTGGTCATGTGATGCCCTCGAAGATGAAAGCGGAGGTGGAGGAGAGAGCGAGGTGGCCGGCGCGCCGCCCGGTGGTGGAGGAGGTGGTGCAGCCGTGGTCTTGCAACCGTCAGGGCTGGGGCGCCATGGAGGACCTGCTCACCTCGTCCTCTTCACCGAGCCGCTCTTCACGCCCAAGGTGCCATTGCCCTCCCCATTTTAAGGAGAAAGCAGAGAATTTGTACAAAGGTTTCCTTGTCGAAATCAGTTTTACTAGAAGCCTTTGCCGGCAGTTGATATATCGTCTTTGCGTCATCCTCCGATTAGAGATTGAGATGCGGCAATTGTTCAAACAGAGAATTTTGCAAGATTGCTGCTTGTTAAACTTTGATGCTACTAGTCATTAATTAATACCGGTCATTAACACCAACATGGCAAGAAAGGTGAAGAACCATGCCCCTTGAGTTACCTTGCGCTTTGCTAGAATTTTGTTATCTTGAACCGCTGATTGCATACTGTTTGCCTCTAGTGTTTTACTAGCTACTACCAAGAGTATAGATTCATGTGTTGTATGTTCACTTGTCTAGCTCTGTTTCCTTTTCTTTTCTTTTATTCTACAGTGACCCTAAATATGTAGTGTAGTTCGGTGGGTATAGTCTCCAATGTCCAAATGCCAAACACACATAACTTGCGAAATGTCTCTCGATGATGCATGCATGATCAAGACTAGTGTAAGTGTGTGGTGAAGAATTTTTGATGGGAACATGGAGGATGATGCTTTTGTTGTGTAATTGTTTATCACCCTCGTAGCATGTATATTTAGCGGTTACTACTAAAAGTTTTGCATTTCAGGTCTTTGGGTAGGTAGGATCTTAGGATCATCAACTATTCTACACTGTTTTAACTGGTTCTGCATTTTTACATACATGTGTACAGCCGTAAATCCAAGTAGACATGCTATCTTTTGCGAGGCTTATTTCAGGTTGTGGTTGTTTGTCCTAAAATATATGCAGGTCTGTTTTTTAATATCCTCGTCCACTAAGTTTTCGTCTCCGCTATGTCCTATTGAAGAAGATTTCATATTCAGTGCCTTTGTAACTGTTGTCTTTAGCCTAAAGCTTTCTATTCTTTATCAATTTTGCCATGTTTTTCATTTATTATGATCCTCCCTGCAGTGGTGTATAGACCAGCACCCGGAGTAGATCCGCTCTCCATACTATGGCCTATGGCGTCCGCTGGTGGATCCCTCGTTGTGGCGCCTGACTGATTGGAACCAAATCTGAACATCTTGGTTTAAAGAGCCACATCTCACTTTTTTCTTTCTTTCTCCACAGCTTGCATTGACCATAGAGGCACACCACAGAATCCAGCCAGGACCTACACCCTTGAATCAGAAGGTGAAGCCATATGCGTAAGTTTGACCACAACCATGAACACAATATCTACAGCACATGATCCCGCATTAGTATTCTCTAGGAGTGTTGCCATGGCGAGCAATGTGTGACCTTTACGAGACTTGTTGCTCCTTCAAATATGCTCTTTTTGCTTGAAGGAGTAATTAATGAAAACATTTTAGTTAATTAAAATTTGGTGTATCTGATTGCTTGCATCAATAGTGCACTACTCTTATTGCTTGCACTTGTTTATACTTGGAGCACACACACACACACACACACACACACTTGGGCTTGGGCTAAATCTAGTAGCTTGAATTAAGCTTGGAACTCATTTAAAACTAAATAAATCTTTTCATTTAAATGGAACCTTTTTCTTCAATTAATTTGCTTGGTTGCAGTAATTTAGTGTAGGGCAACAATAGTATAGCACTTGCGGATGGTTGCATCAGTACAACTCTTTTTTGCATCATTATTCTGCCTAGTGCATCATTAAGATTATAAGCATCATTTTCACTGAATCCTGGTAACATATTTGTGTGTACTCAAGTTGAAAATGGGACTTGGAATAATATGCAAGTTTCATCTTTTCTATTGCAGCGGCGTGTCAATTATGCACGGCGACATCGTTGATACTAGCGGTGTCTTGTGATAGTGCAGGCCAAGCGAGAGAAAGATAGATGAGATATGCACGGCCTCTGCCACGGTGACTACATCACTGTACAAGTGTGTGTCGATTTACATGCTCATTGTTGTACATGATGTAAGTGGTCTTGAGATGCTCATGGGAGTGGTGGTTCTTTATGTGTTGATGGTCTTGGGAAGAGCATGCATTGTCTATTTTAGTAATTTTAGAGTTGTTGTGTTTGTGAAAGATGCCATCTTTCACTCCTGGATATTCCATGTTTACGAATGTTTATTTTTCATGTGCCAACTTAAATGCTCTAAACAATATACATGTTAATAATGAGTCTCTAGTTATGTGCTTCCTATCAATTTTGTGAGAATGCAACCTTTTGGGAATTACAGTACTTTTCTTTTGTGGTAATATAATGATATTAGATGTCTGCTGGTTGCTATATATGTGCAAGATGAATTGAAACCTGCTGTTTTCTTTAGGATGTACGCACACAAATGATTGTCACTCATGAACAACAAGCAACCATACTAGTTACTACCTATGTGTTCCAGATATTGTTGTACATATTATTTATGTTCCTTTTACTTCTAGAGCTATCTTGGTCTCGGTGTCATCGTATTACTGCTTTGTTCTGCATACACATATCTCAAGCATTGCACATTTGTGTTTGTTTAGGCGGACAACTACTCGTATAATATGCAAATAACAACAGAGCTAGTGATGCTATGCTAAAATTAATGTGTACTTGTCAAACTCAAGATTATGGCTGTTAAAGTTTCAAATGTCCTCTTTTTTAAATTAAAAGAGAGTCCTTTGTAATACATGATCAAACAACTAACTCATTAGCGTTTTGACTCATATGTTTCTATCTTGCGTTTGTTTAATTGATGTTGTTTCAACTTTGAACTGCTACGTATATGGCCTATATTGCAATTGAGATTTAAAGTTGTGGTTGTTCTGTTTCTGAAGCTCAAGTGTGAAGTGTGAAGCAAGTGTGAAGCCGTGAAGTGTGAAGCCATCAAGTCGTACTTTCGGTGAAGAGTAGCATATTGTAGCATATATGTGTTGTAAAGATTATGTCGATTTATTTAGTGGTATATTTGATGAATTTTATGTGTGCTTTTTGATTATGTATGTGATTTGAAAATTTGTGAAATGGAAACTTGACCAATGGGGCCACTTATGAAAATAATCTGTCAAATTTGTACATTTCTGACATGTGGGACCAATTTGAGAGATGATCATGACAAGTGGGACCCATCTGACTAGTGGGACCAGCTTGAATATATAATGGCTGAAAATAGAAAATCAATAAACAATAAAAGGCCATGGGCCAACAATAAAAAATGCAGCAATGTTGGGCTTGGCCCATGAAGCCGACACAAAATTCACAGGGAAAATATATATTAAAAAGGCCGAATTTTTGGGCTAGGCCCATGTAGAAAACCGAAATGGACCGGGCTGAATCTTGTGCCACATCAGCTTGCCACGCTGGATGCTTACGTGGCCTAGGGAGGCTGCTAGTGACCAAAACACGACAGTAGAAATATTTTGGTCATAAACGTCTATGACCTTCTCACAGAGAAGGTCGCTATAGTCAGTTTATGACGGCCAGCTTTTGACCTTATGTTTTTGGTCACAAAAAGGTCACAAATGGAAATTTCTGACCATTCAGTGACCAATAGTGGTGGTCACAAGTTGACATATTTCTTGTAGTGATTCCCACCACCAATCTGAACAGCCACTCGGTAATCTTCAAGCCAAGTTTCAGGCTTGGATTCTCCAGTGAACTTGCTGACTCCTGTTGCCAATCTGAAATTGGGGGGAATTACTGCGGCTCTGATAGCCCTGCTAAAACACTCCGGACCAGAGACGTGCACTCGACTGCTGGTGGGTGCATCTCTCTCGGGCCCGCCTCGATGGGCTCTGTTCCGGTCGACCAAGCCTTGCACGATAATGGATCGCGCGTCAAAGCACAGTTCCACAGGGTCGACCGAACTCTTCGCCCCATCTTGAGCGTCGTCTGTCATCTTGCCGCCGAGAGCGTCGACCCTTCCCTCGGAGGAAAGGGGCACTCGGCGCTGTCATCTCGGTCGAATCGGTCTCCGTCTGCTCTCGCCGGTTGTCGCGCCCTTCTCGCCATGGAGGCGATCTGGGGCTGTGAGCCGATCGGGCGATGTCTGCAGCGACGGATCGTTCGTGAATCTGTTCTTGCGCGATGCGACACGGCTGAGTTACGGTCTCCTGCTGCTCGGAATAAATCTACGATCTGCTGCAAGCCTCTCCCGGCTTCCGACCGGATGGCTGGATGGACTCGCTATATGAGTTGCGGCTGCTAAATTCTGAATTGGCGTCACGGTATACGAGTCGGTGGGAAGAGTCGGCGTCGGCCGCCGGGATTCGTTGCAGCGCTCGTCGAGTGCTCGCCGAAGATTCTCCAAGCGGCGCGTTCACCACGTTAATGGCGTGCTTCCTCAAAGCGCGAGCCTCGGGGTTTCTCCGGCGATGGGGAGTACGCAGGGCATCCATGTTCCTGCGGTGAAGCTCTTCTCTCTGCAGAGAGTCGAGTGTCTCGGGCTGGTACTCTTCGTGCTCTTGCACGGGGTCACCTCCCCCGGCGGCTCCACCGCCATGGGCGGCGGGAGGATCTGCGAGGGCCGTCGACCGTGAGGATCTCCGCCACCGGATCACTGCTATCACACTCGGATGCAGTCTCTCACGAGCCACCGACAGATCGAACAGGCCGTGGAGGACTCGTCGAGCTCAATGGCGCGACACAGGCGATGGCTGTCTGGCGAGCCACCGCGTGCTTCACCCACCGCTGGAGCCTCGACCGACCAGGCGCTTGCGCTGGTGGGAGATCGGTGGCATCGACCGGCGAGTCGACCGATCTGGTCGATGGTTGTCGCAGCAGAGCGCCACGAACACATGCGCGAAAGTCGTCGCCCAGCGGACGGGGGCGCCTCGATGTCAAGTGGAGCCTCCACGGAGCCATCTTGGTCGTCGGCGGCAAAGGTGAGAGCACCGAGACGGATCTCGTGCCCCTCAACCAAAACTCCAGCGGTCATCATGATGAAGGTACTCGAAGTCTGCAACTCCTCCACAAATCGCTAAAACACCTTACGGTGGCGCGAATGTCGTGGTTCTAAGCCCGAGTGAGAGTGGGGGTAGGTAAGGAGAGGCAAGGTCCTAGCTATGGAGAAGTTGTGAACACAAGCGATGTCTGAGTTCGTGCCCTTCTCGGAAGAAGTAAAAGCCCTCGTCTCGGAGCCCCGAGGCGGTCGAGTGAATTATGAGTGTAGGTATTACAGAGTGCGAACCCCTCTATCTGTGGAGGGGGTGGCTTATATAGAGTGCGCCAGGACCCCAGCCAGCCCACATAATGGAGGGGTTAAAGTACATTAAGCACAGGGCGTTCTTGTAACGCCCTCATAAAGTGCCTTAACTATCATTAAGCCTATTCAATAGCAAGCCGTTGCGTTGCGGAGTGCCTTCTGACCTTCTGGTGGTCGAGTGTGTCTTCATGGTCGAGTGTGTCTTTCATGGTCGAGTCCTTCCAGTCAGTCGAGTGGGTTCCTCTTTGGTCGACTGGAAGATGATTTCTTCTGAGAGTGTCCCTGGGTAGGACGTTTAGGTCAGGCCTATGACCCTACCCTAGGTACATGAATCCATCACCGCGGCAAGTGCCTTGCCGCGGTATCTGTCTTGCCGCACCCGCAAGCTTGCCGCTTGCCGGGTCTTGCCGGGGCGCATGGTGCGTCGCGGCGGGTCTTCTGAAGTGCTCTGGTTGTTCTTCCCGGCAAGCTCCTCTTGCCGGGGCCTTGTCCTTCCCGGCAAGCTTCTCTTGCCGGGGCCTTTGACTCTTTCCCGGCAGGCTTCTCTTGCCGGGGCCTTGGCTTCAAAACTAATACTTTGTTCTTAAATGGCAGTGAATGGGAGTGACGGAGGGTCTTGGCGGGCGTCCGGCAAGCCTTGCCACGGGGTGCTGCAACTGCCCGTGCCCAAGTTCGGCGTACTAAGGTACCCCTACTTTAGTACACCGACAGGAGCCCCCGGGCCTGGGCCATACACGGTGCCGAGCGCTGTTGGGCCAGGACCAAAACAAGGCACGGGCACGCGTGGCCTAGGTCAAACCAGAATCCACTCCATATCCACCGCGCCCTCTCACAACGACACGCGTCAATTGCGGCGTCGTGGGAGAGAACGTTGTCAATACTTAATTCCAGGAAATGCGTAACGTTCGCATCCCCCGTTTATAAGTAGAGGGAACAGTGCCATTCCCCCACCTTCGCTACTTGTAGTTCCTTCCTCCGAAAGCCCCGCCGCTCCCCTCCGCTTCCCAAGCCGAAAGAGAGCAGTGCTCCGCCGTCCGCTGCCGCCGTCGCCCTCGCCTTCCCCCATCGCTTCCGCCATGGCTCCGAAGACCGGGAAGGCTACAAAGGCTGCGAAGGCTGCGAAAGCTGCGAAGTCAGCCGAGGCGCTGGAGCTCGAGGCGCTGCGCAAGAAGCGAGCGCTTTTCCCCGCCGAGCTCACCTATAAGGCGTTGCGGGAGGAGTTCTATCTCTTCTGGTCGACGCACACGCGGGTGCATCCGCGCACGCCGGTGCTTTCCGCTGAAGCTTCCAAATCGAAGAAGTGCCCCAGAGGTTACTACTTCTTTCCCGTGTTCTTCTATTGCGGGCTCTGCCCGCCTTTTTCTGATTTTCTCTGCGACATCATGAACACCTACGGGTTTCATCTTCTTGACTTCACCCCCAACGCCGTTCTGACAATGGCGGTCTTCGCTTTACCTCTGCGAAACGTTGTTGGCATCCTCCCCAATGTTGCTCTTTTTCGTCATTATTTCTCTCCCGGGCGAAAAGGGGAGCCACCGCTGGCGGAATCGCCTGGACCTCCCGGATGGGCATGAAGGAGGTGTACTTGACGGGCGAGCTCCGCAGCAAGTGGGACGAGTGGAGGGCGGAGTGGTGCTGGATCTGTGATGCCAATCCGCCGCCATTCACCAAACTGCGCTAGACTCGAGTGGTGCGTGGCGCCGACTGGAGCGCTCTGTCGCCGGACGACGCCAAGCTGAGGATTGCCACCACTCGAATCCTCCGTCTCAGGCATGCCGGGCTCACAACAGGGGCGGTCGACACGGATTCCTTCGCCGTCGCATCGCCCCTCTGCAAAAGAGGGGGAGGCCCGCCTGGCTGTTTGGCGGCCCGGCGGATATCATGAGGCTGCGTCCAGGCCTCAACTTCAACTTCACCATTCTGGAGCTTGACGGGAAGCTGAGGGAGCTGTTCAAGCATGACGCCAACCACCCAGAGTGGTTCAAGTTGCCGCAGGGTGTCGTCCCCTTGTGCAACAACTCCCAGCGCGATCGCATCTGCGCGATGATGCCAGAGTGCGACTCGCACGGGATAAGTGCAACTTGGATAGAGCCCGCCGCCGAGGTCGTGCAGCAATTTTTTGATAACTTGACGGAGGTAGCAGTCAACTCCGACGAGCAGAAGCTCCTCACCCGCACCACCACCGACAAAGAGATGGCGTACATCGCCACCAGGGCCGAAGAGGCGGCGGCAGCCGCTGCTGCTGGCGAGTTTGGCTTCACGCTGGCGGAGGCGGATGCAGCTGAGGCGGCAAGCCTTGCCGACCGGGAAGACCTGGCCGAAAAAACCGCTGGCGAGGGGGAGCCCGAGGTCGAAGCGAGCGAGCCCGCCGAGGGCACGAGCGGCCAGCCGTCTTCGAGCAGCTTGCCGCAGGCGGAGCCCCCAGCGCAGCCCCAATTCCGACCGAGAAGGCGCCTCCGCCGAGTTGGAGAGATGGCAGAGGAGCAGACCGACCAGCAGCCGCGGCGCCGTGGGACACGCTCCACCGTGGCAAGTACCGTTGCCGCGGGAGGGTCCCAGGCCGTGCCGGCAACAGAGGCGAGGTCTTCCTGGGCCGCCACGCCTGATCTTGCCGCAGCCCCCGGCAAACGCTGAAGGGAGCCTACTCCTCCGCCACACTGCGCTGAGAGGGTACCGGAGTTCGACCTCTCCGTGCTGAGCTCCGATGACGATGACGAGGAGGAGGAGGAGGATTAGGAGGAGAAAGGCTTTCTTCTTACTACACTTGCCTTTCTTTGTTGTTGTCTATCTTGTATCTGATCTGCCTCTCCCTAAACCTTGTTCCTTTTAAGGACTTTGGCCGAGAGGGCGGCGAAGAGGGCCAAGATCCCCGCGGTCGATATCAGGGACGATCCTGCTGTGACGACGGAAGATACGTCCGAGACCACCTTGACGGACCCGATCCCTTCTCCTCAAGGGCAGCCCTCAAAGCCAGACCCAGCGTAAGTGCCTGGTTCACTTCCTGTTGTGGGGCGCGCATGGGTGCTTTTCCTTTTGCTGACATCTTGATTGTTGGTTCATTTGTGTAGGAGCAGAACAGGCCCACCAGGATCAACCAGAGGCCACCCCGGAGGTATCGTCGGCTTCGACTACGCCGCCAAGGGCCGATTCCCCGACATGGGAGCACTCCCTGACAAGGGAGGGATCTCCGGCAAGGGGTAGAACCAGTGAGCCCCCAATGGTGGAGCCCATGATCACAGAGCCCAGCACAGGTAACCCTCTTTGTCTAAAACCTTCCCTTGGATTCTTCTCCTTTTTCTTCTTTTCTTTCTGGAAACTTGCTTGACTTCTCCTTCCTTTCCCTGTCCTCAGATCCCCCTCTCGCAGATCCGATGGAGACTGAGGCCACCGGTGAGGAAGAAGCGGCGACATCGGGGCGCTTGTTCGACGAGGAAGAGGCCGGCGCTGATGAACCCGCCGACGACGAAGCCGCCAAGGCTGCTGGCGCAGGAGCTGGCGAGGGGTCTGGCGATCGTACTGACGACCCGGAGGACGCAGGAGCGCAAGGCGCTGCGTCGACCGCCGGCCCCTCCGCCACTGGTGCGGCGCCAGGCTCCGAGGAGCCCCAGCCAGGCGCTTACTTGAAAGCCGGCGAGGGCGTGTACATCAAGCTTCCTTGGGCGTCGAGCTCCAGGGCGCCGGCCGAAGGAGAGGAGTTTGACGGGGAGGTACTTGCCTCTGCTGGGCTGGCCGTGGTTGACGCGCCCGGCAGCAGCGGTGGCGAGTCTGAAGGGGAGCAGCTGCTCCGGAAGTTGGTGTCACTCTACCGCGCCCGGCAAGCAAAGCTCGAGTCCCGGGAGGTGCTTGTCGCGCAGGCGGGAGTTGACATAGAGAAACATGCGCAAGAGCTCCGGAACCGCAACCAGGAGGCCCTACGATCCATTGCGGAGGAGAGGGCGGAGCTTGGCGAGGCAAAGGAGGCGTTCATCCTGGAGAAGGCTGAAGCCGAGGAGCAGCAGAGGCTCGCCGCCGAGGAGATGTCCAGGCGGGAAGGTGAGCTGACACAGAAGAAGGCTAGTCTGGACAGCCACGAGGAGGAGCTCGAGGCGCGAGAGCAGTCACTTGACGGGGCGCTCAAGGAGGCAAAGGACATGGGAAAGAAGGAGTTAGAGGAGAAAGTGGCGCAGCTGGAGGCGGATATGGGAAAGAAGAACGAAGAGCTCGCCGCACTCCAGCGCGAGCGCGAGAAGAATGCATGTAACGCCCCGAGACCGACGCTCCAGAAGACTTCCAGCTACTCCGAGTTTGGTCATGTGATTTGTTTTGTTTGTTGCTTTCTTCTTAGCTTCATTTGCATTGCCTCATGTCATCATGCCATCATGTCATTTAATTTTTAAAAACATCAACTAAATAAATTGCATGGATCTTTGATCCATTTAAATCGAGGGAATTCACATGGTGATTCTCTTTAAAACATATCCTCTCGATATTTAGAGAGCTATAATAAATATTCCATTAGTTTGGAATTAACCGTAACACACTTGCCAAATTCCCATGGCCTTTCTACTTCAAGTTTGGTCCTCAAACTTTTCCAAGAATTCTTACCTCTTTTATCGAGGCTCCTCCTAAATTCTTAACATTTTTGAACCTTCCTTTTATCAAGTCCTAGTTCAAACCCATTTGAATTAAATTCAAGTGAGTTTGAATTTAAATCTTTCGGTCATGTCCACTTCTATTTTTCCTGGTTCCAGCTCATTTTTGTGAGCCCGGGAAAATTATTCGTGTGTCCAACTTCTTCCCCTAACCTCTATTTCTTTTCTTTCTTAATCTCCGTTGTTTTTCTTTTCTTTTAGTAGTGAGAGAGAGCCCAGCAGCTGCACTAGTTGGCCCAGGCCGGCCTCCAAGGCCCATTTGCCCTTGGAGGTCCAACCGCAGCTGTGACACTCCAAAAATTTTGTGGGTTTTGTTTTCAAAAAAAAAAGACCTTGTCTTATTTGAATTGGTCCTTTAACCTCTTTAAAAAAGGAAACCTTTTGGTTTTGGGTCTTCATTTGATTTTTATTCATCCCTGTTTTGCCAAGCCCCTTATGGTAAACTCCTTTCAAAACCCCTCCTTCCACTTGGATACAACCTAAACATTCTATCCAAACCAATAAAATCCATTTCTGGATTTTATTTCAATTATTTTCTCTGTCCAAATAATTCTGCCTATTTCTTTTGAGCCTAGGTGATTTGCAAAGCAAGTACCCTAATGCTTTGGATTTTTAATCTCAACTCAACTCCCCTGGATAGTCCTTTGTACCCACAACCCAGAACCATCTTGACCCACTCTTACTCTTTTCAAATAATTCAAATTTCACTCACTGTAAGTTTGGACCAGATTTGCCAAATTTGGTTAAATTCATACCTACACTTCTCCAAAAATTCTACAAAAATTCAGGCAACCTATAGTTGCAATGAGAGATCACTCCACCAAAAATCAGCTCAAGGAAAAATCCCTACATGCATGGATAATTCTGTCGAACACCTTGCATGCACTGTTTTCCTTACACTTTCAGAAAATTCAGTTAACTTCAGTCTTCGGCCGACAGCCACCACGCGGTCACAAAGCAGCACTTGGCACGTTGCTCACGGCCCGACCTGCTTGTACGGAGCCTCACACGCCAAGCTGGCGCGTTCTCGTGTCGGTGGCACCTTGGCCCGCTTCTTGCGGGCGTGTCTTGCGGCGGCGAATCCCCAGAGCGCCAACAAAGAAGCGAGCGGCGGCGCAACGCCGTTCAAGCGCCGCCAAACCACTCGGGTGGCTCGCGTGGCGATATTCTTGCCAAGACACGCATGTGGCACTCGCCGCTGGCATGGCACGCGCAGAAGCGCTCTCTGCCGCCGGCAGGCTCATACCGCCCGTTCGCCGAACTCCACCTAAGCCACCTAATCTCAACGCGTTAGCGCCTAAACCGAACCAGGAACGACCGTGATGACGCCCCACCTCTGCAACCTCCTGCTCAACCTCCACGCCGCCGAATCACCCCGCCGGAGAACCCGTGCTTCGCCACCGCCGACCGCCTATAAAGGGCCCCGAGCTCGCCCTCGAGCACACACCATCTCTGCACCACACCAAGACCCCACCAGCCACCAGAGGACCTCGAGGAGGTCTCCTTCCCCAACTCCGCCGCCCGTTCCGCCTCGGCCTCCACCTCGATTCACTCCGGTGAGGCCGCCTCCAGTCCCAAACCCGTCTGGCTACCCCTCTAGCTAACAAGCCTAACCCCTCGTCAATTTGAACCTTGCAGCCCTCTCCGGTGAACTCCATCTCGTCCAACCGGCCGTCTGCCGGAGCAAGAGCCGCCATCGACACAAGACTTGGCCGGCCACCACTTCCACCTCCCTCGGACGCAGAATGGTGCCTCGAACACAGAGGTACTCCCGATCCCCCTGCCTCGCCGTGGATCGCCGCCGGCGACCACCGCACCTCTCGGGCGCCGTCGGGCTCTGTTCCTCTCATTTCTGGATTTTCAAACCCGACAGGTGGAGCCCACCCGTCAGCCTCTCAGTTCTTTTTAAACGAATCGTTTTCTGAAGGCGTCTTCTGCAAAGTACGTCTCCCCTCTGGGCCGGCGTATTTTCAGTCGGGCCGTTTTCTGTTTTTATAAACGAGCCCCTGGAAACTTTCTGTTTCATCACAGATAGGTCCTTGGGCTAAAACCTTTATAACTTTTTAACAGAAAGGAATTTTTGAGTGATTCTTTTTCTGTCCTATTCAAATTTTTGTCTAGTTTTTTATCATATTTATTTGAAAAATATTTGGATCAACTTTCTGTGCCCCACGGTATTTACGATAGCGCGTGTATTTTTGTGTACCGTAGATACCGAAGGTGGTGAAGGAGACGCGAACTTCGCCGAACTAGGCCCCGACTACTCCGTGCCAGGCAAGCATGTTTGAACTTTTGATATGATGAGTGTCTTGGCATTGTTTGCATTAAATAGCTTCATGACATGTTCATAAGCATCCCGATGAATTTTGTTTCATGATGAGTTGAGACAAGTGAGTTAAGGAAATCCATGAGTTCATGGAAATGAGGTTGCATGGCCACGTGGTGGCATGAAGAAGGCTAAGATGGTAGTGTTGTAGCATGCCAGTCTTATGCCAGTATGTTTGTTGACCCCGGTATAAACTCCCGTTCATTTCCTTTTCCGTACTGCCACATGTTTCTCGCAAGGGATAAGGTTTAGTAAGATGTAAACCACTTCTTGGTACGCACCAAAATGGAGAGGCCGGGATGAAGGTTCCATGGCCCTGGATTAAAGCCTTTCATCCGGTCAGGGGGCATGGGTGTTTCCGGTTGGGACCGAGAGGGGGCACCCTTAGAGCGCTGCGTATATAAATTGATCCCATGCCATTCGAGTGTGTGATCTCCCGTCTCAAAGTTTTTCTTGAACGCTGTCAAGGGTGATTCCCGCAACGTGAAGTGGGATGGGTGTACTTGGTTGTTGTGTTTCTTCCGAAATACCATAAACGGAACTAGTCCTCGTGACTACGGAAACCGCTGGTTGTGGGTATTTTAGTACAAACTCGCAGAGTCGACTCCCCATTTCAACATCCTGTCCATGACCCTGTTCCGGGTCCTCTTTATCTTATCAATTGTCAGTCTTGATGGCAAGAACCTCGATAGTTTAAAGGAGTGTGAAGTTTGGTTAATGTTGTGTCTTGTGAAGGACTAACTGTTAACCATCCTGTGTGGAATATTTTTTTTCTGTGTACATTAACCCTCGTACGTTATGACAATGAACTATAAGCCCTTTATGTGACGTCGCTTAGACGTCCGACTGCGGCATTGTTATTATTTATTTCTTTTATAAGCCCTTTATGTGACGTCGCTCAGACGTCCGACTGCGGCATTGTTATTATTTATTTCATTATAAGTCTTTATGTGACGCCACTCGGGCGTCCGATCGCTGCATTGTTATTATTTATTTCGTTATAAGCCTTTATGTGACGCCGCCGAACGACCGATCATGCATTGTTATTATTTATTTCGTTATAAGCCCTTTATGTGACGCCGCCGACGTCCGATCGCTGCATTGTTATTATTTATTTCTGCTATAAGCCCTTTATGTGACGTCGCTCAGACATCCGACTGCGGCATTGTTATTATTTGTTTCTGTTATAAGCCCTTTATGTGACGTCGCTCAGACGTCCGACTGCAGCATTGTTTATTTATTTCTGTTATAAGCCTTTATGTGACGTCGCTCAGACGTCCGACTGCGGCATCGTTATCATTTATTTTGTTATAAGCCCTTTATGTGGTGTCGCCTAGACGCCCGACTGCGGCATGTTTTATTTATCTATCTTCGATTTACGTTTATTTCTTTGGGTTTTTGAGCGGACTACCGCCGACTCCCATTTTACGTGACTTATCTTTGTGAATTAAATGTGCCCTTGTTAAAAATACTCATGACGCATTCATGCATGCATTTGTTATATCTCTTGTCCGAACTGTCTTGCGAGTACATTCAAAGTACTCACCTGGCTTGTTGATTTGGCCAGATGCTGACGAAGGTGATCTCATGGATGAGGAGTTCGATAGCGAGTCCGACGCTTAGAGGAGTCCCAGTCAGTCTCGTGCAACCCTGGTTTTGGTCACTGTTTATAACCGCTTCCGCTACCTAAATAAAAATTCATCGCGCCTCACCTCGACGCTCGATGAGCCACCAGTGTAGTAGTATTGCTACCCACTCCACTGTGTTACTCCACCCAACCACTTTTATCTCGAGTCAGTAGTATTGCCACCCACCATTGTGCCATATCCGCCATATGTATAATTACTGGCGTGCTTGTAATAATTGTTGAGCGACTTCAGCTCAACCCCCTGTAATATATAAATGCTACTGGCTTATTGTACCGAAGTTTTGTCTACCAGTGAGGAGGATTTTTCCTCACACTAGACTTAAAAACATCGGTCGTTCAATAAATATTTTTATTGAAAAACCGGTCGTGACAAGCTTGGTACCAGAGCCAGGCTGACTGTAGGAAGCCACTAGGTGCGATCGCTAATCGGTATTAGCAAAAATAGAGCTATTTATTACTTTTGCAAATGTAGTCATTTTCGACAACAAGATAAATTTATGATCCGACCACTCAGAATTTTTGCCTACTTTTGTAGATGGCCGACAACAATCATGAAGTCTCGTGTGTTCGCCAACGAGCCCGATGGGTTCGTCAAGCTTCTCACCTTCATCGCTCAGTGGCGATGGGGCCATCCGTCCGCCCGTCCTTCTCACTCTATCAAGACAAGGTCAACGACGGTCCGACCATGCACCAAAGCTGCGGTGCAATTCAAGGAGGGCGCCTTGAGCTACGCCGCCTGCATTTGGGGAGAGCCATGCCTACGGAGAGGCATGCTATGCAGATGGCAGCCCGTGAGGCGATAGCTCGTCTCGTGGAAGACCTTCCACAATGAAGAATCGCTGCTACCGCTACCTTCCATGTCATGTGCCATACGCTGTCACTACTCATACTCTTGCCCCAGAGGAGAGCGAGATGAGGCTTTTGAGATGCTCGTCGGTTATCTCCGGGCTCTGGAGGCAGCCTTCGACAGCCTGGTGGACGACCTCATGGCTGCCCGCATGGACTCACCCATGGCTGTGCCGCCAACAGAGGGAGCTTCAGACACCGCACCACCACCGACGCTCGCCTCGTCATCAAGATCTTATGCACCGACCACTGCGTCATTCCTCGTCGCCGCCTTCCACCGAGGAATTCAACCAAGCCATTGCACCCACTCCAGTTCGCTCTGCGCCACCCACTGCGCCCACGCCTGTACGTGTTGCTCCATATAGGGCACCCGTTCCATCTGCTCAGCGCACCGCTACCCGTCTGGAGCCTATTAGCGAGGAGGAAGTCGAGTCCCCGCCCTCACTGCATCTCACCCTCGGCAGGGCAAAGGAGGTCCTCAACAATTCGTCCGACTAAGTGCGTTTAATCGCCATGCGATGTACCGACTTGTATGATATGTACATAGGTTGTGAGCAGAGCCTGCTTATGCATCATGTAGGAGCTGGAGAAGTGCACTAGCCTAAATAACATGTCGAATATGTACGCATATCCCGAGTGATGTCTTGTATAATTACCACCTGCATGTAAGATATGTATGAGCAGTCCTTCTCCGTATGCAAAGCGATGTTTTGTTTCAAAAAATATCCTGGAGTGTCCTTTTGGTTTTGTTTGTCCTTGTGCATTTATTTTTGCGACTCAGTTTCCTTTCTTATGAGTTTTGCAAAATGTATCCCCAGAGAAAAATGTCTCGCCCCTCGACACGCCCCATGCCAGCTCGCCAGAGGAAAATTATGATGCACAACACAGCAACAATTTCACACAGGACAATCGAGCCAACAGGCGTTGAATCGGCACTTTCACAAATGTGCCGCCTTTATGAGCAGAGTCAGCAACAGCATCAGGAATTAATGAATCATGTCATCACTATGGGAAATCGCCGGACAATTTCAGTAGCAATCCAAGTTGTCTCGAGCTACGTAAGACGCGTCCCCAAACATTTTCTCATCTTGACAAACCTCTTGAGGTCAAGACCGGCTTGAGACATGGAGAGAAGATTAATTATTGCCAAGTGTTCAGACCAGGAAAAAGTGCTATATGCACCCCACTATCTGACAGGAGCAGCTGCATCATGGTGGGAGAATTTCCTACACATGCACCCCAACGAGAGTAATATAACTTGGGACGATTTTAAGGAAGGTTTTCGTGGGGCGCATATTCCTAAAAGCCTTATGAAAATCAAGAAGAGAGAATTCGATGATCTCAAGCAAAGGACCATGACAAAGGTCGTAATACAACGGACAATTTACACCGTTATCTCGCTATGCCAATGAGGAGCGATGACTGAAAGTAAGAAGATGGAGAAATTCTTGATCGCCTGGCGCTGCGCTTAAATGCCAACTGGTCGTACACACTTTTCCAGATTTCAAGACACTTGTGGATAAGGCCATTACCTTGGAAAATGAGAGGCGCAGCCTGGAAGATTTCCGCAAGCGAAAAAGGGACCAGAAAAATCATGCTCGCAATCCCCGAAGCAAGGCGGATTTTCAGAAGGGTGATGCACGCAAAACCCCGACAAATGTCTCACGACCAGTCCAGAATTTCCATGCCAGAGATAAAGAGTTCGCATATCGCCCAGGCATAACCTGCTACGCTTGTGGGGAAGAAGGGCACTATGCCAAACAGTGCCCCAAGCCAAGGAACTCGACCCCGAAGCCAAACAACGGTGGCAACAATTCAGCGCCCAAGCGCAACAAATTCAACCCCAAAAATAATCACAGGAAGGGTCACCTGAACCACGTGACCAGAGAGGAAGCACAGAATGCCCCAGATATCGTACTCGGTATGTTTCCTGTCAACACAATACCTGCCATGGTTTTGTTTGATTACGAGCTTCACTGCTCGTTTGAAAAGTTTTGCTTTGCAAAATAATTTTTCGATCCTTCCTTGGAAAAATCAATGATCGTCAAGTCCCCTGGGATTAAGCAAGTCACCCAGAGTTACTGCCAAGGTGTGACAATTGAGTTTGAAGGATTGGAATTTCACGCCAACCTCATTGTATTAGAAAACAAAGGGCTGGACGTCATCTTAGGGATGGATTGGTTGACCACCAACAAAGGTTTTATTGACTGCTTCAACAGGACCGTAATCCTCACCCATCACCACGGGAAGACAATAAAAGTTTCATCCAAAGAGAGGAAAATATCCCGGCAACCGAGATTAAATAAGGTGGATATTTCGGAATTAAGCAAGGTTCCAGTGGTATGTGAATTTCCAGACGTATTTCCTGAAGAGCTGCCAGGTATGCCACCAGACCGAGAAATAGAATTCAGCATTGAGCTAGCACCAGGAACTGCTCCCATATACAAGAAACCATACAGAATGGCACCATCCGAATTAGTAGAATTGAAGAAGCAAATAAAGGAATTATTGGACAAAGGGTATATACGAGCCAGCTCCTCACCTTGGGGTTCACCAATATTATTTGCCAAAAAGAAGGATGGCACACTGAGATTGTGTATCGATTATCGAGCACTTAACATGGTCACAATCAAGAACAAGTACCCAATGCCACGAATAAATGATTTATTTGATCAGCTCGCTCACGCCAAGGTATTCTCAAAGATTGACTTGAGGTCAGGGTACCATCAATTAAAAGTACGGACAGAAGATATTCCCAAGACAGCCTTTACCTCCGTGATATGGACTATATGAGTTCACAAGGATGCCATTTGGGCTAACGAACGCTTCAGATATTTTGTTCACCTCGTGAACAAAGTATTTATGAAGTACATGGACAAGTTTGTTGTGGTATTCATCGACGACATTCTGATATACTCCAAGACACCCGAAGAGCATGCTGAACATCTCCGAATTGTGCTAGGAGAACTCAGGAAGCATCAGTTATACGCCAAATTCAGCAAATGCTAATTTTGGCTAAGGCAAGTAGGTTTTCGGGCCATGTATTAACCCAAGAAGGTATTGTCAGAGACCGAGAAAAAGTCATGGCCGTGCTTTGGCTGGAAAACACCAGCCAACAGAACGACGTCTGAAGTTTTCTAGGAATGGCAGGATACTACCGAAGATTTATTGAAGGATTTTCCACGATAGCAAAGCCAATGACTCAACTTCTCAAGAAGGACAAGAAGTTTGAATGGACGGAAGCTTTTGAGAAAAGTTTCCAAGAACTAAAGAGGAAACTAACGACAGCACCAGTATTAACTGTGCCAGACATACACAAGAATTTTGAGGTATATTGTGACGCATCCCGAAAAGGCCTCGGGTGCGTATTAATGCAGGAAGGCAAGGTTGTCGCATATGTTTCCAGACAGCTCCGTAAGCATGAGGAAAATTATCCTACTCATGACCTAGAGTTAGCAGCAGTTATCCATGCACTCACGGAATGGAGACACTTCTTACTTGGAAATCGTTGTGAAATATACACGGACCATAAGAGCCTCAAGTATATTTTCACCCAACCAGAGCTCAATTTACGGCAACGACGCTGGTTGGAATTGGTAAAGGATTATGATGTTGGAATCCACTACCACCCAGGCAAGGCAAATGTTGTAGCAGATGCACTAAGCGGAACCCCACCCAAACAACGACAAATAAGACAAACTTGAGGCCTGAGTTTCGCAGGAATTTGCTAAGCTCAATCTATTGATGGTCACCAAGGAAGTATGTCAAACTTAGAGATACAACCTACCCCGATAGAAAAATTAAAGAGGCTCAGCGTGGTCACCCCACATTGAAGGCATAAAGCGGAAGATGAAATTGGGCAAGGCCCCAGAATTCATTGTCGATGAGCAAGGAATATTGTGGTACGAGAATAGACTTTGCGTACCAAATATTCATGACCTTAAACAGCAGATATTGGCTGAAGGCCACACCGCCCCATATTCAATTCACCCTGGAGGGACAAAAATGTACAAAGACCTTCAGGAATCATTTTGGTGGCATGGTATGAAGAGGGACGTAGCCACGTTTATTGCGTGTTGTGACTCATGTCAGCGCATAAAGGCCGAGCACCAGAAACCGGCCGGACTATTGCAACCAAATAAGATACCCGAGTGGAAATGGGACGAGATCGGAATGGATTTCATTGTTGGGCTACCGAGGTCACAACATGGGCATGATGCCATATGGGTCATCACGGATAGATTGACTAAAGTAGCGCACTTCATTCCCGTAAAGACAACTCACACCACACAGAAGCTCGCCAGACTTTATCTCTCCCGTATTGTCTGTCTACATGGAGTTCCAAAGACCATAATATCTGACAGAGGCACCCAATTCGTCTCCAGGTTTTGGGATCACCTGCAACAGGCCCTGGGGACCCAACTAGCTTTCAAAGACCGCATACCATCCACAGAATCGATGGGCAACCGAGCGCCAAATCAAATTTTGGAAGACATGCTGAGGGCATGTGTCCTCACTTATGGAGCCAGTTGGGAGGAAAGCCTACCATATGCCGAGTTTGCATACAATAACAGTTACCAGACCAGCCTGCAAATGGCACCCTTTGAAGCCTTGTACGGGCGAAGACGCCGTACCACGCTAAATTGGTCAGAGACCGGAGACAGCCGTATCTTCAGCCCAGACATGCTCAAGGAAGCCGAGGAAAAGGTCAAACTAATCAGGGACCGACTTAAGACGGCTCAGAGCCGACAGAAAAGTTATTACGATCGGAAACATCGTGAAGTCAATTTTGAACCCGGTGAGTTTGTGTACCTACGAGTATCTCCTATGAGGGGACTACAACGGTTTAAAATTAAGGGGAAGTTAGCACCAAGATTCATTGGACCATTCTGCATAGTGGCACGAAGAGGCACGGTGGCCTACCAGTTAGACTTGCCCCAAGAATTGTCCGACATCCACGACGTGTTCCACGTCTCCCAATTAAGAAAGTGTGTGAGCAACCCAGAGAAGCAAGTATCCCATGAGAACATCGACGTACAACCAGACCTCACCTATCGGGAACACCCCGTGAAAATATTGGAAGAATCTGAAAGGAGAACCAGACAGAAAACCATCAAATTTATCAGAGTTCAATGGAGCAATCACACCGAGAGTGAAGCCACTTGGGAAAGAGAGGATTTTCTTCGGACAGAGCACCCACACCTGTTTAAGGATCAGCTGAAATCTTGGGACGAGATTTTTCCTAAGGGGGTAGGTGCTGTGACACTCCAAAAATTTTGTGGGTTTTTTTTCAAAAAAAAAAGACCTTGTCTTATTTGAATTGCTCCTTTAACCTCTTTAAAAAGGAAACCTTTTGGTTTTGGGTTTTCATTTGATTTTTATTCATCCCTGTTTTGCCAAGCCCCTTATGGTAAACTCCTTTCAAAACCCCTCCTTCCACTTGGATACAACCTAAACATTCTATCCAAACCAATAAAATCCATTTCTGGATTTTATTTCAATTATTTTCTCTGTCCAAATAATTCTGCCTATTTCTTTTGAGCCTAGGTGATTTGCAAAGCAAGTACCCTAATGCTTTGGATTTTTAATCTCAACTCAACTCCCCTGGATAGTCCTTTGTACCCACAATCCAGAACCATCTTGACCCACTCTTACTCTTTTCAAATAATTCAAATTTCACTCACTGTATGTTTGGACCAGATTTGCCAAATTTGGTTACATTCATACCTACACTTCTCCAAAAATTCTACAAAAATTCAGGCAACCTATAGTTGCAATGAGAGATCACTCCACCAAAACTCAGCTCAAGGAAAAATCCCTACATGCCTGGATCATTCTGTCGAACACCTTGCATGCACTGTTTTCCTTACACTTTCAGAAAATTAAGTTAACTTCTTGATTTGACAGTTTGATCCACGCTGTCACAAGCAGCACTTGGCACGTTGCTCACGGCCTAACCTGCTTGTCCGGAGCCTCACACGCTGCTGCTGCGTTCTGGCGTCGGTGGCACCTTGGCCGCTTTGCGCCGGCGTGTCTTGCGGCGGCCGAATCCCGTAGCAGCCAACAAAGAAGCGAACGGCGGCGCAACGCCGTCGGGCGCCGCCTAAACCACTGGTGGCTCGCTGTGGCGATATTCTTGCCAAGACACGCATGTGGCACCGTCGCCGTGGCACGGCGCGCCAGAGCACGCTCTCTGCCGACGGGCAGACCCGCCTGCGTTCGTCGAACTCCACCTAAGCCACCTAATCTCAACGCGGTTAGTGCACAAACCGAACCAGGGAACGACCGTGACGACGCCCCACCTCTGCAACCTCCCGCTCAACCTCCACGCCAGAATCACCCGCGGAGAACTCCGTTCATGCCACCGCCTCGGACCGCCTATAAAGGGCCCCGAGCTCGCCCTCGAGCACACACCATCTCTCGCACCACACCAAGCACCCACCAGCCACGGGGAGGACCTCGAGGAGGTCTCCTTCCCCAACTCCGCCGCCCGTTCCGCCTCGGCCTCCACCTCGATTCACTCCGGTGAGGCCGCCTCCGTGCCCAAACACCGCGGCTACCCCTCTAGCTACCGAAGCCTAACCCCTCACAATTTGAACCTTGCAGCCCTCTCCGTGAACTCCATCTCGTCTCGAACCGCCGTCCGCGGAGCAAGAGCCGCCGTCGACACAAGATTGCGCGGCGACCGCTTCCACCTCCTCAGACGCTGAATGGTGCCTGAACACGAGAGGTACTCCCGATCCCCTGCTTCGCCGTGGATCGCCGGCCACCACCGCACCTCTCGGCGCCGTCGACTCTGTTCCTCTCATTTTGATTTTCAAACCCGACAGTGGAGCCCACCGTCACCTCTCGTTCTTTTTAAAAACGAATCGTTTTAAGGCGTCTTACGCAAAATCACGCCTCCTCCGGGCGGCGATTTTCGGTTGGGCCGTTTTCTGTTTTTTATAAACGAGCCCTCGAAACTTTCTCGTTTCATCACGATAGGTCCTTGGGCTAAAACCTTTATAACTTTTTAATGTAAAGGAATTTTTGAGTGATTCTTTTCTGTCCTATTCAAATTTTTGTATAGTTTTTTATCATATTTATTTGAAAAATATTTGGATCAACTTTCTGTGCCCCACGGTATTTACGATAGCGCGTGTATTTTTGTGTACCGTAGATACCGAAGGTGGTGAAGGAGACGCGAACTTCGCCGAACTAGGCCCCGACTACTGCGAGCCAGACTGTGATATCCTGGCTTATTAGGGATGATAGACTACTCATATCAATAAGGAATTCTTCTTTCCGGGATCCTATTCGACGTAACTCCAAAGTTAAGCGTGCTCACTTGGAGTAGTCTCAGATGGGTGACCGACAGGAAGTTTCTCCCGGTGCGCATGAGTGAGGACAAAGTGCGCAGAAAAAGACTAGTATTGATCTGTGGGGCTAGTCTAGATCTCGCCAGAGTAACGACCACCGGCGGTGTGTCCGGGCGTTATAAGTTGGTATCGAGCCGACCCTCGTTACACGGATGGTTGCGGACAGGTGCGCGGTCATGTTGTTCATGACGCTTGTGACCCGTCGTGGCACACGGCATGGCACATGTACCGGATGGATGCATGACGGTTGTGCCAAGAGGGAACGTTCTCGGCCCGACGAGGACGCCGGTTCCTCCGAGTGTGGGTGTATGTGATATCCTGGCTTATTAGGGATGATAGACTACTCATATCAATAAGGAATTCCTTCTTTTCCGGGATCCCATTCGGACAGAACTCCAAAGTTAAGCGTGCTCAGCTTGGAGTAGTCTCAGGATGGGTGACCGACCGGGAAGTTTCTCCCGGGTGCGCATGAGTGAGGACAAAGTGCGCAGAAAAGACTAGTATTGATCTGTGGGGCTAGTCTAGATCCTGCCAGGAGTAACGACCACCGGCGGGTGTGTCCGGGGCGTTACACAGACAAGCATGTTTGAACTTTTGATATGATTAGTGTCTTGGCATTGTTTGCATTAAATAGCTTCATGACATGTTCATAAGCATCCCGATGAATTTTGTTTCATGAAGAGTTGAGACAAGTGAGTTAAGGAAATCCATGAGTTCATGGAAATGAGGTTGCATGGCCACGTGGTGGCATGAAGAAGGCTAAGATGGTAGTGTTGTAGCATGCCAGTCTTATGCCAGTATGTTTGTTGACCCCGGTATCAACTCCCATTCATTTCCTTTTCCGTACTGCCACATGTTTCCCGCAAGGGATAAGGTTTAGTAAGATGTAAACCACTTCCCGGTACACACCAAAATGGAGAGGCCGGGATGAAGGTTCCATGGCCCTAGATTAAAGCCTTTCATCCGGGTCGAGCACGGGTGTTTCGGTTGGGACCGAGAGGGGCACCCTTAGAGCGCCAGATATAAATTGATCCCATGCCATTCGAGTGTGTGATCTCCCCGTCTCAAAGTTTTTCTTGAACGCTGTCAAGGGTGATTCCTGGCAACGTGAAGTGGGATGGGTGTGTACTGGTTAAGTTGTGTTTCTTCCGAAATACCATAAACGGAACTAGTCCCTCGTGACTACGGAAATCCGTTGGCTGTGGGTATTATAGTACAAACTCTGCAGAGTCGACTCCCCATTTCAACATCCTGTCCATGACCCTGTTCCGGGTCCTCTTTATCTTATCAATTGTCAGTCTTGATGGCAAGAACCTCGGTAAGCGAAAGGAGTGTGAAGTTTGGTTAATGTTGTGTCTTGTGAAGGACTAACTGTTAACCATCCTGTGTGGAATATTTTTTTTCTGTGTACATTAACCCTCGTACGTTATGACAATGAACTATAAGCCCTTTATGTGACGTCGCTTAGACGTCCGACTGCGGCATTGTTATTATTTATTTCTGTTATAAGCCCTTTATGTGACGTCGCTCAGACGTCCGACTGCGGCATTGTTATTATTTATTTCTGTTATAAGCCCTTTATGTGACGTCGCTCGACGTCCGATCATGCATTGTTATAATTTATTTCTGTTATAAGCCCTTTATGTGACGCCGCCGACGTCCGATCGCTGCATTGTTATTATTTATTTCGTTATAAGCCCTTTATGTGACGTCGCCGACGTCCGATCATGCATTGTTATTATTTATTTCGTTATAAGCCCTTTATGTGACGTCACTCAGACGTCCGACTGCGGCATTGTTATTATTTATTTCTGTTATAAGCCCTTTATGTGACGTCGGTCAGACGTCCGACTGCGGCATTGTTATTATTTATTTCTGTTATAAGCCTTTATGTGACGTCGCTCAGACGTCCGACTGCGGCATCGTTATCATTTATTTTGTTATAAGCCCTTTATGTGGTGTCGCCTAGACGCCCGACTGCGGCATGTTTTATTTATCTATCTTCGATTTACGTTTATTTCTTTGGGTTTTCGAGCGGACTACCGCCGACTCCCATTTTACCTTACTTATCTTTGTGAATTAAATGTGCCCTTGTTAAAAATACTCATGACGCATTCATGCATGCATTTGTTATATCTCTTGTCCGAACTGTCTTGCGAGTACATTCAAAGTACTCACCTGGCTTGTTGATTTGGCCAGATGCTGACGAAGGTGATCTCATGGATGAGGAGTTCGATAGCGAGTCCGACACTTAGAGGAGTCCCAGTCAGTCTCGTGCAACCCTGGTTTTGGTCATCGCTTATAACCGCTCGCTACCTAAATAAAAATTCATCGCGCCTCACCTCGACGCTCGATGAGCCACCAGTGTAGTAGTATTGCTACCCACTCCACTGTGTTACTCCACCCAACCACTTTTATCTCGAGTCAGTAGTATTGCCACCCACCATTGTGCCATATCCGCCACATGTATAATTATCAAGCTTGTAATAATTGTTGAGCGACTTCAGCTCAACCCCCTGTAATATATAAATGCTACTGGCTTATTGTACCAAAGTTTTGTCTACTAGTGAGGAGGATTTTTCCTCACACTGGACTTAAAAAGATCGGTCGTTCAATAAATATTTTTATTGGAAAACCGGTCGTGACAGCAGCCTATCCTAACCCTAGCCCCGAAGGCCAGCACATCTCTCTCGATCTCCCTCGTCCTCCCTCAGCGCCGTAACCAAGGAGCCCGATCCCCATCTCTCCCTCTCCTCGCGCCCGACCCCATCTCCCTCCACGCGCAGCCATCGATCCCGATCCACCTCGCGCGATCCCCTCTCCGTCTCCCCCGCGCCTCCTCGTCGCCCCTACCTGAGCTTCGCAGCCATGGCGCCGCCGCGACCCATCTCCGCTCGCGCCCCCTCGTCGGCCCTCCTGCGCGCCGCCCCGGTCGTTCGCCATGGACACCCAGTTCCTCTCCATCTGCTGCGTTTTCGCGAGCTCCCCATGGCCGTGTATCCCGTCGCCAGCTGCTGCTCCTAGATCCTCCGGCGCGCCAAGCTAGCCGCCCCTACTTCCTGTCGCAGCTGCGCTACGCTCGCATCCCCGCCAACTCCCTCTGTCGCCTCCGTGCCGCCCTGCACTTTCTCGTCCGCCACCAAGACCGGCCGGATCCGGACGAACTCGAGCTCCACCGCCCGGATGCATGCCTCCCCTGCCGTCAGCCTTCGCGTCTGCTTCCTCTTCATCACGCCAGCACCGCCCTCGTCGACCCCGTCGCCTCCTCTGCTTCAGGTCCGCGCGCCGCCATCCCTACTTCGCCGGACCTCCCTCTGCGCCTCCCCAAGTGGCGCCCTTGCCTGCCGGAGTTCCTGCTGCCGCCGTCGTCGTTCGAGGCCAGCGCCTCGCCTCTGCTTCAAACCCCCAACGAGCTGCCACCGCTGGTTGACCTGCGCTCGGGTCGCGCCCAAAGAAGTCCCAGCGCCCTGAGCCAGCGCCCAATAGGCATGTACAACTACGCGGATTCACCGAGTACGACTACTCCGTCAAGTACATCTACGCAGCGTGTACGACTACACATCCGAGATGCGCTGGTACCTCTACGGAAGACCCGAACGTCTGTGAACCGTGTCGGCGACCATTGCCAAAGACCGCCGAGTGAACCACTACCGTCGCCGTGAACCACTACTTCCACTACCGTCGACACGAGTACAACTACTTCCCCTACGGCCCGTGTACCACTACCGTCGACCCTCAAAGATTTCGTGGACGTCAAGTTCCTCGTCGTGACCCTACATCCGCACACTTGCTCTTTTGCACCGGTATCTCAATGAGTTATTGGATCATCGGAATGTTGCCGTGGCACCATTTTCGTTATCGTTGCCGTGGCACCATTTTCGTTATCGTTGCCGTGGCACCATTTTTGTTTCACCGCCGTGGCACCCTTTTCCTTCCGCCATGGCGACAAATGCTTCATATCATGCTCATGTTAATGTTTTCATAGAATTGCATATAACTTGTATATGTCATCCGCATCATGATAACAACATTTAAAATGTTTAAAACTGTTGCTTGCGTTAAATTGCTAAATAACATATGGGGATTTCCGGAATTGTTGTTTGTTGTTCCGGCCTCATTTAAACTTGCCTAAATTGTTAGTTTAATTATGCTTCACCTCTTGCCATGCTTAACAACATTTAATCTTGTCTGGTTCATAACCGAGAGAGAACTAAATAATTGATGTGGTGTTTCGTCAATATGCAACTCGTTGCATATTGAGCTCCACATAAATTGTAGTGTTGTTTGTTTCACCTTGCCACGTCATGCCTCATTAAACCGGTCATGCATCATACTTGTTTGCGCATCATGCCATGTTTATGTGATGGTTGTTTACTATGTTGTTTGTTTCTTTCCGGGTTGCTTCTCTCGTTAGCTTCGGTTTCGTTCCGGAGTTGTGAGGATTCGTTCGACTATGCCCGTTTGTCTTCTTCATGGAATCGTTCTTCTTCCTTGCGGGATTTCAGGCAAGATGATCATACCCTCGAAATCACTACTATCTTTGCTATGCTAGATTGCTCGCTCTTTTGCTATGCCAATGCTACGATGCCTACCATTTGCTTGTCAGCCTCCCAAATTGCCATGTCAAACATCTAACCACCATGTCCTAGCAAACCGTTGATTGTCTATGTTACCACTTTGCTCAGCCCCTCTTATAGCGTTGTTAGTTGCAGGTGAAGATTGAAGTTTGTTCCTTGTTGGAACATGGAGATGTTGTTCCTTGTTGGAACATGTTTACTTGTTGGGATATCACAATATCTCTTATTTAATTAATGCATCTATATACTTGGTAAAGGGTGGAAGGCTCGGCCTTATGCCGGGTGTTTTGCTCCACTCTTGCCGCCCTAGTTTCCGTCATATCGGTGTTATGTTCCCGGATTTTATGCTCCTTACACGTTTGGGCTATAATGGGAACCCCTTGACGATTCGCCTTAAGTAAAGCTCCTCCAAAGAATGCCCAACATTGGTTTTACCATTTGCGCTAACAACCTACCACCTTCCCTTGGGTTACAGAGACTCAAGGGTCATCTTTATTCTAACCCCCCCGGGCCAGTGCTCCTCTGAGTGTTGGTTCGAACTGAGCTGCCTGCGGGGCCACCTCGTGGAAACTTGAGGGTTGGTTTTACTCGTAGCTAGTCTCATCTGAGTGTGCCCTGAGAAAGAGATATGTGCAGCTCATATCGGGATTTGTCGGCACATTCGGGAGGTGTTGCTGGTTTCGTTTTACCCTGTCGAAATGTCTTGTTGTACCGGGATACCGAGTCTGATCGGAGTGTCTCGGGTGGAGGTCTATTCCTCCGTTGACCGTGAGAGCTTGTCATGGGCTAAGTTGGGACACCCCTGCAGGGATTTGAACTTTCGAAAGCCGTGCCCGCGGTTATGGGCAGATGGGAATTTGTTAACGTCCGGTTGTAGAAAACCCGAAGTTGACCTTAATTAAAATACATCAATCGCGTGTGTAACCGTGATGGTCTCTTCTCGGCGGAGTCCGGGAAGTGAACACGGTGTTGGAGTTATGTTTGACGTAAGTAGTTTCAGGATCACTTCTTGATCATACTTATATCGACCGTGGTTTGCCTTCTCTTCTCGCTCTCATTTGCGTATGTTAGCCACCATATATGCTAGTCGCTTGCTGCAGCTCCACCTCATGCCTTTACCTTACCCATAAGCTTAAATAGTCTTGATCTCGCGGGTGCGAGATTGCTGAGTCCCCGTGGCTCACCAGATACTTCCAAAACCAGTTTGCAGGTGCCTATGTTACCGAGCAGGTAACGCAACCAAGCTCAAGGAGGAGCTCGATGAAGATCTTGCCCTTTGTGTTGTTTCGTTCTAGTTGATCAGTAGCGGAGCCCAGTTGGGGTCGATCGGGGACCTTTGTCGCATTTGGGGTTCTTCTTTTAATTTTGGTTCCGTAGTCGGACCTTGATTGTATCTAGATGATGTAATGCTTTATTCTTGTAATTGTGTGAAGTGGCGATTGTAAGCCAACTATGTATCTCTTTCCCTTATGTATTACTTGGGTTGAGTGAAGATTACCTCACTTGCGACATTGCTTTCAATGCGGTTATGCCTCTAAGTCGTGCTTCGACACGTGGGAGATATAGCCGCATCGAGGGCGCTAAAGTTGGTAATCGAGCCTTCCCGACCTTAGGAGCCCCACCGCTTGATCGCTTTTAGCGGCGAGTTGTGTCTAGAAAATGTTTTGAGTCATTTAGGATTATATATATCGAGAGTTAGGAATTCTTTTTACTCCTCGGTCCTTCGTCGCTCTCGGTAAGGCATCCCGACGAGAGTTTTGACTCTTATCTTCTCAAATTTCAATAAAAAAATTTTAGGATCACGCTGGTATCTTGGAATCGTTCGATGGCTTTATGATGAGAACATTGTCTTGGTGCCTCCCCGTCGAGGGTTTAGTGGAAGTGTCCCGGAGTTGAGCTCGAGGTGTTGTCGTCATAATTTTATCGTTGCAGTTCGGAATACCTGAGTTTAGTACCGACATCGAAAATCTCTTTTATGCAGTTGTTGGTGAGATAACCCCGACAACCCAGTACTGAGGTGAGTACGGGAGTATTGCCATGACTCGAATAACGGATGCTTTTCGAAGGTTGAGGTACACGATTTCTGAAGGTTCCTTGGTTATGTGTTGATGGATGGATACAGCTTGGATGTAGGTATTGTTAGTTTGGGTGAGATATATTGCTTCCCCTGTATCCCCAACACCAGATTGCATAACCAGAAAGTTTCGGGAGTTTTATAGGTGGGAATTCAAGTAGCTCCTAGAATATCTTTCCGACAGATGCATGATATGGGATTGGGTAAATCTCTATCATATGTATTTATTCCGGCTTATTCTGCAAGCCAGTCCTTTGTTTTTGTTTTCAGTTGTGGTATTCGAGTTGCTTCGAAGTCAAATGTTGAATCCATACCTTTCCTAAACGGTGTTCTCATATTGCTATGTGAAAACTAATCTTTTTTTATCATTGAGGTTATCATGTTAATTCTTTCCAACCGGTGCGCTTCTCTTCGAGATGATCCCATCATTCTCCCCATCCGCAAGATCAATTCTAAGTTTTCTCAACGATGTTTGTTTTGTTCATCCCAAGTTGTCTTTGTTTTTCCCCACCCTCCCACCCTTTTCTTCAAGGACTCATTTATTTTAATCAAATATCCATTTATTCATGTGAAGTCACTTCACTCTTTTCAATCAATGTTCTGATCCGGTGATCCCTCGTGAAGATGCTCATGAGCTTCAAGTTCATTATCCTTCGTTTTTTTTTCTTCTTCTCTGGTGGATCCAATTCAAGCTTTCGATATTCATCATATTCCTTTCCTCGTTTCTAATGCTTTCTCATGCCGATGCACCTCTTAATCATTCACCTCTCGCTTTTCATTTGTTCTGGAGTGCTGAAGATATATCACAAGACTTGTGTTTCCATTCTCAATCCCTTCAAGATATTTCGAGATTGGTATCTCATTCAAGTCATTTAATTCAACCGGTGCAACATCTCTTTTAAATCTTTTCAACGGTGTTCTTTTGAGTGGGCCCTAACCCACATGTCTTTTCCCAGGATCTTACCTGACTCTTCTATTTTCCCAGAGCTATCCTAAATTCTTCTCCAAGTTTGACGTAAGAATGAGTTATCATCAGTCAAATGCTTTTCTCCAAGATCTTTCAAATTCTTTTCATAGTTGGCTCAACCTCTTCGCTTTTGATTCTTCCGGTGTGCCTCAGTAATTCTTGGTGGTGTTTCTCATTGTCATTCTCATCATTTGAAGACCGAAGAAGAGTTTCTCTTTAATCTTGCTCTATTCTCTTCAAGATTCATGGTGCTAGCTTGTTGCCATCCTCTCATAATTGTTTTCGATTGTGAGAATCTTTTTCACCCATCAGGAGATATTCAAGAGTCTTCTCAGTTTGTCATTCGGAGTCCATCAATTCAGGTTTATTCATTCTCAGCTGTCAGTTATCATTCTCCTATCTTGCCGGTGCATCAATCGAATATCCTCTAATCAGTTCTTGATCTCTTTGTTCTCATGTATCTAGTTTGTCTCAAGCACCTTCGTTCTTTTGCTAATTCTTACCGGTGATGCACCCCTACTTCGATCATTTTCCATTCTTGCGGTGGTTCTTTCAAGATTTCTCTTCCTTGTTCATTATATCAATTCATTTGTTGTTCCAATCCTACCGGTGGTTCGTTGAAGACCTTCTCAAGTTTTGATATATCTCTTTTAATCCTTTCTACGAGAATAAGTAGTATGCCAAATCCGTTGCTTGTCATCAATTTAAATTGGTAAAGGATACGCATAACATAATTCTTGTTCTTGTTTCATCCAAGTGATTAATCCTTTCTTTCGGATTTGTTCATGATGAATAAATTCTCGGTTTCAGTTGTTTCATCTTTTCTTTTCCCGGAGTTCCAAGCTCTCATCATCACGAAGATCCATCTAAATCATTGCAAGGCTTCACCTTGTGTTTTCAACTTCTCTTTCTTTCTATCACCCTTTTGTTTACCGGAGTTCTTCATGGATGCTCTACATGGTGCTTTGTCAAGGATTCTTTTCATTCTTCAATTGTTCATCAAGATTTCTCTCGAAGTTAAGATCCGTCAAGCCATACTTCAAAATAAACATGGTGCTCAACACACGTTTTGTTTTGAGGAGTTCAAGCATTCTTTATCGTGCATTCCAAAGTGCAATTTTTTCTACCTTATCTTTTGAGATGGTGTTATGTCACTCTTGACAATTTCCCTTGGTTATTCATGTTGTCAAGAATGAGATATTTAAATCCATCAATCTCTTCATTGGAGTTATCTTGGGCTATTTATGGTGCTTATAAATGACCCAAGTTCTTCATTTTCCTACCGGTGAAATAAGTTTCTCGTCTCCTTGTTGATATCAATCCAATCATTTGTTTCCGTTGGTGGCAGATGTTGGCATTTTCTTCTCCATTCTTCTATTTCAATTATCTATCTTCTATTCTTTTGTTTCGGAGGCATTGTGATGTTGTGCTCTTCAATCATCATCTTGTTTTGTCAGGATCGTGTTCTTTTCATGCTTATCCATTTAACCGGAGTGTCCTGCCTTTTTCTTTCAAGTTCTTTTTCATCTTATCAAGTCTTGCATCTCTTTTCAACCGGAGTGCTGTCCGATTTTGATCTTCCTTGTTCCTTGTTTATCTCGTTTCAACCAGAGTGATTTCAATTCCTTCTTGTCCATTGTACTCGTCATTCATAGCTTTGCAACCTTCAAGTCCTCGTAATGTTCCTTGTTCCTCTTCTCTAAAGGATTGTTTGTAATCTCGTTCATCCCTGTTGTACTCTTTCTTTTAAATTTCTCAACCTCTCAAGGTTCGTGGTTTCACTCGTTCGTCAAAGAAGCAACCTTAGTTTTACCTCTTCTTTTCCTCTTCCGTTTCTCTCCGGTGCCATCCTAGATCTCGGGACGAGATCCTCTTGTAGTGGTGGAGTGTTGTAACGCCCCGAGACCGATGCTCCAGAAGACTTCCAGCTACTCCGAGTTTCGTCATGTGATTTGTTTTGTTTGTTGCATTCTTCTTAGCTTCATTTGCATTGCATCATGTCATCATGCCATCATGTCATTTAATTTTTAAAAACATCAACTAAATAAATTGCATGGATCTCTGATACATTTAAATCGAGGGAATTCACATGGTGATTCTCTTTAAAACATATCCTCTCGATATTTAGAGAGCTATAATAAATATTCCATTAGTTTGGAATTAACCGTAACACACTTGCCAAATTCCCATGGTCTTTCTACTTCAAGTTTGGTCCTCAAACTTTTTCAAGAATTCTTACCTCTTTTAGCGAGGCTCCTCCTAAATTCTTAACATTTTTGAACCTTCCTTTTATCAAGTCCTAGTTCGAACCCATTTGAATTAAATTCAAATGAGTTTGAATTTAAATCTTTCGGTCATGTCCACTTCTATTTTTCCTGGTTCCAGCTCATTTTTGTGAGCCCGGGAAAATTATTCGTGTGTCCAACTTCTTCCCCTAACCTCTCTTTCTTTTCTTTCTTAATCTCCGTTGTTTTTCTTTTCTTTTAGTAGTGAGAGAGAGCCCAGCAGCTGCACTAGTTGGCCCAGGCCGGCCTCCAAGGCCCATTTGCCCCTAGAGGTCCAACCGCAGCCTATCCTAACCCTAGCCCCGAAGGCCAGCACATCTCTCTCGATCCCCCTCGTCCTCCCTCAGCGCACCCAGGAGCCCGATCCCCATCTCTCCCTCTCCTCGCGCCCGACCCCATCTCCCTCCACGCGCAGCCCTCGATCCCGATCCACCTCGCGCGATCCCCTCTCCGTCTCCCCAGCGCCTCCTCGTCGCCCCTACCCGAGCTTCGCAGCCATGGCGCCGCCGCGACCCATCTCCGCTCGCGCCCCCTCGTCGGCCCTCCTGCGCGCCGCCCCGGTCGTTCGCCATGGACACCCAGTTCCTCTCCGTCTGCTGAGTCTTCGCGAGCTCCCCATGGCCGTGTCTGCCGTCGCCAGCTGCTGCTCCTAGATCCTCCGGCGCGCCAAGCTAGCCGCCCCTGCTTCCTGTCGCAGCTGCGCTATGCTCGCGTCCCCGCCAACTCCCTCTGTTGCCTCCGCGCCGCCCTGCCCTTTCCCGTCCGCCACCAAGACCGGCCGGATCCGGACGAACTCGAGCTCCACCGCCCGGATGCATGCCTCCCCTTCCGTCAGCCTTCACGTCTGCTTCCTCTCCATCATGCCAGAGCCGCCCTCGTCGACCCCGTCGCCTCCTCTGCTTCAGGTCCGCGCGCCGCCATACCTGCTTCGCCGGACCTCCCTCTGCGCCTCCCCAAGTGGCGCCCTTGCCTGCCGGAGTTCCTGCTGCCGCCGTCATCGTTCGAGGTCAGCGCCTCGCCTCTGCTTCGAAACCCCCAACGAGCGCTGCCGCCGCGCGTTGACCCGCGCCTGGGTCGCGTCCAGCAAGACCCAGCGCCCCTACAGGCGGCCAATAGGCATGTACAACTACGCGGATTCACCGAGTACGACTACTCCATCAAGTACATCTACGTGCGTGTACGACTACACATCCGAGATGCATCAAGTACCTCTACGGAAGACCCCGAACGTCTGTGAACCGTGTACGATGACCATTGCCAAAGACCGCCGAGTGAACCACTACCGTCGCCGTGAACCACTACTTCCACTACCGTCGACACGAGTACAACTACTTCCCCTACGGCCCGTGTACCACTACCTTCGACCCTCGAAGATTTCGTGGACGTCAAGTTCCTCGTCGTGACCCCTAACAACTACGAAACGTGTACCACTACTTCCACGACGACCCGTGAATGACTACTTCCATCAACGAACGCGTTCCGCTCCGAAAACGCATGCTTCGAAGGTATAACCCCGAGACGACCGCGATGAGATGCCCTTGCATGTATGAGATGCTCGTGTTTGCGCTGTGCCCGTTTGTCTTTGCACGTTCCTCCTCGTTAGCCATGCCGTCGACCCGTGGGAACCCGGTAGTCGGGAGCACCCCACCATCTTTTGCATGTTCCGCACATCCGCACACTTGCTCTGTTGCACCGGTATCTCAATGAGTTATCGGATCATCAGAATGTTGCCGTGGCACCATTTTCGTTATCGTTGTCGTGGCACCATTTTCGTTATCGTTGCCGTGGCACCATTTTTGTTTCACCGCCGTGGCACCCTTTTCCTTCCGCCATGGCGACAAATGCTTCATATCATGCTCATGTTAACGTTTTCATAGAATTGCATATAACTTGTATATGTCATCCGCATCATGATAACAGCATTTAAAATGTTTAAAATTGTTGCTTGCGTTAAATTGCTAAATAAAATATGGGGATTTCCGGAATTGTTGTTTGTTGTTCCGGCCTCATTTAAACTTGCCTAAATTGTTAGTTTAATTATGCTTCACCTCTTGCCATGCTTAACAACATTTAATCTTGTCTGGTTCATAACCGAGAGAGAACTAAATAATTGATGTGGTGTTTCGTCAATATGCCACTCGTTGCATATTGAGCTCCACTTAAATTGTAGTGTTGTTTGTTTCACCTTGCCATGTCATGCCTCATTAAACCGGTCATGCATCATACTTGTTTGCGCATCATGCCATGTTTATGTGATGGTTGTTTACTATGTTGTTTGTTTCTTTCCGGGTTGCTTCTCTCGTTAGCTTCGGTTTCGCTCGGAGTTGTGAGGATTCGCTCGACTCGCCTGTTTGTCTTCTTCATGGAATCGTTCTTCTTCCTTGCGGGATTTCAGGCAAGATGATCATACCCTCGAAATCACTACTATCTTTGCTATGCTAGATTGCTCGCTCTTTTGCTATGCCAATGCTACGATGCCTACCATTTGCTTGTCAGCCTCCCAAATTGCCATGTCAAACCTCTAACCACCATGTCCTAGCAAACCGTTGATTGGCTATGTTACCGCTTTGCTCAGCCCCTCTTATAGCATTGTTAGTTGCAGGTGAAGATTGAAGTTTGTTCCTTGTTGGAACATGGAGATGTTGTTCCTTGTTGGAACATGTTTACTTGTTGGGATATCACAATATCTCTTATTTAATTAATGCATCTATATACTTGGTAAAGGGTGGAAGGCTCGGCCTTATGCCTGGTGTTTTGTTCCACTCTTGCCGCCCTAGTTTCTGTCATATCGATGTTATGTTCCCGGATTTTGCGTTCCTTACACGGTTGGGCTATAATGGGAACCCCTTGACGATTCGCCTTAAGTAAAGCTCCTCCAAAGAATGCCCAACATTGGTTTTACCATTTGCACTAACAACCTACCACCTTCCCTTGGGTTCTGCAGACTCAAGGGTCATCTTTATTCTAACCCCCCGGGCCAGTGCTCCTCTGAGTGTTGGTTCGAACTGAGCTGCCTGCGGGGCCACCTCGGGGAAACTTGAGGGTTGGTTTTACTCGTAGCTAGTCTCATCTGAGTGTGCCCTGAGAAAGAGATATGTGCAGCTCCTATCGGGATTTGTCGGCACATTCGGGCGGTGTTGCTGGTTTAGTTTTACCCTGTAGAAATGTCTTGTTGTACCAGGATACCGAGTCTGATCGGAGTGTCTCGGGTGGAGGTCTATTCCTCCGTTGACCGGCAGAGCTTGTCATGGGCTAAGTTGGGACACCCCTGCAGGGATTTGAACTTTCGAAAGTCGTGCCCGCGGTTATGGGCAGATGGGAATTTGTTAACGTCCGGTTGTAGAAAACCCGAAGTTGACCTTAATTAAAATACATCAACCGCGTGTGTAACCGTGATGGTCTCTTCTCGGCGGAGTCCGGGAAGTGAACACGGTGTTGGAGTTATGTTTGACGTAAGTAGTTTCAAGATCACTTCTTGATCATACTTATATCGACCGTGCTTTGCCTTCTCTTCTCGCTCTCATTTGCGTATGTTAGCCACCATATATGCTAGTCGCTTGCTGCAGCTCCACCTCATGCCTTTACCTTACCCATAAGCTTAAATAGTCTTGATCTCGCGGGTGCGAGATTGCTGAGTCCCCGTGGCTCACCAGATACTTCCAAAACCAGTTTGCAGGTGCCTATGTTACCGAGCAGGTGACGCAACCAAGCTCAAGGAGGAGCTCGATGAAGATCTTGCCCTTTGTGTTGTTTCGTTCTAGTTGATCAGTAGCGGAGCCTAGTTGGGGTCGATCGGGGACCTTTGTCGCATTTGGGGTTCTTCTTTTTATTTTGGTTAGTCGGACCTTGATTGTATCTGGATGATGTAATGCTTTATTCTTGTAATTGTGTGAAGTGGCGATTGTAAGCCAACTATGTATCTCTTTCCCTTATGTATTACATGGGTTGAGTGAAGATTACCTCACTTGCGACATTGCTTTCAATGTGGTTATGCCTCTAAGTCGTGCTTCGACACGTGGGAGATATAGCCGCATCGAGGGCGTTACAATGCACTTGCCCATGGTGATCTGCAAGCTCAACTCGCCGAGAAGGCCAAGGAACTGAATGCCGCCAAGGACTCAAGCGCTGATTTGGAGACGAAGCTGGCTACCTTGACGGAGGCACTGGACGCCGCCAAGAAGCGAGAGGATGACTTGAAGGAGGAGCTCAAGGGCAACGAGGAGCTGCTGACGAGGGCCGCTGAGACCCAGAACACCTTCAAGGCCACGGTGGAGCTCTGGACGGAGGGCCTCGTCAACATCGTTGCATCCATCAACGAGGAGCTGGCGGAGCTAGACTTGGCGGGCTTCGGGTACTCTACTGAGGAAAACCTCCCGCCAAGCGCCAAGCTCACGCTTTTCTTCAAGGATGTGGTGACGGCTCTCCAGCAGCTCCGGGAAAGGATCCCGAAGCAGCTGGCCGACGAGTCGCGCGCGATCTGCGCCAAGGTCTTGGAGAAGGTGTTGGTGAATATACTCTTCCGCAACCCTAGCGTCGACTTCTCCCGCGTCCTCAAGAAGCTGTCGGCGGATGCCGATCGTGAAGAGCTCAAAGCCATCGTCGCACCCATTGTGGACAAGATCAATGACGTCAGGAGGGTCGACGGCAAGCGCGTGGATTAGGCCATCCTTTTTCTCCCTTTCCTTGCCGCTGCTGGATATGCCATAGGAATAAATCGTCAGAGCGCGGCAAGCTATTTATTGTAATATAACTTTATCCTGGGTACTGCTGGCTACATTATTTCCTTTACTTGATTCCATCCCGTGCATGTTTATACCCTACGCTTTGAGGGAACTTGCCGGCGCAAGCACACTTGCTGAGTGCGGAACATCAGCAGCCCGCTGGCGGTGCTGCCTCCGGCAAGAAACCTAACCTCGTCGGGGCTAGTTGCAGCGCACTTGTACTTTTGAGCGGACTCGAAAACAAATAAAGGGTGCAACTTAGCCACGAGCCGGTTCCTCCGCGCACAGGTTTTCCATACAAGGTACGGTCCTTCAAGGAATATAACTCAAAAATTAAAAACTGACTGTGCTCAAACTTTGGCGACTTAGCTTTCCCGTCTTCTGCGTCCCGGCAAGGCTACACTTCTTCCTTGATTCCCTCCCTTGTATGTTTTCACCCTCACGCTTTTAGGGAACCCGCCGGTGCAAACACACTTGCTGAGTGCAGAACATCAGCAGCCCGCTAGCGGTGTTGCCTCCGGCAAGGAACCTCGTCAGGCTAGTTGCAGCGCACTTTCACTGTCGAGCGGACTCGAAACAGATCAAGGGCACAACTTAGCCACGATTCGATCCCTCCGCGCACAGGTCTTCCATACAAGGCACGGTCCTTCAAGGAATGTGACTCAAAAATTCGAAACTGACTGCTCTCCGTGTTCTACTTGCCGGTGGAGCTCGATGGTGCGTCCTCGACGGCAGCGCAGCACTCCGAAGAGGTGCGCTTGCCGGAGTGGGCACCAGAGCTACTCTTGCCGGACTTGGTCTTTGGTGAAACTGTCTTCGCCTTCTTGCACTTGCCGGTGGAGCTCGATGGTGCGTCCTCGACGGCAGCGCAGCACTCCGAAGAGGTGCGCTTGCCGGAGTGGGCATCAGAGCTACTCTTGCCGGGCTTGGCCTTCTTCTTCTTCCCTCAGGGAGCTTCAGCGACAAGTGGGTTGCGCTCCGCTGCAGCTGCTGCTTCCCGGTAAATCTTGTTGGTACAGATAAGTGCATCTTTCTTGTCGCCATGGACAGAAATAACACTTATCGGACCAGGCATCTTGAGCACATTGTACGCGTAGTGAGAGGCCGCCATAAACTTGGCAAGTGTTGGACGGCCAAGTATCCCATTGTAAGGCAGTGGGAAATCAGCAACGTCAAACGTGACTCTCTCTGTCCTGAAATTCAGCTCACTGCCAAAAGTTACCGGCAGCGTGATCTTCCCCTTGGGCTTGCTCCTTCCCGGATTGATTCGCTGAAAGGTACCAGTTTCTTCGAGCTCGCTGTCGGGGATCTGGAGCTTCTTGAGCACTACGGAGGAGATGAGATTCAGGCCGGCCCCGCCGTCAACCAACATCTTTGTGACCTTGAGGTTGCGGATGGTTGGCGAAACCAACATCGGCAAGCACCCGACCGCAGTGATGCGATCAGGGTGATCCTCAACGTCGAAGACGATGGGCGTGCTGGACCACTTCAGGGGCTTGCGCGATTCGACTGATGGTTCTGCTGCATTCACCTCCCGCACCCGTTGTTTGAGTTGGCGGTGCGAGGTGTGCAGAGAAGCACCGCCGTCAACGCACAAGACCTCCGTTGCCTTCTGAAACTCTTGGTCGTCGGTCTCATCCTCATCCATCTCATCATCCTCATCTTCTTCTTCGTCCTTGTCGCGGCCCCGGGGAGGTCTGTCACCTTGCCGCTGCTTGGGCTTGCCGCGGCGCCCTCCCTGGGCGGGAAGCTTCTTGCCGGATCCTCCGCCACCTTTCTGGGCCTTCTCCTTATCGCGGCGCTCATATTTAGCTCTCTGTTGCTCCGCCATGTGCTCAACCTTCTTGCATGCTTGGAGGTCACGGCCCTTGGTGCGATGGATCTTGCAGTACTGCTTGCCGGAGCCGTCCTGCTTGTCGGCGGCCACCACAGCCTCGCCGGAATTGTCGGCTTTGGCCTTGTCGGAGCCGCCTCCGTTGCCGGACTGCTCAACAACAAGCACATCCTTAGCTTTCCTTTTTCTGTTATTCCGCCTTCGATTCCTCCTTGCCGGAGGGGCGTCCTCACTATCAGATCCTTCTGCTCCTGTGTTCTCTCCGGGGAGTTTCCTCCCCTCTTCAGCACGGGCGCACTTGTCGGCCAGAGCATAGAGCTCGCTGACATCTCTGATCTTGCACATCGCCATCTCCTCCCTCATCCTGCGGTTATGCACGTTCTGATGGAACGCGCTGATAACCGCGACAGGGTGGACGTTTGGGATGTTGTGCTGCACCTGGCTGATTCTCTGTATGTACTTGCGCAGGGGTTATCCTTCCTTTTGGGCAAGCAAATGAAGATCGCTTTCCTGGCCATGGGGCTTGTGGCCGCCTATGAAGGCTCCGACAAACTGATGGCACAGGTCCGCCCACGAAGAGATGGAGCTGTCCGGCAAGTGCATGAGCCAGGATCTGACGTTGGGCTTGAGCACCAGTGGGAAGTAGTTGGTGAGGATCTTCTCATCACGCCCCCCGGCAGCCTGCACCGCGACGGTGTAGACGCTGAGGAACTCCGACGGTTGTATCCTGCCATCGTACTTCTCGGGCACGTCTGGCTTGAAGTTCTTGGTGCTGGGCCACTGGACTTGCCGCAGCTCTCGAGTGAACGCAGGGCAACCTACCGCGTACGGCAAGTCGCCTGGTTCCCCTGGCGCATGCATATCGACAGTGGGCCCAGCGCGCTGGTCGGACTAACGTCGCGCTTCTCTCCGACGCTCGATGCGAGTGCGAGCGTCTTCGTGTCGTCATTCTTGGATGACTTGGCGTTGATCGCGGCGAGTTCGCGGGTCCGACGAGGCAGTGGAGTCGGCGTCGAGGTTGGCCCGGCGAGTCGGCGATCTCGGCTTTCGGGGCGGGGAGTGCATGGTAGTGGTACCCCCAGCGGTCTTGTCGACGTCGGCTCGCGCCCGGGCGTCTTGCCGGGGCTTCGATGCGCTCGGTTGCCGGGGCTTGTCGCCGTTGGCGAAGCTGATGAGGCTATAAATGGCCATCCTCCAGTCGTCAATCTTGTGTGGCACCGGTGGGTAGTCTGGAAGCAGCTGGGCTCGGGCCAGCGCTTCCTATGGAGTCTTGGGTGGCGGTGGTGACGAGCGGCGCGAGGAACGGGATGTGCTCGGACTCCCAACCGGGTTGGAAGGAGCAACACCCCGCCCGGGCGACCGTACCTCACTCGCACCAGCATGCTGGCGCGCACGCTGGTCTTGAACGTCCCACGACCCACCAGCTTGGCCTTGCGCCAACGCGAGCACGGTGCTAGGAGCACCATGGCGTTGTCGACCTTGCACCTCCTGGGAAGGGCGTGGCGTAAGCACGGTTGCCGACGCTTGCGGGGCCTTGTCTTTGGACCTGGTGACGACGTGAGTCCCGCCGTCGGCGCCGGCTCCTCCGCCGGCGTCTACCCCACCGCCCATTTGCTCCTGTGGCAGTAGTGGAATCGACGTAGACGGAGCGGCCAACTCCGAAGGCTTCTTCTTCGGTGGCATGTCAATGAAGATGCTGGTGTAGCGCGTGCGGAGACCGGATCAGATTCGCACGACCTCGGCGCCCCCTACCCGGCGCGCCAAAGATGTCGTGGGGAACGAGCACCTATGGGGCAGGGAGCCCCTTCTGGTCCGGCAGGGGGGCGAGGGCGCACGAAGAGCAGATCGAGGTCCGGACACGCGCGGGGGAAGACGGGCGATTTTTACCCAGCTTCGGAGCTCTCCGGAGAGATAAAACTCCTACTGCTGCTTTGTGTTTGTATTGTGTTCTTGCTCGAAGAGCGTGGGTATGTTGTGGTCTCGAATGAGTCGAACTGAATGAACCCAAACGAGCCGAACCTCTTCTACGTGCACATGGGCCTCCCTTTTATAGTCCAAAGGGGGTCACCGACAGGTGGCAGCGTACAAAGAGGGCTAAAAAGGTAAAAACGCAGGTTGGTACAACTCCTGTCAATAGTGTCCCCTACCTAACTCTGACGGCAGGGGACAAGAGCATTTAATGCCCGTCTAGTCGCCCCAACAGCGTAGGAAATGACCGTTAGAGGCGCCACCGATCGCCATGATGGCCTCCTTGTCAGCTTCGCTTGCCACCTCGCACCGCTAGGCTGCGCAGCCATCCGCCACGTGCACCAGGAGTGATCCTGTGGCGACACGCCGTCGGGTGAGCTGGAGCGTGGGCACGAAGTGGCGTATTTGCCGCGGCAAGTGCCTTGCCGCGGTATCTGTCTTGCCGCACCCGCAAGCTTGCCGCTTGCCGGGTCTTGCCGGGGCGCGTGGTGCGTCGCGGCGGGTCTTCTGAAGTGCTTTGGTTGTTCTTCCCGGCAAGCTCCTCTTGCCGGGGCCTTGTCCTTCCCGGCAAGCTTCTCTTGCTGGGGCCTTTGACTCCTTCCCGGCAGGCTTCTCTTGCCGGGGCCTTGGCTTCACAACTAATACTTTGTTCTTAAATGGTAGTGAATGGGAGTGACGGAGGGTCTTGGCGGGCGTCCGGCAAGCCTTGCCACGGGGTGCTTCAACTGCCCGTGCCCAAGTTCGGGGTACTAAGGTACCCCTACTTTAGTACACCGATAGTGGTACTTGTGATGTAGGTGATGAAATTCCTCCCCAAGCCATAAGAAGAATGGGTATTGGTCAAATCCTACCCATTGAGGAACCCCTTGTGGCCGAAGGAGAAGGACAATGCTCTACTCAAGTAGAGCCATCACCTCATCAAGACCCACACGCTTCCGAAGAACAAAGTGAAGGCCCTCAACCTTGTGAACAATACCAAGGGCAAGATCAACCTCAAGATGGTGGAGAACCTCTAAATGATGCCCAAGGTCAAGTTCTCCCCCTCGAGCAAGTTCGAGATCAAGAGCAAACTCAAGATCAAGAACAAGCTCAAGACGGCGCTCAAGATGATCAAGTCAACCCTCCTCCCTCCACATCCGAGGAGGAATTAGAGCGTCGCGCCGCGAAGATTGCTTCCAAGCTCACCACTCAAGGCCATCTCATGGAAAATGTAGTTGGAAGCCTAAGAAAGGGGGTAAGCACTCGTAGACAATTAGCAAACTATTGTGAACATCACACGTTTGTCTCTTGTGTTGAACCCCAAAAGGTCTATGAGGCGCTCGAAGACTCGGATTGGCTCAATGCCATGCATGAAGAACTCAACAACTTCGAGTACAACAAAGTATGGAGATTGGTGCCAAGGCCATCTAGGAACCACAATGTCATTGGAACCAAGTGGATCTTTAAGAACAAGCAAGATGCTCATGGGAACATCATTCGCAACAAGGCAAGATTGGTAGCACAAGGCTACTCCCAAGTCGAGGTATCGACTACGGTGAAACCTTTGCTCCGTTGCTCGTCTTGAATCCATACGTTTGTTGATTGCCTATGCTTCTCATCACAACTTTAAGTTGCAACAAATGGATGTGAAAAGTGCTTTTCTTAATGGTCCTATTAATGAGTTGGTTTATGTCAAGCAACCCCCCGGGTTCGAGGACCCCTACTTCCCGGATCATGTGTATCAACTCGATAAGGCACTCTATGGCCTTAAACAAGCCCCACGTGCGTGGTATGACCACCTTACCGTGTTGCTACAAGATCGTGTATTTGAAGTAGGACTAATCGATCCCACTCTTTTTACTAAGAAGGTCAACGGGGAGTTGTTTGTATGCCAACTATATGTTGATGATATTATCTTTGGTTCTCCTAACAAAGCTTTCAATGAGGAATTTGCCGCTCTCATGACCTCCAAGTTTAAGATGTCTTCGATGGGAGAGTTGAAGTTCTTCCTTGGTTTTGACATCAAACAAAGAAGAGAAGGAACCTTCATCAACCAAGCCAAATACACTCAAGACATGCTTAAAAGATTCAAGCTAAGTGATGTCAAGCCGGCGTCTACACCAATGCCTACCAAGTGCCAACTCGACATCGATCCCAATGGTAAAGCGGTGGATCAAAAGGTATATCGCTCCATGATTGGATCCTTGCTTTACCTTTGTGCATCTAGACCGGATATCATGTTGAGTGTGGGGATGTGTGCACGTTTTCAAGCCGCACCAAAGGAAAGTCACTTTGTGGCAGTCAAGCGAATCTTTCGATATTTGGCTCATACCCCAAACTTTGGCTTATGGTACCCAAGAGGAGCAAACTTCAAGCTTGAAGGCTTCACAGATTCCGATTGGGCGGGAGACAAAGTGGATAGGAAGTCCACTTCCGGAGGGTGCCAATTTCTTGGTTGCTCTTTGGTAAGTTGGTCTTCCAAGAAGCAAAGTTGTGTGTCTCTCTCGTCCACCGAAGCAGAGTATGTGGCGGCCGGTAGTTGTTGTGCTCAACTACTATGGATGAGGCAAACTTTAAAGGAGTACGGTGTCATTTGTGACAAAGTGCCCCTTTGGTGTGATAATGAAAGTGCCATCAAGATTTCTCTCAACCCGGTGCAACACTTCAAGAAGAAGCACATTGAGATTCGGTATCACTTCATCCGGGATCACATTAGGCGAGGGGAGATCGAGCTCAAGTATGTCAACACTCATGATAACCTTGCAGATATTTTCATGAAGCCCTTGGATGAAGCAAGATTTCGCGAGTTAAGGCATGAGCTAAATATCATTGATTTGAGCAATGTGACTTGAACCCGTGCACCCCCCACCACACTCAACTTGTTGTCTAGTTTAGATGTAGGCATGGACATAGGGGGAGTGTTGTTCTCTCAATGAACTCTCCCTCCCCCCATTATGCATAAAACGATCAACTCTTTCACAATAGCCATTTTTGATGGTACTTGTGCTTCAAAGACGAGTTTTGGTCATGGGCCCAAGGATAATTCTTCGCGGTGCCATACCAATTGACTCAAACATAGGTGGCTCCGGCCACCGCCCTCTCTTGAGAGAGGCCAGAGCCCGCTTCTCTTTTGTTTGGTTGCCTTGAAGGAGTGGGTTACGGTTCGTTACTCGTGTTTTTGGTGTCTTGTTGATCCTTGTTCTTAGTTTCTTTGCATTCCGTCCCTTTCGTGCGTTTTTTGGTGTAGTAGCAGATGTTTGGTTCTTTGGCGGTACTACCGCTTGTTGAAGCGGTACTATCGCTCTAAGCGGTACTACCGCCCTTGTGTGTATACTACCGAGAGGTGCGGGCGGGGGTTATATCGGGGGCAGGGGAAGTTTCTTCTCCCCCATACCCATTCGCACGCCCCCTTGCCTGTTCCTCTCTCTCTGCAGCAATCGGCGCCGCGGGAGGGCTCCGGCGGATCTCCCTCTCTGGGCCGTCCCTCTCCATTCCCTTCGGTGGAAACGATCCCCACCTCGTCCTCTTGCCATGGATGCCGGTATTGCCCCCGTTCTCTTGTTCTTTTTGTCTAGGTTTCCAATCTAGCATCTTAGGGGCAGTAGCAGTTGCATCTTTAGATTTTTGGCCAAATCTAGGCTTGAGTAGGATGGAGAATGCTTCTAGGCAGTGTGGACTGATGTTTGGTTGGAGTATTTTTGAATTTGGTTGGACGGTAGTGCCGGACTGTCCACGGTAGTAGGAAACTGCTGTTTCCCCGCCCCGAGCGGTACTACCGCCCTCTCCAGGGCGGTACTACCGCTCCCTGTGGAGCGGTACTACCGCTCATGGCGGTACTACCGCTAGCATGTCGCGGTACTACCGCCCTCTACCACATTCCACTCCACTTCTACCCTTCATGGATCTTTTTGCTCATGTGTTGTGGCTTATGCTTGTGCTTTGTGGTTGTTTGCGTGTTCTTGTGTGTGGTTCCAGGTGATGAGGTCCCTGAGCATCAGGCTCGTCGTGTCAATCCCGGACGTGCCACGTCCAAGCGCTACCGTACTACCGAGCCTGCCGGAGGATCCTCAAGTGCTGCACCTCCACCTCCACCTCAACTCCAGAAGAAGTCAGGGGTCAAGCCCAAGCCCGGCAAGACTGTGCCAGAAATGGTGCAAAAGGAGTTCTGGGCAAGGCGCCGCCGCAACCCGTATGAAACTGCCCAAGAACCCACTTTGGTCAACCGTCCGTTCTGGAGCAAGTTCCAGTTTGCCATCTTCTTCGGTGTTCTCAAAGCCAAGAAGAATTTCTTTGTCAACGTGCACTCCATCGACACTGACCATATGGAGCAACATCCTGATTACTTTGGTGAAGCTCTTCAGATGTGCACTCAACTAAACATTCTTGGAGTCATGAAATTCAACAAGGACCTTGATGCTGATATTGTGGCCCAATTCTATGCCACGGTTCACCTTGGGACTGATGAGGACAGGACTCTCACCTGGATGACCAATGGCAAGTTGCTTTCTGTCAAGTGGAGAGTGTTTATGCAGTTGATTGGGGTGCAAGATCTTGGACTTCAGTCTCCTGTTGGGTTTCGCCCTCACGCCCGCGCCCATTGCACCCACAAGCAAGCACTCTGGCCCTCTTGCACTCAAGGTCAACCAGAGACAAAGAAGGAAACCTATGACCTGCCGCCTTTACGGATATCCTTCACCGCATCTTGAGAGAGACTCTTTTCCCTCGCATTGGGAATCTGGACCAGGTTCACTCTTATCTTGTGGACATGCTTCTTTTCTGCCAGCGTGAGAAGGAGAATCCCACCGGAGAGTCTTTGGATATTTCTCACGTGATGTGGTCTGAGCTATTGTCTGCTATCTTCGAGAGCAAGTGCCCGATCTATGGTCCCTTCATCATGCTGCTCATTGAGGAAGCTTGGGATCACACATATCCTAATGTGACACTGGAGTGTGGGGAGTTGATCTCCCATGAAGTCAAGCGTTTGAGGAAGAAGGATAACTGGGGCACTCAGGCCCCTAAGACTGGAGTCCCTTCGTCTGCTGCTGCCATGGAGATAGAGGAGGAGCCTGCAGATGATGATGAGGATGATGACTACATGCCTTCTTTGGCAGAGCCCTCTTGGGCTAAGAAGCTCAAGTCTAAGATGAAGAAGCTGTTCTGCATGGAGGCTCATGGTCAGTACATGACTCATGTGGCTGAGAAGAAGGCTCGAGGTCATCACAAGGAACTCATGCGCCAGTTGGGTGCTACTGTCCAGAGTGAATCTGAGGACCAGCTTACTGAGGAGGAGGAGTGGATTCAGCAGCACTGCCCGTGGACCGATTCTGAGGGCGAGCACTTCCAGACTGACGACGGTGGTGCCGATGATTCCGCTAGGCTCTGATGGATGTGTCCCTCATTTGCTCTCACCTGGAGCCGTAGCAACACTCCCTCTCCTTTTTGGTGTCTTGATGCCAAAGGGGGAGAGAGTTTAGGGATTTGCGAGTGTGTCTTTTGTCTCTTATTCGTGTCTTGTTTGTGTTTTCCTCGCATTTGCTTTGGTTGGTTTGTCTGTGAGACCTAAGTTCGAGTGAGACTTACGTTCGAGTCATATGGTGTAAAACATATGCTACCTTCATTTCCAGTATCATTATCTATGTCTATCTAGCTTATGAGTTGCGTACTTATCTTGGTATATCATCCATGCTGCTCTCATACACCATGCTTAGATTATTGGTCTCTAAAATGTAGGGGAAGCCTTGATCCTATGCTGTGCAGTCCAAAGCACTTATCTAAATAGCACACATCTAGGGGGAGCCCATCTACATGTTAGGACCGTGGGGTTTGTATGCTTGCTATATATCATGTTTATGCAAATCCCGTATTGTCATCAATCCACCAAAAAGGGGGAGATTGTAAGGGCATATTTATTCCCCAGTGGTTTTGGTGATTGATGACAATGCTTTTGCGGACTAATCGTGTGCGTTAAGTTCTTTCAGAGAACCATCCATTGGCACGAGACGATTTCTTCCCCTTGGTGTTTTATTCAAGACAGTGTAACTCCTGCATTTCGTTGTTGGTGGACTAGTTTCGTAGGAGTCACCGTACTATTAAGAGGGGATCCGCTTTGGTAAGACTAGGGTGGAATCAACACGTACACATCCCTATCACACCCGTCGTCTTCCCTTCGCATCATTGGAGCTGCACTTCTCTTCCGTTACGGCCATACTGTGCCGGTGTAGTACCGCGATCTCTGATAGTAGTACCGCGAAGCCCCCAATGGTAATACCGCTCCACCGAGCGGTAGTACCGCTCTCGGTAGTAATCTCGCTGAGCGGTAGTACCGCTTCGAGGTTCGACCGTAGTACCGCAGTAGTACGCGCCTACTACCGCCTCGATTCGAGGCGGTGTTTTCTCGTGTCGGGTTTTATGGCACTACAAGCGGTAGTAGAAGCGGTAGTACCGCTCCGAGCGGTAGTACTGCTCCTACTCCCGGGGTAGTACCGCTCTGGGGCCGGTGGCCTGGCTTCCCCTTCCGCGCGGTAGTACCGCTGGGCAGGGAGCGGTAGTACCGCTCTCAGCGGTAGTACCGCCCTGCCCCAGCGGTAGTACCGCTCTCACGGGCTGCTCGGTGGGGTAACGGTTGGATGTGTTCCCCACTATATAAAGGGTCTTCTTCCTCCTAGTTGACCTACCTCTTTCCCCAAAGCTCCATTGTTGCTCAAAGCTCCATTTTCGCCGATCTCTCTCCTAGCCAATCAAACTTGTTGATTTGCTCGGGATTGGTTGAAAGGCCCAGATCTACACTTCCACCAAGAGAAATTTGATTCCCCCCACTTATCCCTTGCGGATCTTGTTACTCTTGGGTGTTGAGCACCCTAGACGGTTGAGGTCACCTCGAAGCCATACTCCATTTTGGTGAAGCTTCGTGGTGTTGTTGTTGTTGTTGGGAGCCTCCGATTGTTGTGGAGATAGCCCCAACCTTGCTTGTAAAGGTTCGGTCGCCGCCTTCAATGGCACCAATAGTGGAATCATGGCATCTCGCATTGTGTGAGGGGGTGAGGAGAATACGGTGGCCCTAGTGGCTTCTTGGGGAGCATTGTGCCTCCACACCGCTCTAACGGAGACGTACTTCCCCTTAAAAGGAAGGAACTCCGGCAACACATCCTCGTCTCCACCGGCTCCACTCTTGGTTATTTCGTGCCTTTACTCTTGCAAGCTTACTTGTTGTTACATCCCTTGCTTGCTTGTGTACTAGTTGTTATTGCATCATATAGGTTGCTCACCTAGTTGCACATCTAGACAACCTATTTTGTTGCAAAGTTTAATTTGGTAAAGAAAAGGTTAAAAGTTTGTTAGTTGCCTATTGACCCCCCCTCTAGTCAACCATATCGATCCTTTCACAGGCGATTGCAGCTCAGGCCTGCGTCCTCGGTCAAGTCCGACAGATCTCTTGTGAGCCGAAGTACAGTTTATACATGTCCACGGGCGTCGCACCCATGAAGTGTTGGAGAGCTCGCGGTCCCTCCGGATTGAATTCCCACAGGCGTAGGGGGCGACGTTTGCAGGGCAAATGGCGCCGAATCAGCATGACCTGCGCCACCACAACCAGATTGATCTCCCTCTCTTGGAGGTCTCGAATACGGCCCTGCAATAGTGGCACGTCCTTGGACGGCCCCCAGTCAAGCCCTTTGTTGGCCCATGACGCCAGCCGTCGTGGAGGGCCCGGGCGAAAGGCAGGCGGCGCCACCCATCTGGTGCCCCTGGGAGCAGTGATGTAGAACCACTCCTATTGCCACAAACCGAGCTCCTTTTGAAAACGGCCCTCGGGCCACGGAGCGCCAGCTCTCTTGCTTATAACTGCCCCTCCGCACTCTGCCTGCCGCTCCTCGATCATCTTCGGCTCCATGTTGAAGGTCTTGAGCCACAATCCAAAGTGAGGAGTGGTGTGGAGGAAGGCTTCGCATACAACAATGAATGACGAGATATGGAGGATGGACTCCGGATCCAAGTCATGGAATTCCAGCCCATAATAAAACATGAGTCCCCCTCACGAAGGGATCCATCGGGAAGCCTAAACCCCGACGGAAGTGAGACACGAACACCACGCTCTCACCAGGCTCGGGAGTGGGAATGAATTGCCCTTGGGCGGGCAGCCTATGCGAAATTTCGCCGGTTAGATACCTGGCGTCTCTCAGCTTTAGCACGTCTTCTTCCGTGACGGAAGAGGGCATCCACCGGCCCTGTAGGTCGGAGCCGGACATTGTCGAAGGTCCGAAGCGCCTGAATCTAGAGCCTTGGGTGTTGGAACTCGGGGCGAGGGGCGGATTCGATTAAAGATTGAAGAAAAAGAACAGGCCTTGGTATCGTTATAAAGGGGTTGAATACCAAGAGCCATCCCCGTAACCGTTTGGGACTCGCCTTCGATGGAGGGGGCGTGCCAATGGGCGCGGTTGGGTTACCCACGTCCGTATTGATGAGAATCCCGGGATAAGGGGACACGATCTCTGCTGTGACAAGACGTGCCAAGGAAACCGCTTCGCTAAACGCGCTGAGGTGGAATAATAAAAACGATTCGAGTAAAGGCTTGGCCATGGTGTGACGTCACGCCACGAAATACGTCAGCAGATTGAACTTGTGTAAATATTATTCTCTCTACGGTGGTATGTGGAATTTATTTTGCAGAGCCGGACACTATCCTGGTGTTCACAATCTTCTCTGAATTATTCGAGGAGGAACCCGCCTTGCAATGCGAAGACAATATCTTGCCGGACTCGTCGTAGAATTGAAGCCTAGTTCAGGGGCTACTAAGGGAGTCTGGACTAGGGGTGTCCGGATAGCGAACTATCATCATTGGCGGACTCCAAGACTATGAAGATACAAGATTGAAGACTTCGTCCCGTGTCCGGATGGGACTTTCCTTGGCGTGGAAGGCAAGCTTGGCAATACGGATATGTAGATCTCCTACCATTGTAACCGACTCTGTGTAACCCTAGCCCTCTCTGGTGTCTATATAAACCGGAGGGTTTTAGTCCGTAAGACGACCAACAATCATACCATAGGCTAGCTTCTAGGGTTTAGCCTCCTTGATCTCGTCGTAGATCTACTCTTGTACTACCCATATCATCAATACCAATCAAGCAGGAGTAGGGTTTTACCTCCGTCGAGAGGGCTCGAACCTGGGTAAAAACATCATGTCCCTTGTCTCCTGTTACCATCCGCCTAGACGCACAGTTCGGGACCCCCTACCCGAGATCCGCCGATTTTGACACCGACAAAGACAATAAGGAAATAAATAAGCAAGCAATTAACGCTAACCTATTATCGCTATTACACATATTACATCCACTGGGCATCAAAGTTCGCCACCAGTGCAAATATAGGGAACAAAGCAGCATATTACATACGCTGGCCGACAAAATTGGCCACCAGTGCAAATAAACGCGGCAGCAAAACAAGAGCATAACTGAAACAACTTCAGAAGAGCTCAAGAAATGTTATCCTAGGTATCCACCATGCTGGCAATAAGCTTAGCAAGCTTATTAGCTTTGTCCCGTTTGGCACTAAAATCCTCCAACGCTTGCTATTGCACCAGAAAGTATGCATCTGAATGCTCCAGGGACTTCCGCAGTCCTTCCGCTTCTTGTTGCAGCACAGCTGATCGATGTCTTTCAGCTTGTAGTTGAGACTCAAGAAACCGAACTGATTCAGACAGTGAGTTTGAATAGCTTGTGCAAGCGGTAGTGGCCAGTAACTCGAACACTAAACCAAGACAGGACTTTGGGGTTGTCTCACTGTCTTCAAGATAGTCTTCCTTAGCTGTTTTATTAGCTTTGTTGGAGACCAACAAGGATGTGTCACTATCCTAAACCTTATCTGCATTATTTCCTTTACCATTGCTTAAAAAGGCACTCTTCCCCAATATTTTGTCAGCATTCTAAAAGAAGAAACAAGCAGACACATAACAAGTTTAGCATGTACTAGTATATGAAACTCATTTTGGTAAACCAGTTCATTAGTAAGGTGGACAGGATTAAACTACCAAGTCTTCTATTGCCAAGTACTAGTACATAATAAAAGCATCAAACAAACATATATCTATGTCCTATGGTCACTGCATTGTCTTGCCAAATCAAAATAGAGACATGGTTCAAATCATATCAGTTCAAGACAAAGCAGCAGTGAAAGAATACAAAGCGTGGGAAACTACACGGCACAACAAGATTTCAGATGGGTACCACGGGTCTACATGTACAACAACACTATTGGCTCTGTTGTGATGCTAGTAATGTACATGATATGAGAAGTCAACTGTATACACAATTGAAATTGAAATCAACAGAGCTATTGATAAGAGCAAACCTGTTAAAGAAACATGCGTGAACATACCTGTTGTGCCATTGGAGTTTCGATTGGATCCTTCAATTTAAAAATAAGTTTGTATGAGTAAATACAGTGATACAAGAGCAAAGCAATCATAGTTAAAAAAGGCGCGCCTAAGCGAGCGCTTAAGCGCGCCTAGGCTCTAGGCGTTGGCAAAACGCATTGCGCATAACTACACTTAATCTGTGCATAACTGCGCATAAGCATGCGATTTGGTCAGTAAAGGTCAAGGCGATGGCAAAACGCTCAATTAACGCCTAGCACTTTTTTGAACTATGATAGCAATGGAATCTTAAATTAGAACAGTTGTTCTTCAGGTTTAGGCACTTGTTCTACATGAACAGAGTACAGTAAGGTGCAAGAATATAATACTTAAAAATAGAAAATGAGCTCATAGACCTTACCACATTATTGGTTCGGGACCAGTACAGAACAAGGCGTTCCCAGTCATCGTCCAGTAAATGTGTCTCAGGAGAAGTAAGGGAATTTGATGAGTTTCTTTGCCGGTGAAGTACGTTTTCTTCAGGTAATTCCGATATTGCCACCAAGGATTCTTGAAGATAGCAGAGGTATTAGCACATGTTACCTCATCCTGAGTTTCCAAATCGGTCCTTCTCTATAGAGAAAAATGGGAAAATTTGCTGTATTATAACCATCATGGAGGTAGGATGTATGGGACAAAGCAAAGTAATTGCCATGGATAACATTACTTACACATAACTCCTGGAAAAACACATGCAACTGGCATTTTCCTTCATCTTTAGTATAATATTTCCAAGATGGGAAGATACACACATACGATTTAACAACATCAAATGCGATAGCTGCTAAACTACGACTAGCTGGTTATGCTTCCTCCACAGGAATAGGCGTACTAACTGGTGGAGTTGGGGTTTGTCGTGGTAGTACTGGCCCTTTGGGCACTGGAGCTGCCTTACTAGCTGCTCTTGTTTGGGAGCTCTGTGGTGGAGATGGTGTTGTGTCAACAGGAACTGGGTTACTATCTGCTGGGGTTGGGGTTAGATTGGGTGAAGCTGGTTCTCTGTCCATCGCAGTAGGGGTACAATCTGCGAGAGTTTGGGTTATGTGTGGTAGGGCTGGTTCTTGTCCATGTACAACTGGGGTGCTATCTCCACCAAGAGGTAGCACTGTTTTATTTGAAGACCGTGTTTTTAGTCCGCTGGATATTGGCATCACCCGCTCCAATTCAAATGGCTGATAAACAGGAAACATAGTTGAATGTACAGACATTGTATGAGAGACAGGTGCAATAGATAGTGTGGAAAAAAGGCATGAAATACTTGACATATATATTGTTTAACTAAAACGGATAGCATGACATAATTTCACATATATGATGTCTATCTAAACTGGATAGCATAGCATAACATAATTCAAAGATATGATGAATAACTAAACAGGATCGCATGACAAAATTCACCTACATGGTATCTAAGTAATCAGGATCGCATCATTTAATTCACATATGTGATTTATATGCTAAACAAAGGGCATTCGATATGATGTCTGAACTAAGAACATGGTGTTGAATACTGTGTATATGATGTCTAAACTATGCAATGCAAGACACCGTATGCATGATATGAGCAGTATAACCGTGCCAAGTTTGAGCATACACCTCAGCGGGGGGAATAGGACTGGTCATCTGTCTCTGAATCCATCTTTGAGGAGCTATCGAGACCCAACAAGAGATCTGCTTCGACAGGTAGCACTGTCTGCTCTGAAGGCCTTGTTTTCACTCCAGATTTTTCCATCTCCCACCCAAATGGCTGATTCACAGGAAGAGTAGTTTAATGTACAAACATTGTCGACAAATGGAAATGTAATGAAGAAAAGGATGGGCAAGATATCATTCAAATATATGATGCCTTGTTAAACAGGATGGCATTGCACATTTCACATATATTATGGCTGGCTAAAAGACATGAGACTGCATAATTCCCATATATGATATAGAAACTAAACAGGTGGCATTACAGAACATGTCTAAACTAAGCAGATGACATATATGATGTCAAAAGTAGGCACTGCAAGGCAACATATGCATGATATGACTAACATCATCATACCAAGGTAGAGCAAACACCTTGGGGGGTAAATAGGAGTGGTCAGCAGCGTCAGATCCGCCTCGAATGATATCTTCCTCTGGATTACAATCTGGAGAGGGGTGAGGAGGGTTTGCCATTGAACCCACCATGGAGCGATGTCTGCATGACATTGTATTGCCACGCAAAACTCTTCTCTTTTTCTCTACATGATCAGCATGGCTGTGTACAATATCTGACATGCATACGAAAAAAAATATGGTGAGATTATGTAAGGAGAGCATGCAGAAATTTAGAGTGATGGCAACAACTAGTGGATGGAATCATAAATAATGATAGCAGGCTGGTGATTGCTTTAACTTAATAAAAAGACAGATGATGATTGCTTTACTATATGTTTCCCACCCAAGATGAACAACATAGGCATACCCTAGGTGAACCAGATATTAGAAAGACATACTATTCATTGCTGCCTCGATATGTGCCCCATAAATAATTTAGAACTCAAGTTTGAACATTAATTTGGACCTGACTTGGAGTCCAAGAGGTGAACAGGACAATAAAGTAGCAGGTAATTTTAAGCAATACATAACATAAGCAGAAACAAAAGAGTGCGACCTCTCTTGTGGACCAGTGTACTCCTCAGGTTCATTTGCTGAGTCGATAATGGTGATGACGTTGCGGTGGGTGCCGGCGGCAAGGAAGGAGATCTGAGGCGGCGAAAGACGGTCAGGAGTCGTGATGTCTGTTTTGGTGGATGTTTCTGTCGATGGAGCAACTCAGGTGAGGTGGACGACGTCGCGGCAGGAGCAGGACAAACCATACAAAGATCCCTTCGACACGTTCCTGTAACTGAAGTAATTCTGTAAGGGATCATTTGGCTTGCATGATTCTTAAAACACAGGGATAGGAAAAACACCGGAATAGGATAGGAATATGCACATGCTAAACAGAGCATTTGTAAACACATGATTTCTGTCAACTTGGGTGTTTGGTTTACAGGAATTGGAAGAGCAGAGGAATGCAAAGAAACATGGCCAAAATAAGTGAAACCATATGAAAGCGTGTACAGTTAGAATGTTATTCTGGCACTAATGCACTTGGTCTTGTTTTCATGCATAGGATTTTGAAAAGTAGGTCCAGGTGGATGTTTTGCTTCATTCCTTTCAACAAAATGCATGAATAATTGAATAGTAGAGTGCCATTAGAAAATTCCCTATTGTTATGTTTTTCCGTTGAACCAAAATAGCCCTAATGGATCGATGTGAATGTATAGTAATAAGTGATGCAACAAGTGTACAACCTCTTTGCCATAGCCGTGTTGACCTCAGCATCATTGGGTTGGTCATTTGAAGCGATTGAGGCGATGGTGGCTGTCGGAGGTGTGGAGGAAGATCTGAGGAATCAGAGAGGCGGCGTCGTGGAACTGCTGTTGTGATGGATCGTTCTGTCGTTGGAGTAGCTCCGGTGAGCCGTAAGACGTCAAGGCTGAAGCAGCACAACACAGACATCGTCAATCTCAAGTGGGATTCTAATAGCTCTCCAATAGATGATGTAAAATGGATGTAAAATTTACATCACCAAAAACCACCTGACTACAACAGATGAGGTAAAAACTGTTGACTCTGAACTTAACTATCGAAACTGAAATTTACTGTGGAATCTAAATGCTACTGTCAAAACTGAATGCAATGGTAGCAGAGAGGCACTTGACATGTAGTTTAGGGAGGGCCTGCAGTTCATCTTCAACTTGCACTCCCCTGAGCTGCCAGCCACCACCGGCCCTAGCGTCGCCTCGCCGCCCCGAAACAACTCCCCACCGCTGCCCCGTCCAGCCCTCTAGCCCCCCCCCCCCACCCTGAACCCTAAGATAGATAGTGGGGTACCTCTCCGGTGAGCCCCCGTCCCCGCTACGGGTGGTTCTTCCTTAACTCCGGCGAGCCCCCCAACCCCTGAAAATGGACTGACCCAAAAGTCGATTCAGTCGACTGAAGTGTGGCTAAATTGGAGTAGAGCAGCAGTACGAGCAAGCGATTGAGCGAGAGCCGGAGCAGCAGCAGCAGCGTGAGCGAGCGAGCGAGAGCCGGAGCAGCAGCAGCAGATCCGGCTGGTATGGATGCCGCCGCCAAAGGGGCCTCGCACTAGGGGAGAGCCGCCATGGAGATGTCGCCCGCGGTGCCGGCTTCAAGGTAGCCGCTCCATGGGGGTGCGGGATGGAGCACCGTCGGTGCCGGGAGGTCGAGTTAAGGAGAAGGTGCGTTGCGATGAGTGTACAACCTCTTTGGTGGCGCCAAGTAGGCCTTGGCTTTGTCCGGGGAGTCGGTGAGGATGCTGCGGTTCCGGTGGAGCAGGTTAAGGCGGCGCTGTGGGGATGGAGCAGCCGCGATAGATGAGGCGATCGTCGGAGCAGCTCCTTGGAGGTGGAGGATGGGGCGGCTGAACCGGCGGGACAACGAGATGGACGACGGATCCTCATCCGGGGAGGTGGACGTGGGACGTCGAGCTATTGCGGTGGACGACATCGTCGGGGAAGAGGCTCCGGTTGGGCAGCTATGAGGTGGCGGACGGAGGAGGGTGGGGTTTCGCAGCTGGAGCAGAGAGGTTATGGCGACCAGGGATTTCGAATGGCAAAAAGGGAGCGATGGGAGGGGGTGAAGCATGACTTAGCGACGCGCTTGTCCAAAATGTAGGGTGTGTTGCAAAACAACCCCCCACCGATTTGAACTAGTGGCCCTTTCGGCTTAGGGTTAGAAGGGGGATTTCGCGTGTCGGGATTTGGCAGCTGGAGGGTGTTTTCGCGCGCTTTGTAATTTCGGGATAGCAAGGCGCGGGTAGTGAAGGCACCAGTTTTGGGAGCACGATACCTGAATTTTCGGGATATAACAAGACACCTGTTGAATTTGAGGGACAAGCCTAACGTGTAGTAATATTGTACTTGTACGTACCAAATCAATTCGCACTTCCCTCAACCAAAAAGAAAATGAAAAATAAAACTATTCACACCACACAAAGAGAGAGTCTTGCCCCGTTTTACTATACAAATGCTTTTCAAAGCTACTCCCTCCTTCCATCTATATAGGGCCTAATGCATTTTTTGATGCTAACTTTGACCAAATATTAGAGCAATAATATATGACATGCAACTTACACAAAGCAGACTGTTAAATTCGTCTATGAAAGGTTCTTTCGATGATATAATTTTCACATTGTGCATGTCATGTATTATTAATTTATCAATAGTCAAAGGCCGTCTTAAAAATCTCATTACGCCCTATATAGATGGAAGGAGGGAGTATGAATCCATGTTATGTCCAATTAAATTTTTTTGCTTGCTGTATAATGCATGCAACCTACTCATACCAACATTTTAGTGCATTCCAAATGTCTATACTACCGCTGCAATTCGAACTAAATTTGAATTCATTTCTCTATTTCAATAGGAATCTACAATCATTATTGTTGCCAACTTCAACCATCATTCATGTATTACCTTAATAGCACACCACATGATTACTATAGAGATAGATATGAACTATGTGTACTATATGAACTCGAATTCTATTTTTTGAATACACTTGATGTTGATTCCAAATAATAGTACATTTGATGTACTAACTATATATTCATAATATAAACCATGTTCCATACATACACCGTGTTTATCACACAAAGTATAGTGCCCCGCCCCCTACATTATGACAAGTATTTAGACCTGAGCTGCAAAAGCCACACATTAGCCCAAATTATAATCAATGTTCTATGTATTATACGTAGTACTAGCAAGATGCCCATGCGTTCCACGGAACATCAACATGATCAAGGGGCCTAATTTGCAAATATGGAGAGGGGTGTGTGTATCTTTTTTCAAACTTGCCATAGTTTCCTTCCTATCCGCCAGATATAAATCGGACGGCCTATATTGCAGGATGGCAAGCACACCATCATCAACAACTCCGTTTTTATAAGAGTAGAGATAAAATATATTATATGTAGTATAACATCTTCATAACCACACCATGTGTATCACCGTTTTATATATATACACACATGCGTCGGTTTAAAACACTATGATAAATTCTTCAAATATCTGAATTCGCTTTTTATAATGAAGTATATATGATCTCTATTCGTATTTTACACCTGCACAACCCTCTTATCTTTGTAGCTAGCGCTAACTTTCTCTCGTGCATGCACACGCCCGCATCCCTCTCACCCTCCCTCAGCATTCTCTAGCTCCATCGCGCAAATTCGTCTTTTCACTTTAGGTCGTTCACCCACGGTGTCTGTAGGCCCCCCAGCTCCTTCTTTATGGCACACATCGATCGATATTCCTCTCTAGCCAGGTGTGCCTAGCACAAACACAAGCTTCCCCTCTTCTCTTGTCACCATCCATGCCTCACTCCCACCACTCTTTTCATCGATCTTGTACTCGCACACTCCTTCCCCCTCGATATAGTATGCCTCTCGTACCACCTCCTAGATGCATCCCTTTCTCTCTATCCTTCTCTTCGTGCCTCATTTGCTTCTAACACACACATGCATGTATACCGATCGATCTCCCAACATATACCTAGATCGACTTTAACTATCCCCCCCATCGACCGACGTACCTCACAAGTTATGTCTCTCCTTTCTCTAACAAAGGGCGATTGATCTTCCTATGTTGTTACGTCTGCTTACCACAGCCATATCGTCACCCATCATCATTCGTGCATGCCTCCTGACCCATCTCTCACACGCACGTGCACAGACAACAAGCAGCCATCTCCTCTCTTATTGATATTGCAGGCGTGCCCTTCGTTTGTCTAGCAAGCCTATCCCACCATTTGTTTGAAGCAACTCCACTACCACCCCCTCCAACACTCTAGCTCTGTCTCTCTCCCAACCTTATTCCTCTCCTGCACATATGCATGGATGCCGATCGATCTCCCTTAATGCATCAGGCAGATCGATCTCCTTAATACATGAGGTAGGCCTCTCTCCTCCTCCACAGATATACCAGCCATTGTACCACTATAGTTAATTGGGCCTCCCTCTTCCCCCACCACACACCGATAGTCGAGCGCTGCAGGTAGGTATCCATGCCATAGAGACAAACTGCACATGTCCCCTCTCACGTTCCAGTAGGCCAGCCACTCTATATCTTTGACGTGGGCACACACAAATTCGATGGCACTCTTTATCGGCCACACAGACACACACACACACATCATCCCTCTCTTCGATTCTATGGACACCTCAAGCCGATGATACCTCCACTCTCTTCTCTTGGATCACCCCCTCTATATATATGTTATATCCAGGACTCTATTTCACACACATTACATATGTTAAAATTTTTATTGACCCCCCCCCCCAAAAAAAACTCTCAAGAACCCATGCACTATATTGGTACTGTTTTAAATAAATGTTGAATTGAAGCTATTGTATTGTTGTCTTTTCCCATTAAGTAGTGAACAAAAATGGTACCAACCCAGAGATGATGCTTGTTGCTTTGTTACAACAAACTCTGCATCACCCCTTTTATAAGTAGATGGAAGCACATGGTGTTGTTGCGCCCACTATCCCTTGGAACTGATTATGCTTTTTGTTAATCTATTGCCGCTGGTAAAATTAAGCAATGCCACTCTCAGAATTAACTATTGAATCTTATTTCAAAACTGCAACACTTGTTAGGCATTGGCGGGATTACCATTTTTGTGGCCGCATGTTTCATCCTCCTTTATTAGCCAGTAATTGATTTCTTTTTTGCCTCTGTTTAAACAGGGATATCTATTCAACTTGTTGCTATTGCGACATTTTGCTTCGCTACGCGAAACACTTTGCTTGATTTCAGTGCAACTGCACAAAACGAGATTGGATTTCCTATTCGTGTTGGCAGATTCGTATTTTGTCCTGGTGTTCTCATGAAAGGTCAGTCAGGCCTTCATCCACATGATTGTGCAGTGTGCTTTGAGATGTTGTGCTACTTGTATTGGTACTGTTTTAAATAAATGTTGAATTGAAGCTATTGTATTGCTGTCTTTTCCCATTAAGTAGTGAACAAAAATGGGACCAACCCAGGCATGATGCGTGTTGCTTTGTTACAACAAACTCTGCATCACCCCCTTTATAAGTAGATGGAAGCACATATTGTTGTTGCGCCCACTCTCCCCTGGAACTATTTATGCTTTTTGTTAATCTAATGCCGCTGGTAAAATTAAGCAATGCCACTCTCAGAATTAATTAACTACTGAATCTTAGTTCAAAACTTCAACACTTGTTAGGAATGGTACTATCCTGCTTTGTAGTTCTTTCTACATGTTTAACCAAGGTATTGTTAAGATAATGTCTCTGTTAAAATGAATCAGTTGCATTGTTTTAGGAATGGTACTTTTCTGCTTTATCATTCTTTATACATGTTGAAACAAGGCATTGTTAAGATAATGTCTCAGTCAATATGAATGAATCACACTGATGGAGAATTGCTACTCTCCTGCTTTGTTTCCCATTAAGATAAAGTAGACCAGTAGATGCTTTTCTTCTATGAGTACAAGTCATCAACCGTTATTTCTCAGTAATTGTTTTCCTTATACCTATTGTTGCTTACAGGGATATCAAAATTAAAGCTCGGTTTTATTCCGACTTTGATTTTAGTTGAACTGCACAAAAGGAGCCAATGTGTCCAAGGCAAACTGCTGCATTACTGGGTCCAGTTGGTCGTTCCACTTTGCAGAAAGAAGCAGTCACTGTTTGCGCTACATTACAGAAGGAATGACCGAGAAGCTTTACAGAGTATTATTAGACGCTGGTGACATGACTAGTCTGCAGAGAGCATTGGCAATTCTACAACACGTGGAGTGCACTGGGCAAAAAGTTCCCAAACAAATACAAGAAGCTATGACAGGACTCCACGGTCATAGGCATTACATATTTTGAATGGAAAAAGCTTAAGTTTAATCATTGATGCTAGCAAGAAGACTTTAGTTTGGTTATCTTCATCTATTTTTTAGGTTCCACAGCTTTTTGTTCCCTTTCTCGCCTATCCATTAAATGGTCCTAATCCATGAGAGCAACAACAAATTGGTATCAAAGTTGTAATAATTCAAATAACATATATCTACGTATTTTTGCTTACAATATACTGGTTATACAGTCTTGACTTGCCATGCCTATATTTTTGTTTTCATATTTGTATTGTTTCAAATTTCAATTAGGTTTATATATTTGAAATTCCATATTCTTTTATATAACACACATTCGTAACATATCTTTCCTTCCTCTGACTGAAGGGTTTTCATCCATTGCACGTACTTGTCCAACAATTCTTTTACTCACTTATTTGTCCTCTACATGATTTAAATCCATCTATTCAGAATCTTTACCGAGAGCTGTGTGCATATCGACGGCAAGATTCGTACACATATTTTTATTTGGAAAATGAAGGTCATAATATTATATGACATTGCATTGACCTTCGATATGGAATTGTTTTTGGCTTCAACACCACTATAGCTAATCTTTCTACATTCCCTCGGTTATACGTATTTCGAACACCCTTCAGTTTCCAGTTTGGATTATTAGTACACTTTGCATTTCTTACTTTTAGTATGATGTGTATGTTTGACCTATTTAGGGTCACTTATGTCTTGGATTTTTATTTTACGTGTGATCGGATCTGCGTATTAGATGACGAATAAGTAGTTGAATCCTGTGTTAGAAAAAAGTAATCGAACCCTCAATTTTCTGAGGGAAAATTGGGTTCATATTATCATATAGCTTATACAGTATTAAAGAAAATCTAAACTCAATTACGCATAGCCCACGTATGGAGCATGCACAGGCCCAATTTTTTTGTGTAGTTTCATCGGAGTCAAATTCACCACACTATATAATTTTTCTCATTTGTCTCAAATAAAATATAATTTTTCTCATTGCCTCAAAAGAAATTCTAAAAAAATCACACTGGATATTTTTTTTTTCAAAGTTAGGCCCTGTTCGGATGTACTCCACTCCACAGCTCCACTCCGGGAGCAGGTGGAGTTATAGTTAAAATTCGCAGAGTGCCTGTTTACCAGCTCCGCAGCTCTCAGGATTTCCCGGAGCTGGGGGGATTCCGAACAGCCCCTATTATAAGCATAGCTCGTATTTCTCACAAGAAAAAAAAAGTAAAACAGCTTGTAGGGCGTACAGGTTCAGAACCTATCCAAGGTCTCGTTCGATACCCACAGAACTCCCTACCCACATGAGCCATTTCTTCCGATTTGCCGCCGGCGATGGAAAGTATGACTGCGCGCTGACCATCAACAAATCAGACCCCAGGCTATCCTCGATCTACTTGTCGCTTATTTTCTTCGAATTTCTATACCTACTAATAAAGCAAGGTGCGTTTCTCCGATTTTTCATCCGTTCACCGTCGAAATTTATTTTTCTAATCGAGGTGGTACTAAAGTTTTGTGTGTCCGTCTGTATTTTTAGCAATACAGAATTTCGTACTAGGCCCGCACACGCTGTGGCCCTGCAAAACCAACCCACTTATTTGCCTGCCCATGTAGCAGCAAAAGGCCTATTTCTCGCCTTGTGCGTCATATAGTCAGAGTTCGCATAGGGTGCCCAGGACTGGGCCGGGCCATTTTTTTCAATTTTTTAAAAATTCTTCGGATTACAATATTGTCTTCCACTTTTCAGAATGTTTGGAAATTAATTTATTTTCTCATTATGTTTTTATAAATTCTAAAATACTCCAAAATTGTTTGTGATTTAGAAAACATGTATTTTAAAAATATTGGAAATTTGAAATATATTCTTGCTTTAGTAAAATGTATACAGATTCAAAATATGTTCGCGTTTAAAAACACATTATACAATATTTTTCTGAATGTTCAAAACATGTCCATTTTTGAATATCGATCACATATTAAAAAGATGTTTGGGGTTGATAAAAGGTTCATGTCTTCAAAAAATGATGTTGTTTCAAATTTTATTCATGCTTTTGCCAAAATAGACGGAATATTAATAACATTGTTCGTAATTTCAAAAAATATTCATGTTTCCAAGAATATTTTTCAATTAATATTTTTTTAAAAGTTCAAAAAATGTTGTAAATGTGACATTGCACTATGTTCTTAAATATTCGTGCTGGGCATTGGTTAGCAGTAGGCGTTTGTGGCCGTGGCTAGCGGCACGTGCTCGGGTCTTTATGGTCATGTGTTCGATCGTTCAGCACGTCGTTTTTCTTGGATTATCACTCGTGCCTTACAAACATAGGTTATTTCGGTGCCTGACAGTGGGCTGGCCCAAACGCGAACTATTGTGCGTCCCATGCGTTATTTGACGCAACTAGCGTCATAGTAGCTCCCACTCAGCTGCCCTAAGAAAAGATAAAATATACATATAGATTTCGTTCCGTCCATTCAACATGTAGCTCCCCAATTTTTTTTGTTATCCCTGGGCTGGGCCAAACTGGACTTACCACGTATTTCTTTTTCTGTTGGACGGACGAGCAGCAATAAAGGGCGCGAGGGGATTGAACTATGGACCTTCCCTATTGTGCCGGCGGATAAAACTAACTCATCTAGCTTGTAATTATGATAGGAACAGTCCCATCTTGGAAATTTATACTAAATCACATCAGTTTTTATATGTCCCTAAGTTGTCTGGAACTAAAGAGGTTGTGTGACAATACGGAAGTTGTCTCGAGAAATATGAGGAAATGGGGGACTCCACAAATTATTGCCGGAGATAACTTGCATGTGCCAATAAAAGATAATATGATGGTTGCCTATAATGGAAAATAAAATTGTGGGCACGTGCTGATAACAGAGAATATGCTAATTCTGGTCTAATTAATAAAATTTATGGGCACGTGAGCGCAAAAATAGTTGAAGAGAATAAACCCAGATAATGAAGGGATATTCATGCCTGGTTATGCACTGAGAATGCGTACGAAACATAATTTATATGATGCAATTAGTAATCCATCCGGTTAGGTCGTCGTAGGAGAAAGTGGTCGAAGCAACCATGCCTCGAAGGTCGTCGCGCAGCAAACAAATGAGGACGCAACCACAACTCCGAGACGGAGGTGAACCCAGAAAAGAAAAAGGTACCAGTTGGGTGGTCGTCACCGCGCCAACCAACCCCATCACTATCGAAATCTCATGGGCCAAACATGGTATGTGAAAAGACCGCAGCTGCTCGCTCTGTCACCCACCGCCGTGGAGACAAATTTTGATGAACACATCAATTATCTCTGTTTGTTGCAAAAAAATTATCGCTCCGTTGCAACGCACGGGCATATGTGCTAGTCTATTTCTAAGGGTGGTTGCGCAGGTAGGTGGGTGACTGCGTGTACGGTGTCTCAGAAGGGTGTGAATCTGCACCAACCTCGTTGAGTCCGGCGGAGCGGCGGGGAGGGCCATGGCGCACACGGCGCGCTGCTGAACCTAGTCATGGTCGGCGGCTAGCGGCTGTGGCGGAGATGCTGGAAGTTGGTGGCGCCGAGGAGGCGGTAAGGAAGCACCGGTTCGCGGATTTTCTGGACGAAATCATGCGATTCGGTCTAAGTTTGTTGTTGGCAAGGCAACGATCTCAGCGCAGCGAATGGCACAAAAGAATTGTTGTTCGGAGGGACGATGCTGAATTATGGCGGGATGGACAGAGGGTGGCCTGGCTATGGTCCATGTGAGGTATGTGGTTAAAGGAGGCAAGATACATGGAGATTGTTGGATAATCAAATAGCAGCAAGATGTTAGCGGCTTCTAGGGATGGTGTGGCTCCTACAAATTGTAAGCACCAGCTAATGATACGCATTCCTCCCTGATGGTTGCTCCATATCACTATGGAGTGTTGTCTGTTTTTAGTTGTTTGTACAATGTGTTAATAAGAAAACTTTCTTTTATCTCCATGCCTGTAAAACCGGTGACCCTCAGCAGATGAAAACCTGTGGTTCACTTGCTTAATATATACTTCCTTCGCCCCAAAATAAGTGACTTGGCTTTGTAATAACTTTGTACTAAAGTTAGTACAAAGTTGAGTCACTTATTTTGGGACGGAGGGAGTACAATGTATGCCTGGGCCTTTTCTCTAAAATAGAAGGATTCCACTTATTAATTGAAATTTGTTCTTTGTGTTCATCGACATAAAGGGATTGATTTATTTACACGTCTTGTCAGTGATGTGTATGATAATGAAGATTTTATCATGGTTTTCTTAAACTGAACAGGCAGTATGAGTTCTAGAAGTTTTGTTACCAAGAACAATAAACTGACAAAAGTAATAGTACCTGAATTTGATAGTCTTTCATCAGTGTAATTTCGTGCTATTTGAGTTGTTAAGCAACCTGACGCCAATTTTTTTATAGATGCCTGTAGTTCATCTCTGCTCTGGTAATTAGATTAGCTTTTAAAAAGTATTCTGTAGCCTTGCATAATATTTGTCCAATTTGGGAGTTGCTTTGTTGAGCAGAAGTTCACATGTTGAGTCTAGTCAAGTAATGTCTGCATCAGAAAACGCTAATGTTACTTGGCTAAAATAGCATTTATGTAAAGTACAGATATATCATTTATGAAGAAAGTATTCAATCTAAATTTACATACTTATATTATAATACCTATTATCCTTCTTACAGTTCTGGATGTCTCAAGTACTCTTACAATATCTTGTTAAATACAAATAGACTGTCTCACTATTACTTTACTAAGCTAATGACCCACTAATTTTTTGGAAAACTTCCTCGGTCTCCTAGGTGTTGCATCTCCTACTTTATCTTCAAACTGAGCACTTATGAACCGGAAGTTGGTTCATATCTGTCAATAAGATTTTTTTTTCCATTTTTTTCTTAAACTGCAAAGACCTTATGAAAGAGAACTTTTGTTACCAAGAATAATTAACTGAAAGATAGATAGTGGATTCGCTTTGTTTCTAAGTCTAAACGTGAGAACCTTGTTTTTGGTCAGAATGGCGGTGCCGACAATGCTAGTGGTATGTACAACAGTAGAGATGCCCTTGAATTGCTTATATGTGGTTCAGCTATTAAGTTACTGAAGCAAAGGTACTTTCCTGTCTATTGTGAGTATGGTTTCTTTAAATTGTGAAGTGAATCCTAATATGTCAAAACTCTAGTCCTGTAGTATGTGCTGGTCTCGCACATATTTGGTTAAAATAGCATGTACATCAGGGAAACTACGCAAAGAAAGTTCTCATCTGTTTTTGGATAAGAACATTGCTAACATTCACACATATTAATCTAATAGGTATCCTTCTTATCCATGTATATGTCAAGTACTGTTACTTATGCTGGTCGATGCAAATAAATTGTCATATTATTTATTTCATAAGTTCACCTTGATGATTCAGGCGAGAAGAAGTTTAGCGGCTTCCTCGGACGTCGAATTGCGTGCCATGTGAAGCAGTTGGGCGTCAAGCTACACGTCGCGGGGTAATTATTGCTAGCTGATAATTGAATAATACTCCCTCCATTTCAAAATAGATGACTCAACTTTATATTAACTTTATTTTAAAGTTAGTACAAAGTTGAGTCATCTATTTAGGAACGGAGGGAGTAGTAATGACCAAACTTGATGATTCCCCTTGATGATTCAGGTGAGAAGAAGTTCAGTGTGGCTTCGATGGGACGTCAAGTTGCATGCCAGGTGAAGCAATTAGGCGTGGCTTCGTTGGACGTCAAGCTGCACGTCGCGTGATAATTTTTGCTAGCTGATAATGGTGGGGCGTGAGTTTCATTGTTCCAACGGACTTCATTTTTTCTTGTGGCATGTTCGAGTTGCATTCGCTGACTCGTACTTCATGGACGTGTGCTTGTGTGCGTGGCAGGATTTGTATACATGGGTTGTTGTGGTCAGCGTGTAGAGTTCTGACCGTGTCCGTCTTATTTTCATATCGTCCAGTTTGGAACTGTGGGCAGTGCGGTTATGTATGTCCAGGTCCTTTTTTTTTTGATGATGTACTCCTATTCGTTCGTCGCGTCTGACTCCTTCATGGAAACGCATCTAATTTTCCTTGTATTCCGTGCTATCCTTGTATATAATGGACAGATTTAATACCAAGATATTTGTACGTGACATGTTGTACTGGTTGTACATGTCAATATTTGTATGTTACGTTTTATCTTTTAATCCCAACCGTTGATATCTAAAATTAACGATCAATATAATTTCATCTATGTGGATTAACGTGATGGCTTGTTTTGCTCTTGTCTTAACTAGCAAACATGCCCGTGCGTTGCAACGGGAGGAGAAAATCACATGTCCTAGTCCAGTAGACATGCCTCAAGACCTCCCTTCCTCGGAGCCACGTTCTCTATTTTAACACGGTGTCCCATTGTATCCCCACTTGCTTCATTGTGTCAAATTGAAACAAAAGGCCCACTTGCCTGCTTCATTGTGTCAAATTGAAACAAAAGGTGTCCCAAAGTAGGTGTTTACCTTTTTTGCAAAGCTTAGTATAGAGAATGCAATACGTGCTTGTCCTGCTTGTTTCTTCTTTGTTGCATCTTTGCACATGTAACATTTGATGCGTCTGCATTGTTGCCTTGCGATGGATGTTATCTGTTGTCAGGCCTTCTTTTCTCAAGTGTCAATTCCGCATCAAAAAACTTGGCCTTCTGGTTTTCGAGAATTTCATACTTCTATGACCCCATATTATCCATAGACTGATAGCAAAATCCTCAATCGATCATGTCCTTCAAGTCGCACGTTGCTTTCTACCACATCGTTTTAAACGAAGGCCACTTGTGCATTGTTTTTCCTCTCTCGATCGATCTAAAGTTCAAAGTTTGGGTCCTCACATAGTACCTGTCTCCTTCACATTGGAATTGACGTATAATTTAAATATAGAATATGATAGTTGCAGGCACACCTTGTTCATATGTATGTGCACGTCACGGTTCCAGCACTTCGTTGCGGAAGGCGGCAGATGGCGGGAAGGAGCGTTGGTGTTGGCAGACAGGAACCCTAGGTGTGATTTATTACCTTCGCAAGAGAAGGGAGGCAAGAGCAAATCCATGCAGTAGGAGTGACAGGAGGTGAAGCGAGCTATGAGTCGAAGTGATTAAATATGCTGGATAACTAAACATCATGCAAAAAAAGGTAAGAAAAAACAAAAACAAAAGAAATAAGAGTTGTCCCATGGGTGCTGAGAACACGGCAAAGAAAGGTAGGAGATGGGCAACATGCCAACATGCAAGCGCAGCCGTTTTTTTAAAAGAAAACATGCAAATGCACTCAAGAGAAGATGGATCGATCACAGTGCCTGTGTCGACAAAACTTGTTGGATTTTCGTTTTTTGAAAACGAAGATGTGTTTTATATTGTTATAAACTTTTTTTTGCTGGGCATCCTTGGTTAACCTTGGTCATCCTAGCCCACTTACATGGGCTGGGCTGCTACAATTGCAATTACAATGAAGCTGAACGTGCATGTTCTCGTGGGATTCCACTTTCCTTTAGCCATATCATGCACGTTCTTTTTAAGAAACTCCTGAGCATGTCCAATCCCTGTCACGTGAATCCATCCCCACACAATTCCTTTTAATTATTATTTTTTGTGAACTTTCCTTTTAATACACCCCACCAATTCCTTTTAACTCTTGATCCTTAATACACCCCCACCAACACGTCCAATCCCTTCCATATAAATGTCCTTGAAATCCATCCTTCCTTCCTAAGAAGGCCACCCAATTCCTTTTAATTGTTATTCCGCAAAAACAAAATCCTTTCAATTATTCATGTTTCCTTTAATACACCCCCACCAAGACAGCCCACATAATTTCTTTTAATTGCCAAAATGCATCCTTCCTTTCATGCCTCCAAGAGGAGCCGCAATTCCTTTTCACCAGTTCTCATCTTGCCAATATTTCATGTAACTTACAAAGTATATAAATTGATAGAAATCCATTCACTTTAAAGCCGCGAGGTGGGACAAATTAACATCCATATGTTAGCCTAGTTGGTTGCAGCTATCTGTACAACAGGGAAGATCGTGAGTTTGATTCTCACACAACCATTTTTTTAGTGCTCCATGGGTGGCCCATGAACACCCGTTCTGTCCGAAAAAAGGCCCATAAAAACAAATATTTTTTATCACTTGATAATGGACGGACGAATTTTTTTTTTTTGAGAAAATCCCAACAAAACAAATTATCGTTTATCAATTGAATAGACGGACGAAAAAATAATTTGATTGGGGGCTGGTGCGCACGTGGAGGCCCAACTGGGCTAGACGGATTGAGCAGAAATAGAGAGGATGGCATACTTCTTCTTTGTACATAGAAGAAAGCTAGCGCAGTTGGCCTGGTCATACGGTATGTACCCATGAGTTCGACACCGCCACGGGATTAATTTTTCCTTTTCCTCAGAAAAGGCTGTGCGCTAGCTATGGGCCTCTGGCCCAAGCGATGAAATTTTAGATGGAAGCGCTTTTTATATTCTAGCGGTAGAATGCTCTAAAATTTAGTACCACCTTGAATAGAAAGAAAATTCTAATATGTTTTAGCGGTGAACGGATGAAAAATTTGAAGAAACGCACCTTACTTTATTAGTAGGTATAGATATAGATTATATAACAGATAGATTGGAAAACCTTGTAAAATTTTCTCATTGATGTTAGCCAGAAGACATGCATTTGATATTTTTGAGTAGGACGTCCTTGTTGTGAGCAGCGTCGATTGTTTTTTCCTATTCCCGTGTTCAGTTTAGAAATAAATAGTTACTCTGCTGAGATATTCCTATGTTAAGAGTTTGTTCTGAATATTGTCTATGTAATGCCAGGCCTTGTGTTTTATTGCAAAGATGAGCTTGGAATGTTGTGGCATGCGGCATCACGAGCTGTTCACCGTGCCACCTGAGAATAATGCTTCGTATTGTTTTGCACGTCGATCTAATGACAATGATTTGCTTGTTAAGAAGATCATCCTCTTCTGTTGTTTTCGTGCTTAAGAAGCTCATCGTCTTATGTTTCATTCATAGCCTATACGACAAGTCGGGTAGGTTAGACGTAAAACCATATGATCTTACGACCAACTCATGATATTAGGCTGTGATTGGATCGTCGTTTTCCAACCAAAACCGCTTGTAAATAAAAGCAGATGGTCTCGGGCGAAGCCCTTGGTTGGTCGATTTTGACTAGTAAAATATCAGAAGTACTTCACACATGATAAAAACGCTGAACGACACTGGGACGATTGCTAATCCAGCCGTTAGCTGTTGTTTCAGCCTTGCCCATGGATGGCATGATACGCACGTCGTGCATGTATCGTCTGGTAATGTCGTCCATATAGCAGTGCTCGTAAAATATACACTGGTCTCTCAAATTACACGCGTAACCCGCCGGTTTTACTTACAGACCTCGGGCCCTCGGTTTCATTACGCCTGTATTTTACACGTTGTTTCCAATGACGAGTAAATTACACTTGTATGTTAATACATGTTTGAAATAAACCAGAGCTCCCAAGCGCGGCCTTACCGTTTCATACCATCTCAGTTTCTCGAAGGTGCTCATAGGTGTCCGATGATCCTGGCTTCCTGAATGAGCAGCGGGCGCTGTATCAGACCATCCGTAGGGCCCGCGAGGCCCTCTCCGTCGTCCTTCGAGTTGTTGCGCTCGCCATGGCGCCGAGCATTGTTAACATCGTCAACGAACATGAGGATTCAGGAGATGACTTTATTTTGATTGGATGGCACTAGGGTCCCACTAGGGCCATAGCTGTACGTACGCAAGTGCCTCTTTATTATGTACAACTATATTTTTTTTCTTTCTCCTGGTTTCCTGACATCACGGTCCCATACCATTGTCAACCTATGTAGTCAATATAAACGAGAGAATTGCACAAGGTGCGGCCGACAGCTGGGACCAAGAAGCTCAAGCAGTATTTGTGTTTTTGAGGCGTGAGCACTGCAGAGTTTTTCTTGGCGGTGATTTTGTTGTTGCTCAGAGGAGAGCAGGGTATTAACTGGGCGGGCTGTGGCCCGTCTAGCCCAGGCCAGATATCCAGCCCAGATATTATTTTTTTCAAGATGAAAATGGCTAGCCCATCTATACGTTTTTTTTTGAGGAATACCCAGGCAAGGTCAACTTGTTATTCTCCGTCCCGCTGGGCTGCAAATCTTTCCTAGGAGGGATGCATTAGGCTTAACAGAAAAATGGGATTTAAAAAATAATAAATGAGATGTAATTATAAAAACTGGGCAGTAACTACAAAAAATGCACCAAACAAGAAATTAGTTTATAAAATATTATTTATGGATTTGAAAATCTTAAATTTTCATTATTGCACGCAATGTTTCGTTGGATTTTTACGTAATACAGATTTATATTTAATCTAACTAGAAATTTCGGGATAAAAATATTTCGGATCCCATCAAATTGTGGGAAATTTTATTGAATTCTGTCTTCAACGGTTGGTTGAAATTATTAATCGTTGTCCTTACTAGAAAATGGGTTGTACTTTTAGCAAATTGTAAATGGGTTGTAGTAAATTCCATTAGAATTCAAAAATGGGTTGTACATTCTTACAAATTGCAAATGGGCTATAAGTTCTCTGCCACACACTTGTGGGCCTACTAAGTTGACACGTCCCCTAAAAAAATTAAGTTGACGCGTATGCAAGGCTTTGTCAACTTATTATAGTCAACACACGGTTCTAGCAGCAGTGGTCGTTGGATGTCTATCCAACGGATGTCGTGCTTCTTCTTCAATCTCGGATATTCTTAGCTTCGGCCGCCCAAAAAATGATTCCTCCCCCTGACATCTGGGGCGCACCGTTTTGGAGGCTGACCTGTGGGCCTACTAAGTTGGCACGTACCAAGGGCTTTGTCAACTTAGTCAATATAAATGATTCTAGCTTCAGTGACTGTACGATATCCATCCAACGGTCTTAATGCTTCTTCAACCTCTGGTCTTCTTGCTCCAGCCGCCCAACGCAGCGCCGGTCGTGCCGCCTACTCCTGCCTCCCGTGGCCGGCTGTGCTGCCGCGGAGGCCTCACCGCCCCCATACTACTCCCACCGCTGGCCAGACCATCCCTCCACTCACCCACACCCCCTATTATTCTGCGGCGACGGCAACCTCACACCGCAGCCGAACCAGTGAACCCTCGTACTGCTCTCCACGCGGGCTTGCACTGTTGCGTCTTCCCCGGCTCCGCGTCGTCCCCTTCCTAGGCCTCGCCGTTGTCCACCGCCCTGGTGGTCTCGGTGTGGCGTGGTCAACATGGTCAACGACTGACTTCCATCGGAAGAGTATTGTACGTGGAGAGGCTGACAGCTGGGTCCATGGCAGCCGTAAGGCAGTGCCTCCTTATTACGCGCAAAATAATTATTCCTCCACCTGACAGCAGGGACCCACCGGACGGGCCACCTTATTTCGCGAAAAAAACGTTTCCCCCCTGACTGCTGGGACCCACCGGACGGGCCACCGTATTTCGCGAAAAAAACGTTCCCCCCGTTGTCAGCTCGGACTCACCGGAAGTGCCTCCTATTACGCACAAAAAAATGAATACTCCCCCTGCTAGCTGGGACCCACCTTGGTGGGAGGCTGACTTGTGGGCCTACTAAGTTGACGGGGACGGAGGGCTTTGTCAATTTAGTCAATATGAACGATTCTAGCTCTAGTGACCGTACGATGTCCATCCAACGGCCGTAGTGCTTCTTCAATCTCTGGTTTTCTTGCTCCAGCCGCCCAAAGCAGCGCCGGTCGTGCCGCCTGCTCCTGCCTCCGTGGCGGATGTCTTTGCCTTGAAGGCCTCACCGCCCCTACTATTCCCACTGGCGGGCCTGCGGCGGCAAACCTCACACCACAGCCAAACGAGTGAACCCTCATACTCCTCTACGCTTGGGCATCCACTGTCGTGTGTTCCCCGGCTCCGCGTCGTCCCCTTCCTAGGCCTAGCCGTCGTCCACCGCCCTGGTGCTCTCGGCGCGGCGTGGTCAACGTGGTCAAGGAATGACTTCCATCGGACGTGGCCTATACGTGGAGAGGCTGACAGCTGGGTCCACGGCCGCAGCAAGGAAGTGCCTCCTTGTTATGCGGAAAATAATGATACCTCCACCTGACAGCAGGGACCCACCGGACGGGCCACTGTATTTCGTGAAAAAAAAATGTTTCCCCCTGATTGCTGGGACCCACCAGCTACATCTTCGCACGCAAGGAAGTGCGTCCGGGCAAAAAAAACATTCGCCCCCCTGACTGCTGGGACCCACCAGCTACATCTTTGCACGCAAGGAATTGCCTGACAGTCGGGACCCACCTGGTCGAAGCGTACGTAGCGTTGTCATTCTGGTTGCGAACGTGTACGTACATATTGGAGGATGTAGAGGCGCGCACGTGTCGTAGTAGAGGCTCGCACGTAGCATGTACACGTATGTACAGCGGCCAGTGTGCAAGAAATAAAATACGGCCACGTATGTGTACATACGGGTGGGGTCTCGAACGCCTACTCGCGCATACGTACGGCTAGGGCTCATGTACATTGCTGGGTCGGAACGGAGAAACCGCGTCGTCGTCGTGTTCATGGGGAGGCAACGGAATGCGTCGTGTTCATGGGGAGGCAACGGAATGCGTCGTGTTCATCGGGAGGCAACGGAACGCGTGGGAGCCAACCGACTTGGATGGAATAGGCGATGGAAAAGAGGCCTGGTGTACCGCAGAATGGAGGAAACGGCCTTGTGTTCGACCAGCCAAAACGGGATCCTGTTCATCGGGAGGGGTGTGGCATACCACAAAACGGAGGAAACGAACCTCCTACGGTCAAAACGGGGGTCCTGTTGATCGGGAGGGGTGTGGCGTACCGCAAAACGGACGAAACGGACTTGTGTTGGAGCGCTACGGTCGAAACGGGGGTCATGTTCATCGGGAGGGGTGTGGCGTACCACAAAACAGGACTCCACGGGATACTGTTCATCTCCACCGTCGACCTCCTGCAGCCTCCACGGGCTATCGTCGACCTCCTCCAGCCTCCACGGGCTCCTGTTCATCCAGCCTCCACCGCGCGCTACTCCACCGGCTACTGTTCAACCACCCCTTGATACGTCCATTTTGCATCATGCTTTTATATCAATATTTATTTCATTATGGGCTGTTATTACACATTATATCTCAATACTTATGGCTATTCTCTCTTATTTTACAAGGTTTACCATGAAGAGGGGGAATGCCGGCAGCTTGAATTCTGGCTGGAAAAGGAGCAAATATTGGAAACCTATTCTGCACAGCTCCAAAAATCTTGAAACTCCACGAAGTCGGTTTTGGAATTAATAAAATTATTAGTGAAGAAAATACGGAGGGCCCACACACCGGCCAGGAGGGTGGGGCGCGCCACCCCTCTTGGCGCCCTGTCTCCTGGGCCCCCTAGTGGCCCTCCGGTGCCCATTTCTGCTATATGAAGGCTTTTACCCTGAAAAAAATCAGAGGCAAAGCTTACAGGACAAAACTCCGCCGCCACGAGGCGGAACCTTGGCGGAACCCATCCAGGGCTCCAGCAGAGCTATTCTGTGATACGTCTCCAACGTATCTATAATTTTTGATTGTTCCATGCTATTATATTACCCCTTTTGGATGTTTATGGGCTTTATTTTACACATTTATATCATTTCTGGGACTAACCTACTAACCGGAGGCCCAACCCATATTGCTGTTTTTTTTTGCCTATTTTAGTATTTCAAACAAAAGGAATATCAAACGGAGTCCAAGCGGAATGAAACCTTCGGGAGCGTGATTTTTGGAACGAACGTGATCCAGAGGACTTGGAGTGCAAGTCAAGAAGCAGATGAGGCCTCAACGAGATAGGAGGGCCCCCCCATAGGGCGCCCCCTGTCTCGTGGGCCCCTCGGGCGGCCACCAACATACTTATTCCTCTTATATATACCTATGTACCCCGAACGCATCGAGGAGGAGGACGAACCACAATTTCCACCACCGTAACCTTCTGTATCCGCGAGATCCCATCTTAGAGCTTCGCCGGCGTTCTGCCGGAGGGGGAATCGACCATGGAGGGCTTCTACATCAACATCCTTGCCCCTCCGATGAGTTGTGAGTAGTTTACCACAGACCTATGGGTCCATAGTTATTAGCTAGATGGCTTCTTCTCTCTTTTTGGATCTCAATACAATGTTCTCCCCCTCTCTTGTGGAGATCTATTCAATGTAAACTCTTTTTGCGGTGTGTTTGTCGAGATCCGATGAATTGTGGGTTTATGATCAAGTTTATCTATGAATAATATTTGAATCTTCTCTGAATTCTTTTATGTATGATTGAGTTATCTTTGCAAGTCTCTTCGAATTATCAGTTTAGTTTGGCCTACTAGATTGATCTTTCTTGCCATGGGAGAAGTGCTTAGCTTTGGGTTCAATCTTGCGGTGTCCTTACCCAGTGACAGAAAGGGTTGCAAGGCACGTATTGTATTGTTGCCATCGAGGATAACAAGATGGGGTTTATATCATATTGCTTGAGTTTATCCCTCTACATCATGTCATCTTGCTTAATGCGTTACTCTATTCTTATGAACTTAATACTCTAGATGCAGGCAGGAGTCGGTCGATGTGTGGAGTAATAGTAGTAGATTCAGGCAGGAGTCGGTCTACTTGTTATGGACATGATGCCTATATACATGATCATGCCTAGATAATGTCATAACTATGCACTTTTCTATCAATTGCTCGACAGTAATTTGTTCACCCACCGTAATACTTATGCTATCTTGAGAGAAGCCACTAGTGAAACCTATGGCCCCCGGGTCTATCCCTTATCATATTTGCTTTCAATCTACTTTTATTTGCATCTTTACTTTTTGCATCTATATTATAAAATACCAAAAATATATTTATCTTATCTTACTATCTTTATTAGATCTCACTTTACATGAAGTGGCCGTGAAGGATTGACAACCCCTTTATTGCGTTGGTTGCGAGTTCTCAGTTTATTTGTGTAGGTGCGTGGGACTTTTGAGGATCCTCCTACTGGATTGATACCTTGGTTCTCAAAAACTGAGGAAAATACTTACACTACTATTGCTTCATCACCCTCTCCTCTTCAAGGAAAACCAACGCAAGCTCAAGACGTAGCAAGAAGGATTTCTGGCGCCGTTGCCGGGGAGGTCTTCGCTCAAGTCAAGACATACCAAGTACCCATCACAAACCCATCTCCCTCGCATTTACATTATTTGTCATTTGCCTCTCGTTTTCCTCTCCCCCACTTCACCCTTGCCATTTTATTCGCCCTCTCTTTCCCAATCTCCTCCTCTCTTTTCGCTTGCCCTTTTTCTGTTTGCTTGTGTGTTGGATTACTTGTTGCCATGGTGCAAGATAATACCAAATTATGTGATTTCTCGAATACCAATAATTATTATTTCCTTAGTACTCCGATTGCTCCTCTTAATGATGTTGAGTCTTGTGAAATCAATACTGCTTTGTTGAATCTTGTTATGAAAGATCAATTCGACGGCCTTCCTAGCGAAGATGCCGCTACTCATCTAAACAACTTTGTTGATTTGTGTGATATGCAAAAGAAGAGAGATACGGATAACAATATTGTCAAATTGAAGTTATTTCCGTTTTCACTTAGATATCGTGCTAAAGGTTGGTTTTTGTCTTTGCCTAAAAATAGTATTGATTCTTGGAACAAGTGCAAAATGCTTTTATCTCTAAGTATTTTCCTCCCGCTCATCACTCTTAGGAATGATATTATGAATTTTAAACAACTTGATCATGAGGATGTTGCCCAGTCTTGGGAAAGAATGAAATTGATGCTTCGCAATTGCCCTACTCATGGTTTGAATTTATGGATGATCATACAAAAAAATTATGCCGGTTTGAACTTTGCTTCTAGAAATCTCTTAGATTCGGCCGCGGGAGGCACGTTTATGGAAATCACGTTAGGAGATGCTACAAAACTTCTTGATAATATTATGTCTAATTATTCTCAATGGCACACCGAAAGATCTTCTAGTAAAAAAGTGCATGCTATAGAAGAAATCAATGTTTTGAGTGGAAAGATGGATGAACTTATGAAGATGTTTGCTACCAAAAATACTCCTCTTGATCCCAATGATATGCCTTTGTCTTCTTAGATTGAGAATAATAATGAATCTATGGATGTGAATTTGTTGGTAGGAATAGTTTTGGAAACAATGCTTATGGAGGAAACTTTAATGCTAGACCGTTCCCTAGTAATCCCTCTAATAATTATGGAAATTCCTACAATAATTCTTATGGTAATTTTAATAAGATGCCCTTTGATTTTGAGAATAGCGTGAAAGAATTTATGATTTCTCAAAAGAATTTTAATGCTTTACTTGAAGAAAAATTGCTCAAAGTTGATGATTTGGCTGGGAACGTTGATAGACTTTCGCTTGATGTTGATTCTCTTAAACTTAGATCTTCTTCTCCCAAGCATGATGTCAATGAGTCTCTCAAAGTAATGAGAATTTCCATTGATGAGTGCAAGGAAAGAACTGCTAGATTGCGTGCTACAAAAGATAGCTTTATAAAAGCGTGTTCTTCTAGTTTCCATGAAAATAATGATGAGGATCTTAAAGTTATTTATGCATATCCTATTAGATCTATGTTTTGCAATATGAATTTTGATGATTATGGGACTGATGATGAATCAACTTTGCCTAGAAGGCGTCCCAAAAATTCGGAGTCTTTTGATCTTGATGCTAAATTTGGTAAAAGTGAGATTGGAGGGTCTTCAACTTCAAATAATATTGAACCTACTATCTTGGATTTCAAGGAATTTGATTATGATAATTGTTCTTTAAATGGTTGTATTTCCTTGTTGCAATCCGTTGTTAATTCTCCTCATGCTTATAGTCAAAACAAAGCTTTTACCAAACATATCGTTGATGCCTTGATGCAATATTATGATGAAAAACTTAATTTGGAAGTTTCTATACGTAGAAAACTTAATGATGAGTGGGAACCTACTATAAAGATTAGAATTAAGGATTATGAATGTTTTGCTTTGTGTGATTTGGGTTCTAGTGTTTCCACGATTCCGAAAACTTTATGTGATATTCTAGGTTTCCATGATCTTGATGATTGCTCTTTAAATTTGCAGCTTGCGGATTCCACCATTAAAAAGCCTATGGGAAGGATCAATGATGTTCTTATTGTTTCAAATAGAAATTTGGTGCCCGTAGATTTTATCGTTTTTGATAGAGATTGCAATCTTTCTTTCCCTATAATTCTTGGTAGACCTTTCCTTAGAACGATTGGTGCGATTATTGATATGAAGGAAGGGAATATTAGATTCCAATTTCCATTAAAGAAAGGCATGGAGCATTTTCCAAGAAAGAAAGTCAAATTACCTTATGAATCTATCATGCGTGCTACTTATGAATTTAGTGCCAAAGAGGGCACTCGTTAGATCTATCTTCGCTTTTATGCCTAGCTAGGGGCGTTAAACGATAGCGCTAGTTGGGAGGTGTAACGCCCCGAGACCGACGCTCCAGAAGACTTCCAGCTACTCTGAGTTTCGTCGTGTGATTTGTTTTGTTTGTTGCATCATTTGCATTGCATCATGCCATCATGTCATTTAATTTTTAAAAACTCAACTAAATAAATTGTATGGATCTTTGATCCTTTTAAATCGAGGGAAGGGTGACTTCTCTTTATAACATATCCTCCCAATATTAGGGAGCTATTATAAAATATTCCATTGATGTCGAATTACCTTTGACACACTTGCAAAACCATTCCCCATGCCTTTGTTATCTCACTTCTGGACCTCAAACTTTGTCCAATAAATTATTTCGTCATTTTCCTGAGCTCCACCAAAAATCCGAACATTTTTGGACACTTCAAAAACCTAGTCCTAATTCAAACCCATTTGAGTGAAATTCAAATGAGTTTGAATTTACATCTTTCAATCATGCCTCTTTTATTTTCCTGGATCGAGCTCATTTTTGCGAGTTCGGGAAAATAATCCCCATGCCCAAACTCTTTTCCTAGCCTTTCTTTTCTTCTCCTTTTTCTTTCTTTCTTTCTTTCTTTTCTGCTAAGAGTTTAGAGAGAGAGATGTAGCCAGTCCGCAGCCATCCATTAGCCCGCAGCGCCGGCCCACCCTACCTATAACCCTAGCCCGACCGGTCCACACATCTCTCTCGATCCCTCGCTCTCTCCCTCGTTCCCCTTCCTGCGCCGCCACACGCACGCATCGAGCCAAGGAGTGGAGCTCCCTGTGCCCGATCCCCTCGCCGGCTTGCCGCCTCCACCACGAGTCCTCCTCCGTCACGCCGTCCCTACCATCCCCTCGTCGCCTCCTCCCTCCGCTGCGCGCGAGGCCGTTCAGCCCCGCGCCTGGCCTCTGCAACACCACCACCTCCGTCGCCTGCGCCTGTGCGCCTCCTCCTCGCCAAGGCCCCGTCGCCCGAGCGCTCGAGGAGAGGAGCTCCTCGAGCACCTACGCCCGCATCTGTCGTCCCCCGCACCCAGCAGGAGCCCCGCGCCGCTCGTCCCCTCCATTTTGGTCGGAGTTCGCCGAAGCCCCAGCACCGGCCGCCTTGCACCCGCGAGCACCACCACCTCCAGCATGCCTCGAGCCTCCTCCTGTGCGCATCCGCCGCCCGGTGACCCTCTGCATCCACCTCCAGTAGTTCTCCCTGTGACCTCCTCTTCATCACCGCCTCGTGCCGTCCCTACCGACTCCGACCAGGGAGCCCTGCCGCTCGCCTAAACGTGGCATCCGCCTCCTGTTCGTGATGCATCGTCTCGTTCGCGGGCACTTCTTTGCCACAAGTGCTCCTAACTGAGACCCTCGAGTCATCTACCCGGAGCCCAAGTCCGAAGACTACCGTGGACGTGTGCCTGGTGTCACTTGGATTCGTCAAGACCGCCAAGACCCATACCTGGATCGTCAAGTTCGACTACACGGAACCGCCAAGTACCACTACAATTGCGTGTACATCTACGGACGCCAAGACCGACCAACAAGCACCCCAACAACGTGTGTAACTCTATCGTCGACCCCGTGGACGTCAAGTTCCTCGCCGTGACCCCGATCCTCTATGGAGTGCGTACAACTACAAAGACGTGAGCCACTACTTCCACTACGTAACGTGTACGACTACTTCCCCTACGACCCGTGAACGACTACTTCCCTCGACGATTTTGAACCGCCCCAAAATGCACGCTTCAAAGGTATAACTCCGAGACGATCAACCATGGACCAAATGCATGTGTTGTATGAGATGCTCGTGTTTGCACCGTGTCTGAGAGAGGTCTTTGCATGTTCCTCGTTTGCCATGCCGTCGACCCGTGGGAACCCGGTAGTCGGGAGCACCCCACCATCTCTTGCGTGTTCTACACATCCGCACACTTCTCGTTTGCATCGGTATCTCAATCAAGTTATCGAGATCGATATGTTGCCGTGGCATCATTTTTGAATTCATTGCAGTGGCACCCCTTTCGTTCCGCCACGGTGAAAAATGCTTCATAACATGCTCATGTCAACATTTTCATAAAAATTGCATAATACTTGCATATGTCATCCGCATCATGATAACAACAATTAAAATGTTTAAAATTGTTGTTGCATTAAATTGCTAAATAACATGGGGATTTTCCGGAAGTGTTGTTTGTGTTCCGACCTCATTTAAATTTGCCTAAATAGTTAGTTTACTTATGTTTCACCTCTTGCCATGTTTATAACCACATGTAATATTGTTGTGTTCCTAAATGAGAGAGAACTAAATAATTGATGTGGTGTTTTGCCAATATGCAACTCGTTGCATATTGAGCTCTACTTAACTTGTAGTGTTGTTTGTGCATATTGCCATGCCATGCCTCATTAAACCGGACATGCATCATACTTGATTGTGCATCATGCCATGATTATGCTTGTGTGTTTACCATGTTGTTTGCTTCTTTCTGGTTTGCTTCTCTCGTTAGCTTCGGTTTTGTTCCGGAGTTGTGAGGGTTCATTCGACTACGTCCGTTTGTCTTCTTCATGGACTCATTCTTCTTCTTTGCGGGATCTCAGGCAAGATGACCATTACCCTCGATATCACTTCTATCTTTGCTTGCTAGTTGCTTCGTTCTATCGCTATGCTGCGCTACCTATCACTTGTTTACCATGCCTCCCATATTGCCATGTCAGCCTCTAACATTTTCACCCTTCCTAGCAAACCATTGATTGGCTATGTTACCGCTTTGCTCAGCCCCTCTTATAACATTGTTAGTTGCAGGTGAAGTTGAAGGTTGCTCCATGATGGACAGGATTATGTTGGGATATCACAATATCTCTTATTTAATTACTGCATCTATATACTTGGTAAAGGGGGGAAGGCTCGGCCTTATGCCTGGTGTTTTGTTCCACATTTGCCGCCCTAGTTTCCGTCATACCAGTGTTATCTTCCCGGATTTTGCGTTCCTTACGCGGTCGGGTGATTTATGGGACCCCCTTGACAGCTCGCTTTGAATAAAACTCCTCCAGCAAGGCCCAACCTTGGTTTTACCATTTTCCTGCCTAAGCCTTTTTCCCTTGGGTTCTGCAGACTCAAGGGTCATCTTTATTTTACCCCCGGGCCAGTGCTCCTCCGGGTGCTGGTCCAAATCGAGCGATGTCCGGCGCCCCCTGGGCAACCAGGGTCTATGCCAACCCGACGTCTGGCTCATCCGGTGTGCCCTGAGAACGAGATACGTGCGACTCCTATCGGGATTTGTCGGCACATCGGGCGGCTTTGCTGGTCTTGTTTTACCATTGTCGAAATGTCTTGTAAACCGGGATTCCGAGACTGATCGGGTCTTCCTGGGAGAAGGTATATCCTTCGTTGATTGCGAGAGCTTATCATGGGCTAAGTTGGGACACCCCTGCAGGGTTGTAAACTTTCGAGAGCCGTGCCCGCGGTTATGTGGCAGATGGGAATTTTTTAATGTCCGGTTGTAGATAACTTGACACTTGACTTAATTAAAATGCATCAACCGCGTGTGTAGCCGTGATGGTCTCTTCTCGGCGGAGTCTGGGAAGTGAACACGGTCTTGGTGTTATGATTGTGCGTAAGCAGTTTCAGGATCACCTCTTGATCATTGCTAGGTTCACGACCGTTCCATTGTTTCTCTTCTCGCTCTCATTTGCGTATGTTAGCCACCATATCTTGCTTAGTCGCTGCTGCAACCTCACCACTTTACCCCTTCCTTTCCCATTAAGCTTTGCTAGTCTTGATACCCATGGTAATGGGATTGCTGAGTCCTCGTGACTCACCAGATACTATCACAACAGCTGCAGGTGCCGATGATACCAGTGCAGGTGATGCAACCGAGCTTAGATGGGAGCTCAACAAAGATCTTGGGCATTGCTATGTTTCGTTTCATGTTGATCAGTAGTGGAGCCCAGTTGGGACGATCGGGGATCTAGCAGTTGGGTTATCTTCTTTTCTTTTGGCTTCGTCCGTAGTCGGACCATGTGTGTACTCTGAATGATGTATGAATTATATGTTCATTGTGTGAAGTGGAGATTGTAAGCCAACTCTTTATCCCATTCTTGTTCATTACATGGGATCGTGTGAAGATGACCCTTCTTGCGACTAAACCACCATGCGGTTATGCCTCTAAGTCGTGCTTCGACACGTGGGAGATATAGCCGCATCGTGGGTGTTACAAGTTGGTAATCAGAGCCATCCCCGACTTAGGAGCCCCCTGCTTGATCGAATCGCTGGCGTTGTTGAGTCTAGAACAAAAATGTTTTGAGTCTTAGGATTATATATATCGGAGAGTAGGATTCTTTTTACTCCTCAGTCCCTTCATCGCTCTGGTGAGGTCTCCTAACGTAGATGTTTTGACTTTCCTCTCCTCAAATTTCACTAAAAAAAATTTAGGATCACGTGGGTATCTTGGGATCGTTCCGATATTCTTATGACGAGAACATTGATCTTGGTGCCTCCTGACATTTAGGTGTTGTGGCAGTGTCCCGGGGAGTTGAGCTCCGAGGTGTTGTCGTCATAATTTTATCGTTGCAGTTCTAGAATACCTGAGTTTTGCCAACATCAAAAATCTCTTTTATGCAGTTGTTGGTGAGATAACCTCGACGTCACCCAGTACTGGGGAGTTCGGGAGTATTGCCATAGCTTGTATAACGGATGCTTTTCGAAGGTTGAGGTACACGATTTCTGAAGGTTTCTTGGTTATGTGTTGACGGATGGATACAGCTTGGATGTAGGGATTCTTAGTTTTGGGTGAGATATATATATTGCTTCCCCTGTATCCCCAACACCAGATTGCATAACCAGAAAGTTTCGGGAGTTTTATAGGTGGGAATTCAAGTAGCTCTAGCTTTTTTTTTCTGTCCGACAGATGCATGATATGAGATTGGGGTTCGACGTCTAGTGGTCCGCCTATCCACGGTCGTTTTTTATAGTGGTCTCGTTGTGTCTTAAAGAACCCTTGGCTATGCTGGTTCGGGAACACTTCATATGTCATGTGCACTGCCTTGTACATGATGGTGTTGTACGATCGAGCCCGTGTGGGCCCCACCACGAAAACTTCGGACGAAATCTCTATCATATGTTTGTTCCGGCTTATTCTGCAAGCCAAATCCTTTGTTTTGTTTTATTTGTGGTATTCGAGTTGCTTCGAAGTCAAATGTTGAATCCATACCTTTCCTAAACGGTGTTCTCATATTGCTATGTGAATACTAATCCTTCTTGATCATTGAGGTTGTCATGTTAATTCTTTTCCTAACCGGCGTGCTTCTCTCCAGGCTAATCCTATCATTTTTCCATTCGTGAGATCAATTCTAAGTTTTCTCAACGGTATCCATTCCATCTGCCCAAGTTGCCTTTGTTTTCCCGCCCTCCCACCCTTTTCTTTGAGGACTCAGATTTCTTAATCAAGTATCCATTTATTCATGTGAAGTCTCTCCATTCTTTTTCGTCAATGTTCTTATCCGGTGATTCTTAGGAAGATACTATGGGGAGTTTCAAGTTCATCATCCTCCATTCTCTTTTCTTCTTCGGTGGATCCAATTCAAGCTTTCAGTGTCGATCATATTCCTTTCCTCGTATCAAATGCTTTCTCATGCCGGTGCACCTCTCAATCACTCACCTCTTGCTATTCATTTGTTCCTGAGTGTTGAAGATATCTCAGAAGATTTGTGTCTCCACTATCAATCCGTTCAAGCTATTTGGAGATTATTATCTCATTCAAGTCATTTAATTCAACCGGTGCAATTCCCCCCTTTCAATCAATCGTTCAATGATGTAACTTTGAGTGGGCCCAAACCTACAGGTCTTTTCCAGGATCTTACCTGACTCTTCTAATTCTTTCCGGAGTTATTCTCAAATTCATTGCAAAGTTTGACGTAAGAATGAGTTATCATCAGTCAAATGTCTTCCTCCAAGATCTTTCAAATTATTTTTCATTGTTGGCTCAACCTCTGTGTTTTTCATTGTCCCGGAGTATCTCAACAATTCATGGTGGTGTTTCTCGACGTCATTCGTGGATTTTGAAGACCGAAGAAGAGTTCCTCTTAAATCTTTACCCGTTCTTCCAAAGATGCGTAGTTCAAGCTTGATGCCACCCTCATAATTGTTTTGACTGTGACAATTCTTTTCTCACCATCTGGAGTATTTCATGAGTTGTTTCCATTTCTTTCCTTCGAAGCCGTCATGTCATAATTCTTCATTCTCAGCGTGTAGCTATCGTTCTCCAAATCTTACCGGTGCATTGTTCAAATATCCTCTAATCAGTTCATGATCTCTTCGTTCTCATGTATCTAAATCCCCTCAAGTATCTTCATTCATTTGCCAATTCTTTTCGGTGAATTGTGCCCTTGCTACTCTCTTTTACAATTCTTACGGTGGTTCTTTCAACATTCCTCTTCTGTTGTTATCGTAATAATTAATTCGCTCTTTCTGAATCCTACCTGTGGATCGTTGAAGACTTTTCTGAAGTTTATGTTATGTCCCTTTTAATCCTTTCAACGAGAATAATGAGCATGCCTATCTGCTGCTTGTCATCAATTTAATTTTGATGAAAGATAAGCATACAATAAATCTTATTCTTATTCCTCGAGGTGATTCAATTCTTTTCTTCCGAAGATTGTTCATGATGAAGTAATTCTCAGTTCCTAGTTGTTCATCTTTTTTTTTCAGGAGTTCCAAGTTTCCTTGGTTATATCGTCACAAAGCTCCATCTAAATCATTGCAAGGTTTCACCTTGTGTTTTCAACCTCTCTTTCTTTCTATCATCCTTTTATTACCGGAGTTCTTCATGGAGGCTCTAGATGGTGGTTCGTCAAGGATTCCTTTCATCCTTCAATTGTTCTTCAGGATTTCTTTCAAAGTTAAGATCCGCCAAGCTATACTCTAAAATAAACATGGTGCTTAACACATGTTTTGTTTTGAGGAGTTCAAGTATTCTTCATCTTGCATTTCAAAGTGCAATTCTTTCTACCTTATCTTTTGAGATGGCATTATATCATTCTTGACATTTTCCATTCATGTTTCGCGATTCACATGTTGTCTAGAATGAGGTATTTTAAATCCATCAACCACTTCGTTGGAGTTATCTTGGGTTATATTTCACCTAAAGCCTTCCCTAAGGAATGTTGCTATTGTGGTGCTTATCAATGATCCAAGTTATCTCTCTATCATCTTGTTGGAAGAAGTTTTTTTTTCATCTCGTTGGTGTTATCAATTATATTATTTGTTTCCGTAGTGGCAGAATTTCGCCTCAATTTTGAGAAGTTTTCCATAAGCCCACTACAAGCTTATTCGTTTCGTTGTTAGTTTTTCCAACAACTCCGTTCTAACCTTCTTGGAAGGGTGCTTTCCAAGCTCATTTGTGGCAGAAGTTGTCATTTTCTTCTCCGTCCCTTTATCCCAACGGTCTAGCTTCTATTCTTTCGTTCCGGAGGCATTGTGATGTTGTGCTCTTCACCCATCACCTCGTTTTGTCAATATCATGTTCTTTTCCTTACTTATCCTTTAACCGGAGTGTTGTGTTCTCATTCAAGCTCTTTCATCTTATCAAGTTTTGCCTCTCTTTTCAACCTTAGTGCTGTCTGAAATCCTTCTTACCCATTGTGCCATTCTTTCAATAGTTCCGAAGGCAGTGTGTTGTTGATTTCATCAAGTATCATCCCATCTTCTCAAGTTCATGTTCTATTCCTTCCATGTTCAACCGGAGTGCTGCCTGAATTCTTCCTCTCTCATCTTGTTTTAACCGGAGTGGTTTCGAATTCTATCTTCTCCATTAAACTCTTGATTCATGTCTTTCCAACCTTCAAGTCCTCGTAATGTTCCTTGTTCCTCTTTTTTAATAGATTGTTTGCAATCTCGTTCATCTCTGTTGTATTCTTTCTTTCAAGTTTTTTAACCTCTCAAGGATCGTGGGTTCACTCGTTTGTCAAAGAAGCAACTTAGTGTCGTGGGAACGAACACCTATGGGGCCGGCAGACCGGGCCCCTTTTGGTTCAAGGGGGCGGAGGTCGCCTGAAGAGCGAGATCGGGCGGCTTACCTGAGCGATTACCCAGCTTAGGAGCTCTCCGGAGAGATAATACTCCTACTGCTGCTTGTCTGATTTGTATTGTGTTCTTGCTCGGGAGCGCTGAATGCTACAGTACACACCAGCTGCTAACGAGACCGAGCGCGAGTGCTTTCTGGTTTCCAACCCCCCTCTACGTTGCGCATGGGCCTCCTTTTATATGCTCAAGGGGTCACCGACAGGTGGCAATGTAGACAAGGGCAAAAATGGAAAAGGAATGTGGTTGGTACAACTACTTGTACAGTGTATCATACCTAACCCTGACGGCAGGGGACAAAAGCATTAAATGCCCGTCTGTGTCACCAAAATAGTGCAAGAAAAGGACCGTCAGGGGCGCCACCGCTTGCCACGATGGCCATCTTGTCATCTCTTCTTGCCACCTCGCACCGCTAGCTGCACAGCCTCTTGCCACGCGCGCCTGGGAAGGTCCCAGGGCGACACATTGGTGGATGTCTTTGGAGCACGGTCTGAGTGGTAGCTTCGCCATGACAAGCGCCTTTCATGATCGTTGTTTTTGGGTCCGGAAGCTTGTCGCTCACCGGGTCTTGCCGGGACGCGTGGCGCGTCGCAGCAAGTTCCTTGAGATGCCTTGGTTGGCCTTCCCGGCAAGCTCCTCTTGCCGGGGTCTTGTCTCCTCGTCTTGAACACTTTGTTCTTGAATGGCTCCAAAGGAACCACGAAGGACCTTGGCGGTCACCCGGCAAGCCTTGCCGCGGGGCGCTGCGACTGTCCGCGCACAAGTTCGGGATACTAAGGTACCCCTACTTTAGTACACCGACAGGAGCCCCTGGGCCTGGGCCACACACGGTGCCGAAGCTGTTGGGCGGGCCCAAAACAGGCTGCGGCACGCGGCCTGGGTTACACCGTATCTTACTCCGTATCCACCGCGCCCTCCCCTAACGGCACGCGTTGAATGCGGCGTCGTGGGAGAGATCGTGGGTGGTTCTTTATTCGGAAAAGCGGAACGTCCGCCCCCTCCCTCTTTATAAGCAGGGGAAACAGGGGCAGTTCGCCCACCTCGCCAGTTGCTAATCCAATCTCAGAAATCTCCGCCACTCCCCCCTTCTTCCAAAGTCGAAAGAGAGCAGCGCTCCGCCCCCCATCGCTGCCGGCGCCACCAACGCCTTCGATCTCCCCCACTTCCTCCACCATGGCTCCGAAAGCCGGGAAGGCTGTGAAGTCGGCCGAGGCGCTGCGGCTTGAGGCGCTGCGAAAGGAGCGGGCAACCTCCCCCCCCCCCGAGCTCGCCGCGAAGGAGCTGAGGGAGTGGTACTTCCTCTTCTGGTCGACGGAGACGCGAGCGCATCCGCGCACGAAGGTACTCTCCGCCGCCGCTTTGGAACGGGCTCCGAATGGATATCCGTTCTTCGCACTGTTCTTCTACTGCGGGCGCTGCCCACCTTTCTCTGAGTTCTTCTGCGATATCATGAACACCTACGGGTTCCACCTCCTTGTTTCACCCCCAATGATGTTCTGACCATGGCAGTTTTCGCACATCTCTGCGAAAACTTTGTCGGAGTCCATCCAAATGTAGCCCTTTTCCGCCACTTCTTTATGCCCCGAGTTGAGAGAGGGGAGCCCCTATCCGGTGGAATTGCCTGGATCTCGAGAGCCGGCAAGAAGGAAGCGTATCTGGAAGGAGAGCTCCGCAGCAAGTGGGAGGAGTGGAGAGCAGAATGGTGTTGGATCGTTGAGGAGAACCCGCAGCCATTCACCGCCCAGCGCCAAGCCCTAGTAGTGCGCGGCAACGATTGGAGCAGCTTGGCCCTGGAGGACGATAGGCTGAAGATTGCCGTCACCCGGATCCTGCGGCTCAGGCTTGCCATGCTCACTGTAGGCGCTGTTGGCGCGGATTTTCTTCGCCACCGCATCGCCCCCTACAAGAGAGGAGGAGACCCGCCTGGGAGTTCGGGGGTCCGGCAGACATCATGAGGCTGCGCCTGGGCCTCAACTTCAACTTCACTGTCTTGGAGCTGGACGCGATGCTCAAGGAATTGTTCAAGCACGACCCTCAACATCCCGAATGGTTCAGGTTGCCGACAGGTGTCGTCCCGCTGTGCAACAATTCCTCGCTCGACCGCATCTGTGCAATGATGCTGCTGTGTGACTCGCATGGACTTGTCCCAACTTGGCAAGAGCCTGCGGACAACGTTGTGCAGCAGTTCTTCGACGGCCTGGTGGAGGTGGCGGTCCGCTCCGACGAGCAGAGAAGCCTCACCCGCGACATCACCGATGCGGAGATGCGGCGCATCGCCACCAGGGCGGAAGAGGCGGCGGCAGCCGCTGCCGCGGGCGAGTTTGGATTCACCGTGGAGGAGGCAGAGGCAGCAGAGGCGGCAAGCCTTGCCGAGCGAGAGGAGCTTGTCTGCGGGGGAGAGCTTGCCGAGCCTGAAGCCGAGTCGAGCGAGCCCGCCGAGGGTGCAAGCGGCTCGCTATCTTCAAGCAGCTTGCCGCAAGCAGAGCCCCCGGTGCAGCCCCTAGCTCCACCAAGAAGGCGTCTCCGCAAGGCCGGGGACGTAGCAGGGCGGCAGACGAGTCAATAGCCGTCGCGCCGTGCGACACGCTCCACCGCGACAAGCGATGTTGCCGCGGGAGCGCCTCACGTCGCTGCGGCAACTGGAGCGGGGTCTTCCCGGACCACCGCCACTGCCCCCGCCAAGCGGTCAAGGGAACCTACTCCTCCTTGTCACGCTGAAGGTGGGCCGGACTTCGACCTCTCCGCGCTCAGCTCCGACGAGGAAGAAGAAGAGTAAGAATCTCTGTTGTACTTGTAGTTCTTCAATTCTTGCTATTTTGGCTTGTATTTGATTTGCTTTACTCTGAACTTATTCCTTTTCAGGACCCTGGCCCAGAGAGCGGCGAAGAGAGCCAAGGCTCCGGTGATTGTCATCGAGGACGGGCCCACCGTGACGGCAGGTGGCGCGCCCGAGACCACCTTGCCGGACCCGGCAATCATTCCCCAAAGCAGCCCCCAGCGCAGCCCCCAGCGTAAGTATATGGTTTACTTCCCGCTGTTATGGCGTGCATGGGGGTTCTTTCTTTTGCTGACATCTGACTGTTGGTTTGTGTAGGAGTAGAGCAGCCTCACCAGGAACACCCGGAAGCCGCCCCCGAGATGCTATCTGCTTCAACTACGCCGCCAAGGGAGGATTACCCAACAAGGGAGCATTCTCCGGCAAGGGAGGAGTCTCCGGCAAGGGACAGTTCTCCGACAAGGGACGGTTCTCGGGCAAGGGACAGCACCAGCGACCCCCCGGTGGTGGAGCCCATGACTACAGATCCCAGTACAGGTAACCCATCTTGCTTGAAAACTTCCCTTGTGTTCTTCTTCTTCTGATCTTCTTTTTTGGATATTTGCTTGACTTTTTCTCTCTTTTACCGGCCGTCAGATCCACCTTCTACAGAGCCGATGGAAACCGAGGCCACCGGCGAGGAGAACGCGCGCGGCAACACCGACGACGCCGCCGCCACTGAGGAGGAAGCCGGCGCCGATGATCCTGCCGGCGAAGAGGCCGCCAAAGATGCCGCCGCAGGAGCTGGTGAGGGGTCTGGCGATCGCACTGACGACCCTGAGGCCGCAGGAGCGCAAGGCGCTACGCCGACCGCCGATCCCTCCGCTGCTGCTGCAGCGTCAGGCTCCGAAGAGCCCCAGCCCGGCGCCTATTCGAAGGCCGGCGATGGCATCTTCATCAAGCTCCCATGGGCGTCAAGCTCCAGGGCGTCGGTCGAGGGAGAAACTTTTGATGGAGAAGTGCTCGCCTCCGCCAGGCTGACGCTGGTTGACACGCCGAGCAGCAGCAGCGGCGAGTCTGAGGAGGAGCAGCTGCTGCGGAAGCTGGTGTCGCTCTACCGCGCCCGACAAGCCAAGGTGGAATCCCGGGAAGCACTTGTCGCACAGGCAGGAGCGGACATCGAGAAGCGTGCGGAGGAGCTCCGGAGTCGCAATCAGGAGGCTCTCCGGTCTTTGGCAGAGGAGCGGGAGCAACTCGCCGAGGCGCGGAAATCCTTCCTTCTCGAGAAGGCCGAAGCCAAAGAGCAACAGCGGCTTGTCGCCAAGGAGCTGTTTGCACGGGAAGGCGAGTTGGCGCAGCGGAAGGTCAACCTTGACAGCCATGAGGAGGAGCTTGCTGCACGCGAGTAAACCTTCGGCGGGGCTCTCAAGGAAGCAAAGGACGCGGCCGCAGCTGCCGAGGCCGCCAGGAAGGAGCTGGAGACGAAGGTGGGGCAGCTGGAGGCCGACCTCAAGACAAGCAGTGAAGAGCTTGCCGCGCTCAATCGTGAGCGCGAGAAGGACGCCTACGCCCATGGCGAGCTGCAGGGTCGTCTCATCGAGAAGGGCAAGGAGCTTAGCGCCGCCAAGGACTCCAATGCAGATCTTGAGTTGAAGCTGACCACTTTGACCAAGGCGCTGAGCAGCGCCAAGGAGGCGGAGGTGGCCTTGAAGGAGGAGATCAAGGCCAGCGAGGAGCTGCTGGCGAGTCTTCTGATCGCCTGAAACACCTTTAGGGAGACTGTGGAGCTCTGGACGGAGGGTCTCGTGAACATCGCCGCAGTCATCGACGGGGAGCTGGCGCAGCTGGGGATGGAGGATTTCGGGTACTCCTCCGACGAGAACCTCCAACCCAGCGCCAAGCTCACCTTGTTCTTCAAGGGCGTGGCAACGGCCCTCCAGCGATTCCGGGAAAGGATCCCAAAGCAGCTGGCCGACGAGTCGCGCATGATCTGCGCGAGAGTTCTGCAAAAGGTGTTGGTGAAGGTGGCCTTCCGTAACCCAGGCATCAACTTCACCAACGTCCTCAAGAAGCTGCCTCCGGATGCTGATCTAGAAGCGCTCAAGGCCCTTGTCACACCCATCGTGGACCAGGTGAACGAGGTCAAGAGGGTTGATGGCGACCGCGTAGATTAGGCTGCCTGTTTTCTTCTTTTCTTGCCACTGCTAGTCATGTTACGAGAACAATCTGTTAGAGCTGCGACAAGCTATCTTGTAATATAACTTTATTTTGGGTATCGATTGCTATGTTATTTCCTTTACTTGATTCCTTCCTTTGTATGTTTTTGCCCTACGCTTTTAGGGAACTTGCCGGTGCAGGTACCATAGCCGCGAGCGCTGAGTGCGGGACGTCAGCAGCTTGCTGGCGGTGCCGCTACCGACAAGAAACCTTGTCACAACTAGTCACAGCTCACTTAAGTTGTTGAGCGGACTCTAAACAAAGTAAGGGCGCAACTAGCTACGAGTTGGTTCCTCCGCGCACAGGTTTTCCATACAAAGCACGGTTGTTCAAGGAAGATAACTAAAAAATTTTAAAACTGATTGCTCAAACTTTGGCAACTTAGCTTTTCTGTCGTTTGCGTCCTGGCAAGGCGAAACTTTCTTGAACGACGCCTGGTCCACATGCACCGAAGAACAAGGTCGCCTTCCTCGAGACTTTTGGCATTAACTTTGCGGCTATGGTAGCGGCGCAAAGCTTGCTGGTATCAAGCAGCTCGTACAGCAGCCTGAAGACGGTCCTCCTCAAGGAGCAGCGCGTCATCTTGTCGCAGCTGCTCTTGTTCAAGCTCATCATAAGTGAGCACTCGAGGCGACCCGTATACGAGTTCCGTGGGGAGAACTGCCTCTGCTCCATAGACTAGAGCGAAAGGTGTCTGGCCAGTAGCTCGATTTGGCGTCGTCCTGATCGACCAAAGAACCACCGGCAGCTCCTCAATCCAGTTCCTTCCGCACTTGTGCAGCCTATTGAAAGTCCTGGTCTTGAGCCCGCGCAACACTTCAGCATTTGCCCTCTCCGCTTGACCGTTGCTTCTCGGATGAGCAACAGAAGCGAAGCAGACCTTGGCGCCAAGATCTTGGACGTACTGCATGAAGGTGCGGCTCGTGAATTGCGTGCCGTTGTCGGTGATGATCCTGTTAGGTACCCCGAAACGGCAAAAAATCGACCTGAAGAACTTGACTGCTGACTGTGCTGTCACCTTCCTCAATGCTTCCACTTCCGGCACTTTGTGAACTTGTCGATTGCAACGTACAAGTACTCAAAGCCCCCGATAGCACGGGGAAAAGGGCCGAGGATGTCGAGCCCCTAGACCGAAAATGGCCAGGATAAAGGGATCGTCTGGAGAGCTTGAGCTAGCTGGTGTATCTGCTTGGAATGGAACTGGCACGCTTCACACTTGGTTACTTGTGCAGTTGCATCCTGGAGGGCTGTCGGCCAAAAGAAACCTTGCCGGAATGCTTTGCCGGCAAGTGCTCTTGCGCCAATGTGGTGACCACATATGCCTCCATGTATCTCCGCCAACAGCTCTTGTCCGTCTTCTCGGGGAATACACTTCAATTTCACACCGTTGATCTTCTTCTGTACAGTGTGCTGTCAACAAACTGGTACGTACTTGACTGCCGGGCTACTATTGCCGCTTCTTCTTGCTCTTCGGGAAGTTCTCCTGTCTGAAGGAAACGGACAATCTGCTGTGCCCATGCTGGAGCTTGCGGCTCGACAACAAGGACTAAAGGCACATATGCTGCTGCGGGAACATCTGCTTCTACGGCGAGAACCTGCGGCTCAGCCGGAGCTTGACGTTCCCCGGCAAGCTTGCCGGAGCAAAACTTGTCGGGAGCGTCTGCTTCAACGGAACAAACCCTAGGGCTTGCCGGAGCAGACTGCTCCTCATCATCCTTGGAGTTGATCTTGGGGACCTTCTTGGCGGCGGCTTCGGTGAGCTCTGCCGGAAAATAGTCACCAGAAATCAACTTCCTCTTTTTGCTCTGTCCAGTTGATGGTGTTACGGACGGTTGAGTTAGTTTGAGCACAAAAATCCCTGGTTCCACAGGTAACTTAAGTGCGGTGCACTTTGACAGGCCGTCGGCAATGTCGTTCTGAGCTCTTGGAACATGTTCCATCTGTATGCCGTCAAAGTGCTCTTCCAACTTTCTCACTTCGTCAACGTAAGCTTCCATCAATGGGCTCTGATAGTTCTTGTTTACTTGGTGGACGACAAGCTGCGAGTCACCCCTGAAAATGAGCTTTTTGATCCCAAGGTCTGCTGCGATCCTGAGACCAGCAAGCAAACCCTCATACTCTGCTGTATTGTTTGTTGCTTGCTCCTTGGGAAAGTGCATCTGGACTACGTACTTGAGGTGCTCTCCGGTGGGCGCGACAAGTAGCACGCCCGCACCGGCGCCTTGTAGCGAGAATGCACCATCAAAGTACATCAGCCACTCTTTGCTTGCTTCCTTGACGGGGATGCTCATTTCTGGAATTTCTTCATCTGGTGTTGGCGTCCACTCTGCTATGAACTCTGCCAATGCTCTGCTCTGGATAGTTGAAGTGCTTTCAAACTTGAGGCCAAAGCTTGACAGGTTCCAAAGGCCCTTGACAATCCTGCCTGTTGCGTCTGGATTCTGCAGTATCCTCTTCAGCGGGAAACGAGTGACAACTGTGATCTCATGTGCTTGGAAGTAATGGCGCAGCTTTCTCGAGGCCATGAGAAGGCCGAAAAGCAATTTTTGCACACCAGAATACCTTGACCTAGCCCCCTGCAGAAGGGAACTGACAAAGTAAACTGGGCGCTGCACCATTTTCTTCTGTATCTCCTCACGCGCCTGCGCAGATCCACCCTTGTCGGGACCAGAGCTTGTCGGTGAAGCCCCCTGCTTATCGCTGGATGCATCTGCCGTGGTTGCTGGCTCATCATCCGCCTCCCTTTCCGCTACTAACGCAGCACTAACCACTTGATTGGTTGCCGCTATATACAGCAGCAACTTCTCTTTTGGCTTAGGTGCGACAAGTGTTGGAGTGGAGGACAGGTATCTCTTCAAGTCCTGTAGCGCAGCCTCCGCTTCCGGAGTCCATTTCATTGGACCTGCCTTTTTCAATATTTTGAAAAATGGCAGGGCGCGCTCAGCAGACTTAGAGATAAACCTGCTGAGGGCAGCCACGCAACCGGCAAGTCTTCGTACATCCTTGACGCGCTTTGGTGCTTCAATATGCTCAATGGCCTTGATCTTGTCAGGATTGGCTTCAATTCCCCGCTGAGACACGAAGAACCCGAGAAGCTTGCCGGAGGGGACTCCGAACACACACTTCTCGGGGTTAAGCTTAAGCTTGATCTTGCGCAGATTTGCAAAGGTCTCGTCTAAATCTTGAATCAGAGTTGCTCTATCATTGCTCTTGACCACTATGTCATCCATGTAGCCTTCCACATTTCTGTGTATTTGTGGCTCAAAAGTGTCATGGACTACCCTTGCAAATGTTGAACCAGCACTCTTTAATCCGAAAGGCATCCGGACAAAACAGTATGTGCCACATGGAGTGATGAATGCGGTTTTCTCCTCATCCTCTTCTGCCATGAAGATCTGATGATATCCTGAATATGTGTCAAGAAATGAAAGCAAGTCACATCCGGCCGTGGAGTCAACAATCTGGTCAATGTGCGGCAAGGGAAATGGGTCTTTGGGACAAGCTTTATTAACATCGGTAAAGTCGATACAAAGCCTCCATTTCCCGTTTGCCTTGCGCACGACTACATGATTGGCCAACCACGTAGGATGGAGCACTCCTCTGACAAGGCCTGCTGCTTCCAACTTCTTGATTTCTTCTGCGATGAATTCTTGGCGCTCCACTGCTTGTTTCCTGACTTTCTGCTTGACGGGCCGCGCATGAGGACAGACGGCAAGATGGTGCTCGATTACTTTCCTGGGAACACCGGGGATGTCAGACGGTTGCCACGCAAACACGTCGACATTCGCCCGCAGGAAAGCAACGAGCGCGCTTTCCTATTTAGGGTCAAGAGTGGCACTGATGGTGAAGGTACCACCAGTGCCGTCCTCCTTGGCGGACACCTTCTTGGTCTCTGGTGGAGCTGCCTTTGTCTTCTTACACTTGCCGGTGGAGCTCGATGGTGCGTCCTTGACGGTAGCGCAGCACTCCGAAGAGGTGCGCTTGCCGGAGTGGGCATCAGAGCTCTTGCCGGACTTGGTCTTCTTCTTCCCCCCGGGAGCTTCAGCGGCAGGTGACTTGTGTTCTGCTGCGGCTGCTGCTTCCCGGTAGATCTTGTCGGTGCAGATAAGAGCATCCTTCTTGTCGCCAGGGACAGAGATGACACTTATCGGGCCTGGCATCTTCAGCATGTTGTATGCATAGTGAGAGGCTGCCATGAATTTGGCGAGCGCTGGACGGCCGAGTATCCCATTGTAAGGTAATGGAAAATCAGCAATGTCAAAAGTGACCCTCTCAGTCCTGAAGTTCAACTCGCTGCCGAATGTCACCGGCAACGTGATCTTCCCCTTCGGCTTGCTCCTCCCCGGATTGATTCCTTGGAATGTGCTGGTCTCTTCGAGCTCGCTGTCAAGGATCTGGAGTTTCTGGAGTACCGCGGAGGAGATCAGGTTCAAGCCGGCCCCACCGTCAACTAGCATCTTTGTGACCTTGAGGTTGCGGATAGTTGGTGAAACCAACATCGGCAAGCACCCGACCACAGTTATGCGATCAGGGTGGTCCTCAATATCAAAGATGATAGGCGTGCTGGACCATTTCAGAGGCTTGCGTGACTCGACGGGTGGTTCTGCCGCATTGACTTCCCGCACCCACTGCTTGAGTTGGCGGTGTGAAGTATGCAGAGAAGCACCGCCGTCAATGCACAGGACCTCTATGGCTTTCTGGAACTCCTGCTCATCGGCCTCGTCATCATCCATCTCTTCATCATCGTCATCATCTTCATCCTTGTCGCGGACGCGGGGAGGTCTGTCTCCTTGCCGCTGCTTGGCCTTGCCGCGGCGTCCTCCCCGGCCGGGGCGCTTCTTGCCGGATCCTCCAGTACCTCTTGGGCTTTCTCCTTGTCGCGTCGCTCGTACTCAGCTTTTTGCTGCTCAACAAGCTGCTCGACCTTCTTGCAGCTCTGGAGGTCATGGCCCTTGGTGCGGTGGATCTTGCAGTACTGCTTGTTGACGCCGTCCTGCTTGTCAGCGACCGCCACCGCCTCGCCGGAGCTACCAGCTTTGGCTTTCTCGGCGCCACCTCCGTTGCCGGACTGCTCAACAACTAGTACATCTTTGCCTTTCTTCTTCCTGTTGTTCCGCCGCCGGTTTTTCTTTGCCGGGGCAGCATCCTCGCTGTCAGATCCTCCTGCTCCTATATTCTCTCCGGGGAGTCTCCTCCCTTCCTCAGCACGTGCACACTTGTCGGCCAGGGCATATAGCTCCCTGACGTCTCTGATCTTGCACATCACCATCTCCTCCCGCATCCTGCGGTTACGCATGTTCTGATGGAACGCGCTGATGACCGCGGCAGGGTGGACATCTGGGATGTTGTGCTGTACACGGCTGAATCTCTGAGTGTACTTGCGCAGGGACTCTCCTTCCTTCTAGACGAGTATATGAAGGTCGCTCTCTTGGCCATGAGGTTTGTGGCCGCCTGTAAAGGCGCCGACAAACTGATGACATAAATCTGCCCATGAGGATATGGAGTTGCCGGCAAGTGCATGAGCCAGGATCTGACATTGGGCTTGAGCACCAGCAGGAAGTAGTTGGCAAGGATCTTGTCGTCCCGTCCCCCGGCAGCTTGCACCGCGATGGTGTAGATCTTGAGGAACTCCGACGGATCGTCTTGCCGTCGTGCTTCTCTGGTACATCGGCAGAAATTCTTCGTCTTTGGCCATTGGACTTGCCGCAGCTCACGAGTGAACGCAGGGCAACCTACCGCGTACGGCAAGTCGCCTGGTTCCCCTGGCGCATGCATGTCGATAGTGGGCCCAGCACGCTGGTCCGATTGACGCCGCGCTTCTCTTCGGCGCTCGATGCGAGTACGAGCGTCTTCTTGCTGTCGTTCTTGAAGAACTTGGCGCTGATTGCGGCGAGCTCGAGGATCAGATGACGCGGTGGAATCAGTGTCGAGGTTGACCCGGCGAGTCGGCGATCTTGGCCTTCGGGGTGCAGAGTGCATGGTGGTTGCACCCCCACCGGTCTTGTCGCCATCGGCTCGCGCCTGGCAATCTTGCCGCGGCTGCGATGTATTCGGCTGCCGTGGGGTGTCGCCGTTGGCGAAGCCGATGAGACTTTGAATGGTGGCCCTCCAATCGTCGATCTTGTCCGCCGTTGGAGGGTAATCTAGGAGTAGTTGAGCTCGGGCCAACGCTTCTGCTGGGGTCTTCGGCGGCGGCGGCGAACGGTGCGAGGAGCGGGATATGCTCGGACTCCCAACTGGGTTGGAAGGAGCAGTATCCCATCCAGGCGACCGTGTCTTGCTCGTGCCTGCATGTTGGCGTGCATGGTGGTCTTGAGCGCCCCGAGATCCACCAGCTCGATCTTGGTCCAACGAGCGTATGGTACCGCGAGTACCATGACGCTGTCGGTCTCGCGCCTCCTGAGACGGGCGCGGTGCATGTACGGACGCCGAGGTCTGCGCAGCCTTGTCCTTGGACCTGGAAGCACCGTGAGCTCCCTTGTCGATGCCCGTTCCTCCGCCGGCGTCTACCCCACCACCTGTTTGCTCCGGTGGTGGTGGAATCGACGTGGACGGAGCACCCACCTCCGAAGCCTTCTTCTTCGGTGGCATGTTGATGAAGAAGATGAAGATCTAGCTCGCGTGAACGCCGGATCGGGTTCACACAACCTCGACGCCCCCTACCTGGCGTGCCATAGATGTCGTGGGAACGAACACCTATGGGGCTGGCGGACCGGGCCCCTTTCGGTTCGGTGGGGGGCGGAGGTCGCACGAAGAGCAGATCGAGGCGAAGCACACGAGCGATTTACCCAGCGTCGGAGCTCTCCGGAGAGATAATACTCCTACTGCTGCTTGTCTGATTTGTATTGTGTTCTTGCTCGGGAGCGCTGAATGCTACAGTACACACCAACTGCTAATGAGACCGAGCGTGAGTGCTTTGTGGTTTCCAACCCCCCCTCTACGTTGCGCATGGGCCTCCTTTTATATGCTCAAGGGGTCACCGACAGTGGCAACGTAGACAAGGGCAAAAATGGAAAAGGAATGTGGTTGGTACAACTACTTGTACAGTGTATCATACCTAACCCTGACGGCAGGGGACAAAAGCATTAAATGCCCATCTGTGTCACCCAAAGAGTGCAAGAAAAGGACCGTCAGGGGCGCCACCGCTTGCCACGATGGCCATCTTGTCATCTCTGCTTGCCACCTCGCACCGCTAGCTGCACAGCCTCTTGCCACGCGCGCCTGGGAAGGCCCTGTTGGGGAACGTAGTAATTTCAAAAATTTTCCTACGCACACGCAAGATCATGGTGATGTATAGCAACGAGAGGGGAGAGTGTTGTCCACATACCCTTGTAGACCCGGCGAAGCGATCACAACGTAGAGGAAGTAGTCGACGTTCTCCTCGCGATCCGACCGATCCGGCGCCGTTACTCCGGCGCCCGAGTTCTTGACACACGTACAACTCGATGGCGTCCCTCGTACTCGATCCAGCCGAGTGTCGAGGAGAGTTCCGTCGGCCGACGGCGTGGTGACGATCTTGATGTTTCACGGCGCAGGGCCGCTTAAGCTTCGCGACGGTATAACCGAGGTGGAATATGGTGGAGGGGCACCGCACGGCTAAGGAACGATCTCACGATCAACTTGTGTGTTCAAGGTGCCCCCTGCCCCGTATATAAAGGAGCCGGGGGAGGGGCGGCGGCCAAGGGAGGCGCTGCAGGGAGTCCTACTCCTCCGGGAGTAGGATTCCCCCAATCCTAGTTGGACTAGGATTCCTGGAGGGAAAGAGAGAGAGGGGCGGCCCCTTCTCCTAGTCCTAGTAGGACTAGGGAAGGGGGGGCGCGCCCTCCTAGGGCTGCCCCTTCTCCTTTCCACTAAGGCCCATCGAGGCCCATTTACCTCCCGGGGGGTTCCGGTAACCTCCGGTACTCCGTAAATTCCGTTTTCGCTCGGAACCATTCGAACTCCAAACATAGGCTTCAATATATCAATCTTTATGTCTCGACCATTCCGAGACTCCTCGTCATGTCCGTGATCACATCCGGGACTCGAACTCCTTCGGTACATCAAAATACATAAACTCATAATAACCGCATCATCGAAACCTTAAGCGTGCGGACCCTACGGTTCGAGAACAATGTAGACATGACCTAGAACTATTCACGGTCAATAACCAACAGCGGGACCTGGATGCCCATATTGGTTCCTACATATTCTCGAAGATCTTTGTCGGTCGGACCGCATAACAACATCGTTGTTCCTTTGTCATCGGTATGTTACTTGCCCGAGATTCGATCGTCGGTATCAATACCTAGTTCAATCTCGTTACGGCAAGTCTCTTTACTCGTTCAGTAATACATCATCTCACAACTAACTCATTAGTTGTAGTGCTTGCAAGGCTTCGATGATGTGCATTACCGAGAGGGCCCAGAGATACCTCTCCGACTATCGGAGTGACAAAACCTAATCTCGAAATCGCCAACCCAACATCTGCCTTTGGAGACACCTGTAGTACTCCTTTATAATCACCCGATTCGTTGTGACGTTTGGTAGCACCAAAGTGTTCCTCCGTAAACGGAGTTGCATAATCTCATAGTTGCAGGAACATGTATAAGTCATGGATAAAAGCAGTAGCAACATACTAAGCGATCGTGTGCTAAGCTAAGGAATGGGTCATGTCAATCAGATCATTCTACTAATGATGTGACCTCGTTAATCAAATAACAATTCCTTTGTTCATGGTCGAAACATAACCATCTTTGATTAACAAGCTAGTCTAGTAGAGGCATACTAGTGACATCTTGTTTTGTCTATGCATTCACACATGTATCATGTTTCCGGTTAATACAATTCTAGCATGAATGATAAACATTTATCATGAAATAAGGAAATAAATAATAACTTTATTATTGCCTCTAGGGCATATTTCCTTGATCTCCCACTTGCACTAGAGTCAATAATCTAGATTACATAGTAATGATTCTAACACCCATGGAGTCTTGGTGCTGATCATGTTTTGCTCGTGGAAGAGGCTTAGTCAGCGGTGCGCAACATTCAGATCCGTATGTATCTTGCAAATCTCTATGTCTCCATTCGGACTAAGTCCGGATGGAATTGAAGCGTCTCTTGATGTGCTTGGTCCTCTTGTGAAATCTGGATTCCTTTGCTAAGGCAATTGCTCGATATTGTCACGAAGATTTTCATTGGACCCGATGCACTAGGTATGACACCTAGATCGGATATGAACTCCTTCATCCGACTCCTTCATTAGCTGCTTCGAAGCTGCTATGTATTCCGCTTCACATGTAGATCCCGCCACGACGCTTTGTTTAGAACTGCACCAACCGACAGCTCCTCCGTTTAGTGTAAATCGTATCCGGTCTGCGATTTAGAATCGTCCGGATCGGTGTCAAAGCTTGCATCAACGTAACCGTTTACGATGAGCTCTTTGTCACCTCCATATCTGAAACATATCCTTAGTCCTTTTCGGTATTTCAGGATGTTCTTGACCGCTGTCGATGATCCACTCTGGATTACTTTGGTACCTCCTGCTAGGCTTATAGCAAGGCACACATCAGGTCTGGTACACACAGATTGCATACATGATAGAGCCTATGGCTGAAGCATAGGAACATCTTTCATTTTCTCTCTATCTTCTGCGGTGGTCGGGCATTGAGTCGACTCAACTTCACACCTTGTAACACAGCAAGAACCCTTTCTTTGCTTGATCCATTTTGAACTTCTTCAAAACTTTGTCAAGGTATGTGCTTTGTGTAAGTCCAATTAAGCGTCTTGATCTATCTCTATAGATCTTGATGCCCAATATGTAAGCAGCTTCACCGAGGTCTTTTATTGAAAAACTCTTATTCAAGTATCCCTTTATGCTATCCAGAAATTCTATATCATTTTCGATCAGCAATATGTCATCCACATATAAGATCGTAAATGCTACTGAGCTCCCACTCACTTTCTTGTAAATCAGAGCTTCTCCAAAAGTCTCAGACAAACCCAAATGCTTTGATCACACTATCAAAGCGTTTATTCCAACTCGAGATGCTTGCACCAGTCCATATATGGATCGCCGGAGCTTGCACACTTTGTTAGCTCCTTTGGATCGATAAAACCTTCGGTTGCATCATATACAACTCTTCTTCCGTAAATCCATTCAGAATGCGTCTTTACATCCATTTGCCAAATTTCATAATCATAAAATGCGGCAATTGCTAACATGATTCGGACGGACTTAAGCATCGCTATGGGTGAGAAGGTCTCATCGTAGTCAATCCCTTGAACTTGTCGAAAACCTTTTGCGACAAGTCGAGCTTTATAAACGATAACATTACCGTCGTCGTCGGTCTTCTTCTTGAAGATCCACTTGTTTTCTATTGCTTGCCTACCCTCGGGCAAGTCAACCAAAGTCCACACTTTGTTTTCATACATGGATCCCATCTCAGATTTCATGGCCTCAAGCCATTTTATGGAATCTGGGCTCACCATCGCTTCTTCATAGTTCGTAGGTTCATCATGATCTAGTAGCATGACTTCGAAACAGGATTACCGTACCACTCAGTGCGGATCTTACTCTGGTTGATCTACGTGGTTCTGCAGTAACTTGATCTGAAGTTTCATGATCAACATCATCAACTTCCTCACTACTTGGTGTAGGTGTCTCAGAAACTGGTTTCTGCGACGAACTACTTTCAAGTAAGGGAGAAGGTACTATTACCTCATCAAGTTCCACTTTCCTCCCACTCACTTCTTTCGAGAGAAACTCCTTCTCTAGAAAGGATCCATTCTTAACAACGAATGTCTTGCCTTCGGATCTGTGATAGAAGGTATACCCAACTGTCTCCTTTGGGTATCCTATGAAGACACATTTCTCCGATTTGGGTTCGAGCTTATCAGGTTGAAGTTTTTTTCACATAAGCATCGCATCCCCAAACTTTAAGAAACGACAACTTTGGTTTCTTGCCAAACCACAGTTCATAAGGTGTCGTCTCAACGGATTTCGACGGTGTTCTATTCAGTGTGAATGCGGCTGTCTCTAGAGCATAACCCCAAAACGATAGCGGTAAATCTGTAAGAGACATCATAGATCGTACCATATCTAGTAAAGTACGATTACGACGTTCGGACACACCATTACGCTGTGGTGTTCCGGGTGGCGTGAGTTGCGAAACTATTCCGCATTGTTTCAAATGTAGACCAAACTCGTAACTCAAATATTCACCTCCACGATCAGATCGTAGAAACTTAATTTTCTTGTTACGATGATTTTCAACTTCACTCTGAAATTCTTTGAACTTTTCAAACGTTTCAGACTTATGTTTCATTAAGTAGATATACCCATATCTGCTTAAGTCATCTGTGAAGGTGAGAAAATAACGATATCCGCCACGAGCCTCAATATTCATCGGACCACATACATCTGTATGTATGATTTCCAACAAATCTGTTGCTCTCTCCATAGTACCGGAGAACGGTGTTCTAGTCATCTTGCCCATGAGGCACGGTTCGCAAGTGCCAAGTGATTCATAATCAAGTGACTCCAAAAGTCCATCAATATGGAGTTTCTTCATGCGCTTTACACCGATATGACCTAAGCGGCGATGCCACAAATAAGTTGCACTATCATTATCAACTCTGCATCTTTTGGTTTCAACATTATGAATATGTGTATCACTACTATCGAGATTCATAAGAAATAGACCACTCCTCAAGGGTGCATGACCATAAAAGATATTACTCATATAAATAGAACAACCATTATTCTCTGATTTAAATGAATAACCGTCTCGCATCAAACAAGATCCAGATATAATGTTCATGCTCAACGCAGCACCAAATAACAATTATTTAGGTCTAAAACTAATCCGAAGGTAGATGTAGAGGTAGCGTGCCGACCGCGATCACATCGACTTTGGAACCATTTCCCACGCGCATCGTCACCTCGTCCTTTGCGAGTTAAGCAATCAGTAGTCCTGCTTGAGTTGCAAATATTAGCAAGAACCAGATCAAATACCAGTGCTACTACGAGCTCTAGTAAGGTACACATCAATAACATGTATATCACATATACCTTTGTTCACCTTGCCATCCTTCTTATCCGCCAAATACTTGGGGCAGTTCCGCTTCGGTGTCGATCGCTTGCGGTAAAACACTCGCCAGGTTTAGGGCCAGACTTGGGTTTCTTCTCTGAGCAGAACTTGCTTGCTGTTCTTCTTGAATTCCCTTCTTCTTCCCTTTGCCTTTCTTCTTGAAACTAGTGGTCTTATTGACCATCAACACTTGATGCTCCTTCTTGATTTCTACCTCCGCAGCCTTTAGCATTGCGAAGAGCTCGAGCATAGTCTTTACTAACCCTTGCATATTATAGTTCATCACGAAGCCTTTGTAGCTTGGTGGCGGTGATTGAGAATTACATCAATGACACAATCATCCGGAAGATTAACTCCCAATTGTGTCAAGTGATTGTAGTACCCGGACATTACGAGTATATGCTCACTAATGTAACTGTTCTCCTCCATCTTGCAGCTATAGAACTTATTAGAGACTTCATATCTCTCAATCCGGGCATTCTTTGGAATATTAACTTCAACTCTGGAACATCTCATATGCTCCATGACGTTCAAAACGTCGTTGAAGTCCCGGTTCTAAGCCGTAAAGCATGGCACACTTGAACTATAGAGTAGTCATCGCTTTGCTCGCGAGACGTTCATAACATCTGGCGTTGCTCGGCAAAGAAGCTGTCACCTAGCGGTGCATCCAGGGCGTAGCTCTTACGTGCAGCAATGAGGATGATCCTCAAATTACGGACCCAATCCGTGTAATTGCTACCATCATCTTTCAACTTTGCTTTCTCAAGGAACGCATTAAAATTCAACGGACAACAACAGACGAGCCATCTATCTACAATCAAACATAAACAAGCAAGATACTATCGGTACTAAGTTCATGATAAATTTAAGTTCAATTAATCATATTACTTAAGAACTCCCACTTAGAAAAACATCTCTAGTCATCTAAGTGATCACGTGATCCAAATCAACTAAACCATAACCGATCATCACGTGAAATGGAGTAGCTTTCAATGGTGAACATCTTATGTTGATCATATCTACTATATGATTCACGCTCGACCTTTCGGTCTCCGTGTTCGAGGCCATATCTGCATATGCTAGGCTCGTCAAGTATAACCCGAGTATTCTGCGTGTGCAAAACTGGCTTGCACCCGTTGTAGATGGACGTGAGAGCTTATCACACCCGATCATCACGTGGTGTCCGGGCACGACGAACTTTGGCAGCGGTGCATACTCGGGGAGAACACTTCTTGATAATTTAGTGAGAGATCATCTTATAATGCTACCGTCAATCAAAGCAAGATAAGATGCATAAAAGGATAAACATCACATGCAAATCAATATAAGTGATATGATATGGTCATCATCATCTTGTGCTTCATGATCTCCATCTTGTTGCACCACCATGATCACCATCGTCACCGGCGCGACACCTTGATCTCCATCGCAGCATCGTTGTCGTCTCGCCAAACTTATGCTACTACGACTATCGCTACCGCTTAGTGATAAAGTAAAGCATTACAGGGCGATTGCATTGCATACAATAAGCGACAACCATATGGCTCCTGCCATTGCCGATAACCGGTTACAAAACATGATCATCTCATACAATAAAATATAGCATCACGTCTTGACCATATCACATCACAACATGCCCTGCAAAAACAAGTTAGGCGTCCTCTACTTTGTTGTTGCAAATTTTACGTGGCTGCTACGGGCTTAAGCAAGAACCAGTCTCACCTCGCATCAAAACCACAGCGATACTTCGTCAAATAGACTCGTTTTAACCTTCTCAAGGATCGGGCGTAGCCACACTCGGTTCAACTAAAGTGAGAGAGACAGACACCCAACAATCACCTTTAAGCAACGAGTGCTCGTGGCGGTGAAACCAGTCTCGCGTAAGCGTCTGCGTAATGTCGGTCCAGGCGCTTCATCTCACAATACCGCTGAACCAAAGTATGACATGCTGGTAGGTAGTATGACTTGTATCGCCCACAACTCACTTGTGTTCTACTCGTGCAAAACATCAAACCATAGAAAAACCTAGGCTCGGATGCCACTTTGTTGGGGAGCGTAGTAATTTCAAAAATTTTCCTCGCACACGCAAGATCATGGTGATGTATAGCAACGAGAGGGAGAGTGTTGTCCACATACCCTTGTAGACCCGGCGGAAGCGATCACAACGTAGAGGAAGTAGTCGTCGTTCTCCTCGCGATCCGACCGATCCGGCGCCGTTACTCGACGCCCCGAGTTCTTGACACACGTACAACTCGATGGCGTCCCTCGTACTCGATCCAGCCGAGTGTCGAGGAGAGTTCCGTCGGCCTGACGGCGTGGTGACGATCTTGATGTTTCACCGCGCAGGGCCGCCTAAGCTTCGCGACAGTATAACCGAGGTGGAATATGGTGGAGGGGGCACCGCTGCACGGCTAAGGAACGATCTCACGATCAACTTGTGTGTTCAAGGTGCCCCCTGCCCCGTATATAAGGAGCCAGGGGAGGGGGGCGGCCAAGGGAGGCGCATGGGGAGTCCTACTCCCTCTGGGAGTAGGATTCCCCAATCCTAGTTGGACTAGGATTCCTGGAGGGGAAAGAGAGAGAGGGGCGGCCCCTTCTCCTAGTCCTAGTAGGACTAGGGAAGGGGGGCGCGCCTCTCTAGGGCTGCCCTTCTCCTTTCCACTAAGGCCCATCGAGGCCCATTTACCTCCGGGGTTCCGGTAACCTCCGGTACTCGGTAAATTCCGTTTTAACTCGGAACCATTCGAACTCCAAACATAGGCTTCCAATATATCAATCTTTATGTCTCGACCATTCCGAGACTCCTCGTCATGTCCGTGATCACATCCGGGACTCGAACTCCTTGGTACATCAAAATACATAAACTCATAATAACTGCCATCGAAACCTTAAGCGTGCGGACCCTACGGTTCGAGAACAATGTAGACATGACCTAGAACTATTCACGGTCAATAACCAACAGCGGGACCTGGATGCCCATATTGGTTCCTACATATTCTCGAAGATCTTTGTCGGTCGGACCGCATAACAACATCGTTGTTCCTTTGTCATCGGTATGTTACTTGCCCGAGATTCGATCGTCGGTATCCAATACCTAGTTCAATCTCGTTACGCAAGTCTCTTTACTCGTTCCGTAATACATCATCTCACAACTAACTCATTAGTTGTAGTGCTTGCAAGGCTTGATGATGTGCATTACCGAGAGGGCCCAGAGATACCTCTCCGACTATCGGAGTGACAAAACCTAATCTCAAATCGCCAACCCAACATCCGCCTTTGGAGACACCTGTAGTACTCCTTTATAATCACCCGATTCGTTGTGACGTTTGGTAGCACCAAAGTGTTCCTCCGTAAACGGGAGTTGCATAATCTCATAGTTGCAGGAACATGTATAAGTCATGGATAAAAGCAAGAGCAACATACTAAGCGATCGTGTGCTAAGCTAAGGAATGGGTCATGTCAATCAGATCATTCTACTAATGATGTGACCTCGTTAGTCAAATAACAATTCCTTTGTTCATGGTCAGGAAACATAACCATCTTTGATTAACAAGCTAGTCTAGTAGAGGCATACTAGTGACATCTTGTTTTGTCTATGCATTCACACATGTATCATGTTTCCGGTTAATACAATTCTAGCATGAATGATAAACATTTATCATGAAATAAGGAAATAAATAATAACTTTATTATTGCCTCTAGGGCATATTTCCTTCAGGCCCCAGGGCGACATGTTGGTGGATGTGCTGGAGCGCGGGTACAGAGTGGTAGCTCACCGCGGCAAGCGCCTTGCCACGGTCGTTGTCTTGTCGGATCTGGAAGCTTGTTGCTCACCGGGTCTTGCCGGGACGCGTGGCGCGTCGCGGCAAGTTCCTTGAGATGCCTTGGTTGGCCTTCCCGGCAAGCTCCTCTTGCCGGGGTCTTGTCTCCTCGTCTTGAACACTTTGTTCTTGAATGGCTCCAAAGGAACCACGGAGGACCTTGGCGGTCACCCGGCAAGCCTTGTCGCGGGGCGCTGCGACTGCCCGTGCACAAGTTCGGGATACTAATGTACCCCTACTTTAGTACATCGACACTTAGTTTTACCTTTTCCCTTCCTCTTCCGTTTTCTCTCGGGTGCCATCCTAGATCTCGGGAAGAGATCCTCTTGTAGTGGTGGAGTGTTGTAACGCCCCAAGACCGACGCTCCAGAAGACTTCCAGCTACTTCGAGTTTCATCGTGTGATTTGTTTTGTTTGTTTCATCATTTGCATTGCATTGTGCCATCATGTCATTTAATTTTTAAAAAATCAACTAAATAAATTGTATGGATCTTTGATCCTTTTAAATCGAGGGAAGGGTGACTTCTCTTTATAACATATCCTCCCAATATTAGGGAGCTATTATAAAATATTCCATTGATGTGGAATTACCTTTGACACACTTGCAAAATAATTCCCCATGCCTTTGTTATCTCACTTCTTGACCTCAAACTTTGTCCAATAAATTATTTTGTCATTTTCCGGAGCTCCACCAAAAATCCGAGCATTTTTGGACACTTCAAAAACCTAGTCCTAGTTCAAACCCATTTGAGTGAAATTCAAATGAGTTTGAATTTACATCTTTCAATCATGCCTCTTTTATTTTCCTGGATCGAGCTCATTTTTGCGAGTTCGGGAAAATAATCCCCATGCCCAAACTCTCTTCCTAGCCTTTCTTTTCTTCTCCTTTTTTTTCTTTCTTTCTTTCTTTTCTGCTAAGAGTTTAGAGAGAGAGTGATGTAGCCAGTCCGCGGCCATCCATTAGCCCGCAGCGCCGGCCCACCCTGCCTATAACCCTAGCCCGAGCGGTCCACACATCTCTCTCGATCCCTAGCTTTCTCCCTTGTTCCCCTCCCTGCACCGCCAGACGCACGCATCGAGCCAAGGAGTGGAGCTCCCTGCACCCGATCCCCTCGCCGGCTTGCCGCCTCCACCACGAGTCCTCCTCCGTCACGCTGTCCCTACCTTCCCCTCGTCGCCTCCTCCCTCCGCTGCGCGCGAGGCCGTTCAGCCCCGCGCCTGGCCTCTGCAACACCACCACCTCCGTCGCCTGCGCCTGTGCGCCTCCTCCTCGCCAAGGCCCCGTCGCCCGAGCGCTCGAGGAGAGGAGCTCCTCGAGCACCTATGCCCGCATCTGTCGTCCTCCGCGCCCAGCAGGAGCCCCGCGCCGCTCATCCCCTCCGTTTTGGTCGGAGTTCGCCGAAGCCCCAGCACCGACCGCCTTGCACCCGAGAGCACCACCACCTCCAGCGTGCCTCGAGCCTCCTCCCGTGCGCCTTCGCTGCCCGGCGACCCTCTGCATCCACCTCCAGTAGTTCTCCCTGCGACCTCCTCTTCATCACCGCCTCGTGCCGTCCCTACCGACTCCGACCAGGGAGCCCCGCCGCTCGCCTAAACGTGGCATCCGCCTCCTGTTCGTGCTGCATCATCTCGTTCGCGGGCACTTCTTTGCCACAAGTGCTCCTGACTGAGACCCTCGAGTCATCTACCCGGAGCCCAAGTCCTAAGACTACCGTGGACGTGTGCCTGGTGTCACTTGGATTCGTCAAGACCGCCAAGACCCATACCTGGATCGTCAAGTTCGACTACACGGAACTGCCAAGTACCACTACAATTGCGTGTACATCTACGGACGCCAAGACCGGACCAACAAGCACCCCAACAATGTGTGTAACTCTATCGTCGACCCCGTGGACGTCAAGTTCCTCGCCGTGACCCTGATCCTCTATGGAGTGCGTACTACTACAAAGACATGAACCACTACTTCCACTACGTAACGTGTACGACTACTTCCCCTACGACCCGTCAACGACTGCTTCCCTCCACGATTTTGAGCCGCCCCAAAATGCACGCTTCAAAGGTATAACTCCGAGACGATCAACCGTGGACCAAATACATGTGTTGTATGAGATGCTCGTGTTTGCACCGTGTTCGAGAGAGGTCATTGCACGTTCCTCGTTTGCCATGCCGTCGACCCGTGGGAACCCGGTAGTCGGGATCACCCCACTATCTCTTGCATGTTCTACACATCCGCACACTTCTCGTTTGCATCGGTATCTCAATCAAGTTATCGAGATCGATATGTTGCCGTGGCATCATTTTTGAATTCGTTGCAGTGGCACCCCTTTCGTTCCGCCACGGTGAAAAATGCTTCATAACATGCTCATGTCAACATTTTCATAAAAATTGCATAATAATTGCATATGTCATCCGCATCATGATAACAACAATTAAAATGTTTAAAATTGTTGTTGCATTAAATTGCTAAATAACATGGGGATTTTTCGGAAGTGTTGTTTGTGTTCCGGCCTCATTTAAATTTGCCTAAATAGTTAGTTTACTTATGTTTCACCTCTTGCCATTTTTATAACCACATGTAATATTGTTGTGTTCCTAAACGAGAGAGAACTAAATAATTGATGTGGTGTTTCGCCAATATGCAACTCGTTGCATATTGAGCTCTACTTAACTTGTAGTGTTGTTTGTGCATATTGCCATGCCATGCCTCATTAAACCGGACATGCATCATACTTGATTGTGCATCATGCCATGATTATGCTTGTGTGTTTACCATGTTGTTTGCTTCTTTCCGGTTTGCTTCTCTCGTTAGCTTCGGTTTTGTTCCGGAGTTGTGAGGATTCATTCGAGTACGTCCGTTTGTCTTCTTCATGGACTCATTCTTCTTCTTTGCGGGATCTCAGGCAAGATGACCATTACCCTCGATATCACTTCTATCTTTGCTTGCTAGTTGCTTCGTTCTATCGCTATGCTGCGCTACCTATCACTTGTTTACCATGCCTCCCATATTGCCATGTCAGCCTCTAACATTTTCACCCTTCCTAGCAAACCATTGATTGGCTATGTTACCGCTTTGCTCAGCCCCTCTTATAGCATTGTTAGTTGCAGGTGAAGTTGAAGATTGCTCCATGATGGACAGGATTATGTTGGAATATCACAATATCTCTTATTTAATTAATGCATCTATATACTTGGTAAAGGGTGGAAGGCTCGGCCTTATGCCTGGTGTTTTGTTTCACTCTTGCCGCCCTAGTTTCCGTCATACCGGTGTTATGTTCCCGGATTTTGCATTCCTTACGCGGTCGGGTGATTTATGGGACCCCCTTGACAGTTCGCTTTGAATAAAACTCCTCCAGCAAGGCCCAACCTTGGTTTTACCATTGTCGGTGTCAAAGCCGGCGGATCTCGGGTAGGGGGTCCCAAGCAGTGCGTGTTAGGATCAATGGTAACAGGAGACAAGGGACACGATGTTTTACCCAGGTTCGGGCCCTCTTGATGGAGGTAAAACCCTACGTCCTGCTTGATTAATATTGATGATATGGGTAGTACAAGAGTGGATCTACCACGAGATCAAGGAGGCTAAACCCTAAAGCTAGCCTATGGTATGATTGTTGTAATGTATGTTGTATATATGATTTATCGACTAGCCTGGCCTCGGTTTATATAATGCACCAGAGGCCTAGGATAACAAGAGTCCTAGCCGAATACGCCGGTGGGGGAGGAGTCCTTGTCTTGATCGGCAAGTCTTGTAGATTCTTCCTTGTATGCGGTACCTGTCCGGACCGGCCCATGAGTATACGGCCGTGGGGGTCCTCGGCCCAATCTAATAGATCGGGAGATGACGTGGTGAGTACCCCCTAGTCCAGGACACCGTCAGTAGCCCCCTGAACCGGTCTTCAAGTTAGGGACGCTCCTCGATTCTTCCGAACTGTTCTTCATCTTCGGTCATCGGTCTTGAAAACTGGTTCAACAAATCTGCTCATCTTCGATCTTGAGGATCGCCGAAATGCATTCGACGAGCTTACACTTCGGGTATCCGAGGAGCCCCTTTAAGTTTCCGGCCTTTATCAATGCCTTGTTATTTTTATGCCACACCTCGGTTTTTGAAGTTGTCCCCGGAAGGGAAAGTCCTCTTGCGTCCAAGCTCCAACGCCGGACTGCATTCGAGGTATCTTTTGCAGCCGAGCACCAATGTCGGACTGCTTCCCAGCTCTAACGCCGGACTATGTATCCGAGCTCCAACGCCGGACTATGTATCCGAGCTCCAACGCCGGACTATATCCGAGGTGTCGTAAATCACCTTGGTTCAAAGAGGTTTGAAGGAGTTTAGCCGAGCTTAATGCCGGAAATGCCCTCTATGGAGCCAGCCACTAGCGCCCGAGCATTATGCCGGACTGCTTCTGAGGTGGTGCACCACCCCGAATGTGGGCCGATTTTTGTCAATATTTTTGGGTTGGTGCAATTTATTCTCTGCAGATATTTTTGGGTATCGGTCTAAAACCCAAGATGCCCATGAAGGATGACATAAGACCGCTGATCCCCATAGCTGCTGAGACTCAGGTTGATTTGCAAAATCGGTCTGAGGATCACATCCTAGCTCGGCAGAATACTTCGGGACACAAAAAGCGGCGTGCTCAGTCCCGAGACTCAGGTTGGGTGCGGCCGACCAACCTGAGGATCAAAATTTCCTCGGAAACTATATTGCACATAAAATTTTCTGCATTGGGCAAGCACTGCAGTAGCCCCCGAGACACTGTTCGGGTGGCAACACTAGATCAGGGGATCAATATGCTCCTTTGATATGTTTTAAATAATAAGCTCGAAGCCCAGTAGCCCCCGAGCCTTAATTCGGGCACGGGTGGCCGAATTAAGGATCAATATCCATAGTAAAATCACAAATTATGTGTAATGACTCTATGTATCCAAGTACTTTACGTCATTGATGCTCGGATCCGCATTGTACAAAACTTTGTTGACCGACCATCGGCTTCCACCTCCTCGGCCAATAGCTGAGGAGTGTTTGTCCTACTTTATAAAGCCTTTATGAGGATGACAAACAAGGCAATCTGGCCATACGGTTTTATAAACAAAGGTACGCGGAGAGATAATTATATTACTGTCTACCAGAAGAAATGTCTTCCAAAGAAAATAGTCCCGCTATCGGTTCCTTTCTTTGGGTTGTCATGCTAAGCATGATCATAAAACCTCAGCTCCAATGTAAGAGCAAAATATCGAGGATTTAGTTGGGGAGGCTAGTTAATAGCCCCCGGTAGTGTTCGGCGACAGTCGAGGTCAAGCCGTAAACACTTCGGCCAATATTATGAACGGCCTGTTATTTAACATAGTTATTGGATCGCTGACCAGTTTACGCTTATTGTGACAGTCAGTTTTCGGCTTTCTCCACTTAGGTGCTTAACCATGTGAGCTGGAAGCACAATCGCAGTGGTTCTCCCTTTGCACGCCTAGCCGAACAAAACGGAACATAGGAAGCAAGTGCGGGAGCCGGGCAACCCAACTATTGACCGAAGACACAATTCGAAACCGATTCATATATAGCAATATCCGAGAATATTTTTGCCAAAAGTGCCAAAAAGCTTAGAAAACCAAGAAACGTCAGTGAAAACATGACGTCTGAACAATATCAACTGTTCGGTGCCAATCTGAAAATTGGTCTTAGAAAAAAGAAGTGCTTCTGTCGTGCTTTAACATGATACATCCTATCTCAGGACTTCGAGCGGGTCAGCCTACGGCTTCAACCTCCTATCCCGAGGGCGGAGTACTTCTCATCAGGCCAGTTTAGCAAACTAAACTCTAGCGGCTTTGAGAGAGAAATTAGGCTCCCCGGCTAGTGACCGCACACTCGTGTCAAAAAAAAGGAGTGATAAATAATAAAAACTTTGCAACGACTAAGGAGAAAACACTTAGTATAAAACGGCTCAAATAAACATAAGAGCCCCCAAGTGAGTTGGGTAAAAGTTGACTATATAATGTAAGGTGACATGTAAAATGCCTTCTAGCCGGATTGTAGATCGTTTGTCCTAGCGGACCTTTTCGCTTCAACCTCTGGACCCAATAGTCCGGAGTGTGTCCGAATACCCTCGCGGTTATAAAAACCGGGGCATGCGTGGAGACCAAAGTAGGGGTCATTAGTGCTTTATCGGATAAGTGCCCAACTAGTTATGTTATATTACATGGTTAGTAAGAAACATCTTCCAAGGAGAATAGTTCCGTTAGGGGTTCCTTTCCCTGGGAGGCATGCCCTAAAGTGCATGTCCGGACTGCGAAAAGAGCAGAAAAACATCTGGGGGCAGGTAAATAAATAGGTAAGAAACCATCTTTTAGTTCACCGACCGAGTATTCCCTTAAGAATGCTAGCTTTCGGCTTCACCCACTCGAGGTACACATCCGGCTGACCAGCAAGAATAATCGCAGAGGTGCTCCCTTTACCACCTAGCCGAACAATCGGGAACGTAGGGGTAAGCACAGGAGCCAGGCAACCCAGCTTGGCCAAAACTTAAGTCATATCGGTGCATATAATGGTGAATAAAAGGTACATGCGGAAGTGTGACACATGTGCTGGGCATAAAGCCCATATTAATAAGCTTCTGTTAAAGAAGCCCCTAGGTATAACGAGGGCGGGTAGCGTGTTAAGTATGTGCGAACAAAGTTCGGACAAGAAAAATTTCTAGAAGCAACTTTTTTTTCCAAAAAAGTATAATGCTTGGTCGAACCGAACACAAGTTAGAAATTTAAAACTTTGAGAATGAAGGCAACTTAGCTGGTTAATGTGTTCGGTATTGACGACGCGGTCCGAGCTTGATGCGGGACAAGGTTCCATCCCCCAAGCCGGTCCCGAGGTGGCGGAGCAAAGAGCTCGGCACGCCGAAGTGGTGACATAGCACGGTCGATGCAGACCGGCGGAGTCACGCCGAAGTCCCCGGATCATTTTCCTGTGCACAAAAAATGGTGCAAACGGGAGATAATAGTAATAATGATAATTAAAAAAATCGTTGCGTAATGAATAATTTATGCAAAGTGAGTAATAAAAGAAATATGGCCTGGCGCCGAGGTCGATGTCGATGCAGGGCGTCGGCGTGATGCGGTAAAGGTGTGGCAAAGCCTGAATTCACAGGTCGGTCCACACTCCGGATGTGGCGTTCGCCGAACTATGTACGGAGACTGACCGAACCATCATGCGACCGTCGTTAATGCGGCCACCATTTGATAGACCTGTGAACATATGATGGACAAACCAGAGTAATAATTCCTGGGGAAAAATGAACCCAAACAAGCAAAAAATATTAGGATTAATAGCACCTGGTTTATTTGTTGTAGCAATCCGGAGGAAGATGATGCTCACAAAGGTTGGCTTGCCGAGGCAAAGCCCTCGGTCCAGCTAAGCGTGACGAAGCTGGTCGGCCAGTGACGCCGAAGTGTCCGGAGTAGGTTGATGAAGAGATGATGAATCCTCCGGTCCAGCCGAGATGTCGAAGCCTCGAGGCCAGCCGATGAGTCGAAGTAGTTCGGCGTGATGGACACCGGCTTGAAGGAGCAACAGTGCGGCCCTGCCGAAGCAGGTCGTGACGCGGTCGATGCCGGCTTGATGAAGCGATCGTGCAGCGATGCCGGTATGCCCGCTCCGTGAAATCCGTGGGGCAGCGATGTTGGTGATGATTTATCCTTCGCGATGCCGGACTCTTGTTCGGCTTGCCGAGATGATGATCCGAAGAAGTTGAGCGCGGCTCAACAAAGTGACGACGAGTCTAGCGCAGGTCGGCAGCCGTGGAGCACTATTGCCGGACTGGTTTGACACTAGCATGATGTTGAAGATCATGTTCAAAAGATTGTAAAGTTAGTGGGATGTGTTCGGAAACAAAACACAATACCCCATACAAAACTTCTTTCAAAAAGGATGTCCGAAATCCCGTTCATAAAAAAGACGAACTCGGGTCGGATTCGTTTTCGCGCAGAAAACAGATCCGAAAAGTGATGCACTAATCGGAGGGTTCCCGGAGTTCGGACGGTCGGATCGAGCTGAGGCGTGGTAGATATAGGAATTCCGCAGCCAATCAACGGTTGGATCTTCCAAAGGACGTCCGAGCTAGAAGCTGGACACCACGCCCTATACTCGTCCAGATTCCCGTCCAGATTTGACAGGGCTCCGGTATATCGTGGATTGCCAGAGATTCCTCCATCGGAACTCGACGAAATTTTTCAGGGTTGTTGTAGACTCGATTCCGCACAATTCCACCAAAGCGATCGTCAAAGCGATACTCGAGGAGGTGGTGGCAGCAGATACGAGTTCGCTGTCCAGAAAAACAGCACGGTCGCTTGAGGGCAATGTTGACGTTGAGCCCTCGAGCTCCATGGATGATTCCTCCGTGATCTTGATAGAGATCGGAGTTGATGTTTGGCGAAGGTCCTCGTCCGAACATGGTGATCCGAACACGGAGCACAATTCTTGGTCGAACCAAGGTGACCAGTCGAGCTGGTGACGAAGGTGCCGAAGTCGCAGTTGATCTGCAGGCGAGCCATCGATCCTTTTGTCGATAACACAGCGGAACTCTCAATGAAAGCACCAATGTCGGTGTCAAAACCGGCGGATCTCGGGTAGGGGGTCCCAAGCAGTGCGTCTTAGGATCAATGGTAACAGGAGACAAGGGACACGATGTTTTACCCAGGTTCGGGCCCTCTTGATGGAGGTAAAACCCTACGTCCTGCTTGATTAATATTGATGATATGGGTAGTACAAGAGTGGATCTACCACAAGATCAAGGAGGCTAAACCCTAAAGCTAGCCTATGGTATGATTGTTGTAATGTATGTTGTATATATGATTTATCGACTAGCCTGGCCTCGGTTTATATAATGCACCAGAGGCCTAGGATAACAAGAGTCCTAGCCGAATACGCCGGTGGGGGAGGAGTCCTTGACTTGATCGCCAAGTCTTGTAGATTCTTCCTTGTATGCGGCACCTATCCAGACCAACCCATGAGTATACGGCCGTGGGGGTCCTCGGCCCAATCTAATAGATCGGGAGATGACGTGGTGAGTACCCCCTAGTCCAGGACACCGTTAACCATTTTCCTACCTAAGCCTTTTTCCCTTGGGTTCTGCAGACTCAAGGGTCATCTTTATTTTACCCCCCCCCCCCACGGGTCAGTGCTCCTCCGGGTGCTGGTCCAAACCGAGCGATGTCCGGCGCCCCCTGGGCAACCAGGGTCTATGCCAACCCGACGTCTGGCTCATCCGGTGTGCCCTGAGAATGAGATACGTGCGACTCCTATCGGGATTTGTCGGCACATCGGGCGGCTTTGCTGGTCTTGTTTTACCACTGTCGAAATGTCTTGTAACCGGGATTCCGAGACTGATCAGGTCTTCCTGGGAGAAGTAATATCCTTCATTGACCGTGAGAGCTTGTGATGGGCTAAGTTGGGACACCCCTGCAGGGTATAAACTTTCGAGAGCCGTGCCCGCGCTTATGTGGCAAATGGGAATTTGTTAATGTCCAGTTGTAGATAACTTGACACTTGACTTAATTAAAATGCATCAACCGCCTATGTAGCCGTGATGGTCTCTTCTCGGTGGAGTCTGGGAAGTGAACACGGTCTTGGTGTTATGATTGTGCGTAAGCAGTTTCAGGATCACCTCTTGATCATTGCTAGCTTAACGACCATTCCATTGTTTCTCTTCTCGCTCTCATTTGCGTATGTTAGCCACCATATCTTGCTTAGTTGCTGCTGCAACCTCACCACTTTACCCCTTCCTTTCCCATTAAGCTTTGCTAGTCTTGATACCCATGGTAATGGGATTGCTGAGTCCTCGTGACTCACAGATACTATCACAACAGCTGCAGGTGCCGATGATACCAGTGCAGGTGATGCAACCGAGCTTAGATGGGAGCTCAACAAAGATCTTGGTCATTGCTATGTTTCGTTTCATGTTGATCAAGAGGGAGCCAGTTGGGACGATCGGGGATCTAGCAGTTGGGTTATCTTCTTTTCTTTTGGCTTCGTTCGTAGTCGGACCATGTGTGTACTCTGAATGATGTATGAATTATATGTTCATTGTGTGAAGTGGAGATTGTAAGCCAACTCTTTATCCCATTCTTGTTCATTACATGGGATCGTGTGAAGATGACCCTTCTTGCGATTAAACCACCATGCGGTTATGCCTCTAAGTCGTGCTTCGACACGTGGGAGATATAGCCGCATCGTGGGTGTTATAGGAGGCAACCCAATTTTCTTTATGTTTTTTGTTTTTGCTCCTGTTTAGTAATAAATATTGCATCTACCTTCTGTTTAGATATGTTTTTATCTTTTAATTAGTGTTTGTGCCAAGTAGAACCTATAGGATAACCTATGATGATGGTTGATTTGATTCTGCTGAAAAACAGAAACTTTGCGTGCATGAATATAGTTTTGTTAAATTACAGGAACGTCCTTTTGCGTTTATTCTTTTTGCTTCTGATCAATAAACAAATTGTCCAGGACTTCCTATTTTGGTAGGATTTCTGAAGTTCCAGAAGTTTGTGTCAGTTACAGATTGCTACAGACTGTTCTGTTTTTTACAGATTCTGTTTTTTCGTGTGTTATTTGCTTATTTCAATGCATCTATGGCTAGTAAAATAGTTTATAAACCAAAAGTAAGTTGGAATACAGTAGGTTTAACACCAAAATAAATAAATAATAAGTTCATTACAGTACCTTATGTGGTGGTTTTGTTTTATTTCACTAACGGAGCTTGTAAGATTTCATGTTGAGTTTTGTGTTGTGAAGTTTTCAAGTTTTGGGTAAAGCTTTTATGGACTATGGAATAAAGGGTGGCAAGAGCCTAAGCTTGGGGATGCCCATGGCACCCCAAGATATTCAAGAATAGCCAAAATCCTAAGCTTGGGGATGCCCCGGGAAGGCATCCCCTCTTTCGTCTTCGTTCATTGGTAACTTTACTTGGAGCTATATTTTTATTCGCCGCATGATATGTGCTTTGCTTGGAGCGTCGTGTATTATATTAGTCTTTGCTTTTTAGTTTACCACAATCATCCTTGCTGTACTGTCACGCCCAATATGTGATACTGTCCTAAAGAGACTCAAAGGTCCCACCAAGGATAGAACCACATATTGATACGCTTCTGCAAGGTGGATATCATTACATCAACATTACAAAATAGATGGGGGAAACATACAAAAGGCATACAATGCCACACGAATACAACATCATCTTACATAAGAGAACCATCCGTCTACGGGTAAAACACAAACAGAAACTCAAACGACAGCCACCCTGCTAGCCCAGGCTGCCGACCTGGAACCTATCCCCTGATCGAAGAAGAAGCAGAAGAAGAACTCCAAAACAAGAAAACATCCCTCTCGCGTCATGATCATCGTGATAACTGTACTCGCAATGTTGTTGTAGTAATCAGTGAGCCACGAGGACTCATCAATCCCATTACCATCGGTATCAAGACTAGCAAAGCTTAATGGGAAAGGAAGGGGTAAAGTGGTGAGGTTGCAGCAGCGACTGAGCATGATATGGTGGCTAACATACGCAATTAAGAGCGAGAAGAGAAGCAAAGGAACGGTCGTGAAGCTAGCAATGATCAAGAGGTGATCCTGAACTCCTACTTACGTCAAACATAACCCAAAAACCGTGTTCACTTCCCGGACTCCGCCGAAAAGAGACCATCACGGCTACACACGCGGTTGATGCGTTTTAATTAAGTCGAGTGTCAAGTTCTCTACAACCGGACGTTAACAAATTCCCATCTACCACATAACCGCGGGCACGGCTCTCGAAAGTTTATACCCTGTAGGGGTGTCCCAACTTAGCCCATCACAAGCTCTCACGGTCAATGAAGGATATTCCTTCTCCCAGGAAGACCCGATCCGTCTCGGAATCCCGGTTACAAGACATTTCGACAATGGTAAAACAAGACCAGCAAAGCCGCCCGCTGTGCTGACAAATCCTGATAGGAGCTGCACATATCTCGTTCTCAGGGCACACCGGATGAGCAAGACGTCGGGTTGGCATAGACCCTGGTTCCCTAGGGGGCGCCGGACATCGCTCGGTTTGGACCAGCACTTGGAGAAGCACTGTCCCGGGGGGTTAAAATAAAGATGACCCTCTGGATGCATGACTCCCAAGGGAAAAAGGCTAGGTGAGGCAAATGGTAAAACCAAGGTTGGGCCTTGATGGAGGAGTTTTATTCAAAGCGAACTGTCAAGGGGGTCCCATAAATCACCCAACCACATAAGGGACGCAAAAATCCAGGAACATAACACCGGTATGACGGAAACTAGGGCGGCAAGAGTGGGACAAAACGCCAGGCATAAGGCCGAGCCTTCCACCCTTTACCAAGTATATAGGTGCATTAATAATATAAGAGATATTGTCATATCCCAACATAATCCTGTCCACCATGGAGCAATCTTCAACTTCACCTGCAACTAACAACGCTATAAGAGGGGCTGAGCCAAGCAGTAACATAGCCAAACAACGGTTTGCTAGGAAGGGTGAAAAAGGTTAGAGGCTGACATGGCAAATTGGGAGGCTTGAAGAACAAAAGATAGGTAGCGTAACATAGTGATAGAACGAAGCAACTAGCATAGCAATGATAGTAGTGAGATCCAAGGTGACGGTCATCTTGCCTGAAATCCTGCAAGGAAGAAGAACGAGTCCATGAAGAAGATGAAGCCACGAAGACGAACCAAGCGTAGACGAACGAATCCTCACGATCGCAATGAAACGGGAACTATCGAGAAGAAGCACACAACATAGTAAACACACCACACATGACAAGGCATGATGCTCAACCAAGTATGATGCATGACAAGGCTACATGAAGCTACTCATGGCAAGAGATGATGCATACAAGAACAACACATCAAGGCAAGTTTAAATGAGGCCGGAAACGACATATAACAATTCCGGTAGGTCCTCATATGCAAGTTTAGAAGTTGGTCCTAATCTGAATAAACCTTATGTTCAAGTTGTTAAACAACAAGTTAAGATGCACCAAGACGATCTACATGAGATTCTAGTCAAGTTGCATATAAAGTTCATTTAATACGGAGTTACGGCCTAGAAGATATGAGCAAAAGTTAAACATGGAATTGATGCTAAATGCATCCAAACATCAGCAAACACCTCAAAAAAACGATGCAACATGATAATATGGAACTACATGCAATTATAAGCAAGTTTCATATAGAGCACACTCAAAACGGAGCAACGGTTCAACACCTACATACTATACAAGTTTAAAGGACAAGCTGTCCAAAACAGCAACTAGGCATGTTGCAAGCATCAAAACAACATGCTACAGCACCTCAACATAAGAACAAAAAGGCATGGGCATGAAGTACAGGTAAAGCATTACAAAATATGAACACTGAGCTATCTCTAGAAAACACAATAACATGCTCAAAAGGACATGGCAAGATTGCAAATAATAACAGTTTACAGGCTTAGCAGAAATAACATCAGGTTGCAGTGTTTAGAACTATCAAAAAACAAGTTACAGGAACTTAACATGGCAAACAAAGGCATGGCATGCGATTACTAAATACAAAGAACAAAACTCCCTTACTGAACTAATTCTAAAGATTAACAGAAAAGATGGTAGCATCCATGCAAACATGGCAAGTAATATGACAGATTCAGACATGGCAGGAGCAACGATAAGTAGGCATGTTGGTGAGCTTGAACCACTCACCAAATAGCAATACATGGCATGAAAAGGTAACCAATAGTAAGAAGACATGTTTAGGAAGATAAGCATGGCAAGAGCAAGTTCATAGGGTGCACGGATCACTATCAAAGCTCATGGAAAAACTGAACTTAATGTTAACAGGCTGACAGCAACATTATTTAGCAAGTTTGGAGCAAGATAACAACAAGTTACAGCAGGCTATAAATGCAACCAGGGTAATGGATGGATAGATCATGACATTTATGACAAAACATCCTTAGTCAACATCTCCAGATTATGCATAGAATGACTTGTAGCAGCAGGTTTATATAGCATCATGATAAAACAGAATCAGCCTAGCAAAACAGCAACAGCAAGTACCCTACTTCACGAGCTCGATGCACTCACTACACGACTCACAAAAATACATGGATTTCACCACAGTGAATATGGCATGGTGTTGCTCATAACACATGTAGACATCAAGCTCATAGGATGCACCCACTAAATGCAATGAAAAAGACAAAACAGCAAGTTATAACAGTTTCAGCAGGTTAACATCATATAGCACTCTTGCAATGATGATTAGGGCATCCAGATGGACTCAAACAAGCATGGCACAATGGAATGGAATGAAGAGCATCTCATGTTGAACATTTTGATATATAGCACGCATAGAACAGAGCTACGGATGATGAGATATGATGCAATGAACATGTCTACAGAATGTAAAGTTAAATGACGGAAAAAACAGGGGCAACATCGGATCAGATCTAGGGTTCGGCGCGGCTCCCGAGGTCGGCCGGACCTCACCAGAGCGGACGGGGACAGTGGCGCTGGAAGGAGGCCCTGGGGAGGCCGGGGCGATGGCGGGGCGGTGCCAGCAGAGGATCGGAGGACGGCGGCGGGGCAGCGCCGGATCTGGGCGGAGGAGGCCGGGCGGCACCGGGTGGCGCAGCGAAGCGGCGGAGCGGGCGCCGCGCTTGCCAGCGGCGGGAAGGCGCTGGGGTACCCATGGCGCGGCGCTGGGCGCCTCGGGAGCCGGCAAGCGGGCGCGGGCGCTGGGGACGGATGGGCATGGGGCCGGGCGACGGCAGCAGGCGGCGCGCACGGGCGGCGGACGCGCCACGTGGCAGTCCCCCGTTGGCTGCGGGCGGCAGCGGCGATTCGTCTGGAGGCGGCGGACATGTCCGGCGCGGTGGGAGGAGATGGGCTAGGGTTAGGGGTCTATTTCATCCGAGATTTTGACGGGGGAAGGCTTATTTATAGGTAGAGGGAGCTAGGAGACTCCAAATGAGGTGCGGTTTTCGGCCACGCGATGGTGATTGAACGACCGAGAGCATGGAAGTGACTTAGATGGGTTATTGAGCCGTGGTGAAGAGGTGATGGGCTTCAAAGAGAAGGGGGGTTTCGGGCTACGCGGTTAACCGTTGGAGTATCAAACGGACTCCAAATGGCACGAAACTTGACAGGGGTCTACCGGTGGTGTACCTAGGCCACTTGGAAAATCACGGTCCATTCCAAGAATGTTTAACACCCGCTCACAACAGGAGACAAAAAGGGGAACGCCGGAGGACATAGGAGTGCCGGATTGCAAAACGGACAACGGGGAAAATGCTCGGATGCATGAGACGAACACGTATGCAAAATGAGATGCACATGATGACATGGCAAAATGCAACACGCAAGAAAAGGACATGGCAACAACGATGAATAACTGGAAGACACCTGGCGCATCGAATCCAGGGCGTTACAACACTCCTTCACTAACAAGAGATCTCGTCCCGAGATATTAGGACCGAGACGGAAGAGAAAAAGGAAGAGGTGAAGTAAGAACACAAGAGAAAAGGCAAAGAATCGAGGGCACTCGAGAAGAAGAGAGGAACGACGAGAATGACGAGAATCGAAAACTCATGGAATCAGATAGACAATGAAACCACTCCGGTTAGAACGAAATAAGAAACGAATAGGACTAAAAGGATTTAGGCAGCACTCCGGCTGAAACATGGAGGAATAGAACACGAGCTTGAGAGGATGGAATGATACTTGAAGAAGACATGACACAAAACCTCCGGAAAGAATTGAAAGAGTTGAATGAAAAGAACGGAGAAGAAAATGACAACTTGTGCCACGAATGAAATTGAAAGCATCTTTAGAAGGAAGGTTTAAACGGAGTTGTTGAGAAAATCAACAACGAAAAGAATAAGCTTGTTGTGGTCTTATAGTTAATATCTCAAGATCATAAGGTGATAACTGGCCACAAACGGAAATGAATGGATAGCTAAGAAGAACGAAGAAATGCAAAACTCCACTTCCAAAGAATACGGAGAATTAATTACACTTCGAGACGCGAGAAGAAAGATACTTGAACTCCACCAACAAGAATCTTGATGAACACTTGAAGAATGAATTAAATCATGAAGAACCACCATGAAGAACTCCGATGACAAAAAATATGATGAGATAGAATGAAGGATGAAAGAATAAGATGAGCCTTGCAATGATTTAGATGGAGGTTCCGACAAAATGGCCGAGGAAATTTGAACTCCTGAAAAGAAAAGATGAAAACACTTGGAACTAGAATTTATTCATCAAGAACAAACTCGGAAGAAAGGGATTACTCATTTTTATGAAATAAGAATAAGATTTATTGTATGCTTATCCTTCATCAAATTTAATTGATGATAAACGAATTTTTGCATACTACTTATTCTTGTTGAAAAGGATTAAGGGGGGTATAGCACAAAACTTGAGAAAGTCTTCATGAACCACCGGTAGGATTGAAAAGAACGAATGAATTGATATGATAATCAAAGAAAAAGAATCTTGAACAAACCACCGTAAGAATTCAAAAATGACTGATGAAAAAGAATGAATCACCGGGAATAATTAGCAGAACAAATATGCTTGAGGGGATTTAGATGCAAAAGAACGGGAAGAACTCGAACTGATTAAAGAGCACTTGAACGAAGCACCGGGATAATTGGATAACGTTAGATGAAATGTGAGGATGAAGAATTCTTCTGGAATGATGGCCTTCACTGAAAAGAAACGGGAAAACAACTTCTGACATACTCCGGATGGGTAAGAAAAGGAATATCTGACAAATGGAATAATTCAAGAGGATAACGTGAAGCTAGAACCACGAAACTTCGAGAGAACAAACAAGATTTAGAGGAAAACTCTTCTTCGGTCTTCAAATGACGACGAGAAACACCACCAAAATTACTGAGATACTCTGGGAGAATGAAAAACGAAGAGGTTGATCCAACAATGAAAATGATTTGAAATTGATCTTGGAAAAGATTTGATTGATGAAAATCATACTTGCGTCAAACTTCAAAAAGGATTTGAGAGTAACTCCGGAAAACTTAGAAGAGTCAGGTAAAATGCTGGTAAAAGACCTGTGGGTTAGGGCCCACTAAAAGAAAACACCGTTGTAAAGGATTGTTGAACAGATAGATGATGCACTGGAACAATTGAAATATTTGAATGAGGAGACAACCTCGAATTAATTCAAACACAGACGAATCTCCTAAGATGTCTTGAGCACTCCGGAAGGATAAACTGGCGAGAGGCGAACGAGCAAGGAAAACACTTGAGCCGAGGAAAAGAATATAATCACTAAAGAAAATTAGAATTGAATCCACCGGAGAAGAAAAACAGATGATAATGTCAAACGAGACGAGAATACACCGGTTGAAATAATTGAGGGAAGGATGAAGAGGCACCGCATGAATGAAGTGTTGGGGAACGCAGTAATTTCAAAAATTTTCCTACGCACACGCAAGATCATGGTGATGTATAGCAACGAGAGGGGAGAGTGTTGTCTACATACCCTTGTAGACCCGAAGCGAAGCGATCACAACGTAGAGGAAGTAGTCGTCGTTCTCCTCGCGATCCGACCGATCCGGCGCCGTTACTCCGACGCCCCGAGTTCTTGACACACGTACAGCTCGATGACGTCCCTCGACTCGATCCAGCCGAGTGTCGAGGGAGAGTTCCACAAGACGACGGCGTGGTGACGATCTTGATGTTTCACGGCGCAGGGCTTCGCTAAGCTTCACGACGGTATAACCGAGGTGGAATATGGTGGAGGGGGCACCGCACACGGCTAAGGAACGATCTCACGATCAACTTGTGTGTTCCAAGGTGCCCCCTGCCTCAGATATAAAGGAGCCAGGGGGAGGGGGCGGCGGCCAAGGAGGGCGCTGCAGGAGTCCTACTCCTCCGGGAGTAGGATTCCCCCAATCCTAGTTGGACTAGGATTCCTGGAGGGGGAAAGAGAGAGAGGGGGCCCCTTCTCCTAGTCCTAGTAGGACTAGGGAAGGGGGCGCAGCCAGCCCTCTTGGGCTGCCCTTCTCCTTTCCACTAAGGCCCATCGAGGCCCATTTACCTCCGGGGTTCCAACCTCCGGTACTCCGTAAATTCCGTTTTACGCCGGAACCATTCGAACTCCAAACATAGGCTTCCAATATATCAATCTTTATGTCTCGACCATTCCGAGACTCCTCGTCATGTCCGTGATCACATCCGGACTCGAACTCCTTCGGTACATCAAAATACATAAACTCATAATAACATCCATCGAAACCTTAAGCGTGCGGACCCTACGGTTCGAGAACAATGTAGACATGACCTAGAACTATTCACGGTCAATAACCAACAGCGGGACCTGGATGCCCATATTGGTTCCTACATATTCTACGAAGATCTTTATCGGTCGACCGCATAACAACATACGTTGTTCCCTTTGTCATCGGTATGTTACTTGCCCGAGATTCGATCGTCGGTATCCAATACCTAGTTCAATCTCGCACGGCAAGTCTCTTTACTCGTTCCGTAATACATCATCTCACAACTAACTCATTAGTTGTAGTGCTTGCAAGGCTTCATGATGTGCATTACCGAGAGGGCCCAGAGATACCTCTCCGACAATCGGAGTGACAAAACCTAATCTCAAATACGCCAACCCAACATCTGCCTTTGGAGACACCTGTAGTACTCCTTTATAATCACCCGATTACGTTGTGACGCTTGGTAGCACCAAAGTGTTCCTCCGCAAACGGAGTTGCATAATCTCATAGTTATAGGAACATGTATATGTCATGGATAAAGCAGTAGCAACATACTAAACGATCGTGTGCTAAGCTAAGGAATGGGTCATGTCAATCGATCATTCTACTAATGATGTGACCTCGTTAATCAAATAACAACTCTTTGTTCATGGTCGGAAACATAACCATCTTTGATTAACAAGCTAGTCTAGTAGAGGCATACTAGTGACATGTTGTTTTGTCTATGCATTCACACATGTATCATGTTTCCGGTTAATACAATTCTAGCATGAATGATAAACATTTATCATGAAATAAGGAAATAAATAATAACTTTATTATTGCCTCTAGGGCATATTTCCTTCAGCCTCCCACTTGCACTAGAGTCAATAATCTAGATTACATAGTAATGATTCTAACACCCATGGAGTCTTGGTGCTGATCATGTTTTGCTCGTGGAAGAGGCTTGGTCAACGGTCTGCAACATTCAGATCCGTATGTATCTTGCAAATCTCTATGTCTCCATCCGACTAAGTCCGGATGGAATTGAAGCGTCTCTTGATGTGCTTGGTCCTCTTGTGAAATCTGGATTCCTTCGCTAAGGCAATAGCTCCAAGATTGTCACGAAGATTTTCATTGGACCCGATGCACTAGGTATGACACCTAGATCGGATATGAACTCCTTCATCCGCACTCCTTCATTAGCTGCTTCCGAAGCTGCTATGTATTCCGCTTCACATGTAGATCCCGCCACGACGCTTTGTTTAGAACTGCACCAACCGACAGCTCCTCCGCTTAGTGTAAATCGATCCGGTCTGCGATTTAGAATCGTCGGATCGGTGTCAAAGCTTGCATCAACGTAACTGCGTTTTATGAGCTCTTTGTCACCTCCATATCGAAAACATATCCTTAGTCCTTTTCGTATTTCAGATATTCTTGACCGCTGTCCATGATCCACTCTGGATTACTTTGGTACCTCCTGCTAGGCTTATAGCAAGGCATACATCAGTGTCTGGTACACAAGATTGCATACATGATAGAGCCTATGGCTGAAGCATAGGAACATCTTTCATTTTCTCTCTATCTTCTGCAGTGGTCGGGCATTGAGTCCGACTCAACTTCACACCTTGTAACACGTGCAAGAACCCTTTCTTTGCTTGATCCATTTTGAACTTCTTCAAAACTTTGTCAAGGTATGTGCTTTGTGAAAGTCCAATTAAGCGCCTTGATCTATCTCTATAGATCTTAATGCCCAATATGTAAGCAGCTTCACCGAGGTCTTTCATTGAAAACTCTTATTCAAGTATCCCTTTATGCTATCCAGAATTTCTATATCATTTCCGATCAGCAATATGTCATCCACATATAAGATCGAAATGCTACTGAGCTCCCACTCACTTTCTTGTAAATACAGAGCTTCTCCAAAAGTCTGACAAACCCAAATGCTTTGATCACACTATCAAAGCGTTTATTCCAACTCCGAGATGCTTGCACCAGTCCATATATGGATCGCTGGAGCTTGCATACTTTGTTAGCTCCTTTGGATCGATAAAACCTTCTCGTTGCATCATATACAACTCTTCTTCCGTAAATCCATTCAGAATGCAGTCTTTACATCCATTTGCCAAATTTCATAATCATAAAATGCGCAATCGCTAACATGATTCGGACGGACTTAAGCATCGCTACGGTGAGAAGGTCTCATCGTAGTCAATCCCTTGAACTTGTCGAAAACCTTTTGCGATAAGTCGAGCTTTATAGACGATAATATTACCGTCGGCGTCGGTCTTCTTCTTGAAGATCCACTTGTTTTCTATTGCTTGCCTACCCTCGGGCAAGTCAACCAAAGTCCACACTTTGTTTTCATACATGGATCCCATCTCGATTTCATGGCCTCAAGCCATTTTATGGAATCTGGGCTCACCATCGCTTCTTCATAGTTCGTGGGTTCATCATGATCTAGTAGCATGACTTCCGAACAGGATTACCGTACCACTCAGTGCGGATCTTACTCTGTTGATCTACGAGGTTCTGCGAGAACTTGATCGGGAGTTTCATGATCAACATCATTAACTTCCTCACTACTTGGTGTAGATGTCTCGAAACTGGTTTCTGCGATTTAACTATTTTCAAGTAAGGGAGAAGGTACTATTACCTCATCAAGTTCCACTTTCCTCCCACTCACTTCTTTCGAGAGAAACTCCTTCTCTAGAAAGGATCCATTCTTAGCAACGAATGTCTTGCCTTCGGATCTGTGATAGAAGGTGTACCCAACTGTTTCCTTTGGGTATCCTATGAAGACACATTTCTCGATTTGGGTTCGAGCTTATCGGGTTGAAGCTTTTTCACATAAGCATCGCATCCCCAAACTTTAAGAAACGACAACTTTGGTTTCTTGCCAAACCATAGTTCATAAGGTGTCGCCTCAACGGATTTTGACGGTGTTCTATTCAGGTGAATGCGGCCGTCTCTAGAGCATAACCCCAAAACGATAGCGGTAAATCTGTAAGAGACATCATAGATCGTACCATATCTAGTAAAGTACGATTCTGACGTTCGGACACACCATTACGCTGTGGTGTTCGGGTGGCGTGAGTTGCTAAACTATTCCGCATTGTTTCAAATGTAGACCAAACTCAGAACTCAAATATTCACCTCCACGATCGATCGTAGAAACTTAATTTTCTTGTTACGATGATTTTCAACTTCACTCTGAAATTCTTTGAACTTTTCAAACGTTTCAGACTTATGTTTCATTAAGTAGATATACCCATATCTGCTTAAGTCATCTGTGAAGGTGAGAAAATAACGATATCCGCCACGAGCCTCAACATTCATCGGACCACATACATCTCAGATGTATGATTTCCAACAAATCTGTTGCTCTCTCCATAGTACCGAGAACGGTGTTCTAGTCATCTTGCCCATGAGGCACGGTTCGCAAGTGCCAAGTGATTCATAATCAAGTGACTCCAAAAGTCCATCAAGATGGAGTTTCTTCATGCGCTTTACACCGATATGACCTAAACGGCAAGCCACAAATAAGTTGCACTTTCATTATCAACTCTGCATCTTTTGGTTTCAACATTATGAATATGTGTATCACTACTATCGAGATTCATCAAAATAGACCATTCCTCAAGGGTGCATGACCATAAAAGATATTACTCATATAAATAGAACAACCATTATTCTCTCGATTTAAATGAATAACCGTCTTGCATCAAACAAGATCCAGATATAATGTTCATGCTCAACGCAGCACCAAATAACAATTATTTAGGTCTAAAACTAATCCGAAGGTAGATGTAGAGGTAGCGTGCCGACCGCGATCACATCGACTTTGGAACCATTTCCCACGCGCATCGTCACCTCGCCCTTTGCGTAGTTCGCAATCCAGTAGTCCCTGCTTGAGTTGCAAATATTAGCAATGTAACCAGATCAAATACCAGTGCTACTACGAGCTCTAGTAAGGTACACATCAATAACATGTATATCACATATACCTTTGTTCACCTTGCCATCCTTCTTATCCGCCAAATACTTGGGGCAGTTCCGCTTCCGAGGACTATCGCTTGCAATAGAAACACTCGTTTCAGGTTTAGGGCCGACTTGGGTTTCTTCTCTGAGCAACAACTTGCTTGCTGTTCTTCTTGAGATTCCCTTCTTCTTCCCTTTGCCTTTCTTCTTGAAACTAGTGGTCTTGTTGACCATCAACACTTGATGCTCCTTTTGATTTCTACCTCCGCAGCCTTTAGCATTGCGAAGAGCTCGGTATAGTCTTTACTAACCCTTGCATATTATAGTTCATCACGAAGCCTTTGTAGCTTGGTGGCGGTGATTGAGAATTCATCAATGACACAATCATCCGGAAGATTAACTCCCAATTGTGTCAAGTGATTGTAGTACCCGGACATTCTCGAGTATATGCTCACTAATGTAACTGTTCTCCTCCATCTTGCAGCTATAGAACTTATTGGAGACTTCATATCTCTCAATCCGGGCATTCTTTGGAATATTAACTTCAACTCTGGAACATCTCATATGCTCCATGACGCTCAAAACGTCGTTGAAGTCCCGGTTCTAAGCCGTAAAGCATGGCACATCGAACTATAGAGTAGTCATCGCTTTGCTCGCCAGACGCTCATAACATCTGGCGTTGCTCCAAAGAAGAAGCACTGTCACCTAGCGGTGCATCCAGGGCGTAGCTCTTACGTGCAGCAATGAGGATGATCCTCAAATTACGGACCCAATCCGTAATTGCTACCATCATCTTTCAACTTTGCTTTCTCAAGGAACGCATTAAAATTCAACGGAACAACAAAGACGAGCCATCTATCTACAATCAAACATAAACAAGCAAGATACTATCAGTACTAAGTTCATGATAAATTTAAGTTCAATTAATCATATTACTTAAGAACTCCCACTTAGAAAAACATCTCTCTAGTCATCTAAGTGATCACGTGATCCAAATCAACTAAACCATAACCGATCATCACGTGAAATGGAGTAGTTTTCAATGGTGAACATCTTATATTGATCATATCTACTATATGATTCACGCCGACCTTTCGGTCTCCGTGTTCCGAGGCCATATCTGCATATGCTAGGCTCGTCAAGTATAACCCGAGTATTCTGCGTGTGCAAAACTGGCTTGCACCCGTTGTAGATGGACGTAGAGCTTATCACACCCGATCATCACGTGGTGTCTGGGCACGACGAACTTTGGCAACGGTGCATACTCGGGGAGAACACTTCTTGATTATTTAGTGAGAGATCATCTTATAATGCTACCGTCAATCAAAGCAAGATAAGATGCATAAAAGGATAAACATCACATGCAAATCAATATAAGTGATATGATATGGTCATCATCATCTTGTGCTTCACGATCTCCATCTTGCAGCACCACCATGATCACCATCGTCATCGGCGCGACACCTTGATCTCCATCGCAGCATCGTTGTCGTCTCGCCAAACTTATGCTACTACGACTATCGCTACCGCTTAGTGATAAAGTAAAGCATTACGAGGCGATTGCATTGCATACAATAAAGCGACAACCATATGGCTCCTGCCGATTGCCGATAACTTCGGTTACAAAACATGATCATCTCATACAATAAAATATAGCATCACGTCTTGACCATATCACATCACAACATGCCCTGCAAAAACAAGTTAGACGCCCTCTACTTTGTTGTTGCAAATTTTACGTGGCTGCTACGGGCTTAAGCAAGAACCAGTCTCACCTCGCATCAAAACCACAACGATACTTCGTCAAATAGACTCGTTTAACCTTCTCAAGGACCGGCGAGCCACACTCAGTTCAACTAAAGTGAGAGAGACAGCACCCACCAGGTCACCTTTAAGCAACGAGTGCTCGTGGCGGTGAAACCAGTCTCGTAAGCGTCTGCGTAATGTCGGTCTGGGCCGCTTCATCTCACAATACCGCTGAACCAAAGTATGACATGCTGGTAGGTAGTATGACTTGTATCGCCCACAACTCACTTGTGTTCTACTCGTGCAAAACATCAAACCATAGAAAAACCTAGGCTCGGATGCCACCGTTGGGGAACGAGTAATTTCAAAAATTTTCCCACGCACACGCAAGATCATGGTGATGTATAGCAACGAGAGGGAGAGTGTTGTCTACATACCCTTGTAGACCCGGCGAAGCGATCACAACGTAGAGGAAGTAGTCGACGTTCTCCTCGCGATCCGACCGATCCGGCGCCGTTACTCCGACGCCCCGAGTTCTTGACACACGACAGCTCGATGACGTCCCTCGATCTCGATCCAGCCGAGTGTCGAGGAGAGTTCCACAAGACGACGGCGTGGTGGCGATCTTGATGTTTCACGGCGCGGGCTTCGCCTAAGCTTCGCGACGGTATAACCGAGGTGGAATATGGTGGAGGGGGGCACCGCACACGGCTAAGGAACGATCTCACGATCAACTTGTCTGTTCCAAGGTGCCCCCCTGCCCCCGTATATAAAGGAGCCAGGGGGGAGGGGGCCGGCGGCCAAGGAGGGCGCGCCCTGGGAGTCCTACTCCCTCTGGGAGTAGGATTCCCCAATCCTAGTTGGACTAGGATTCCCGGAGGGGGAAAGAGAGAGAGGGGGCCGGCCCCCTTCTCCTAGTCCTAGTAGGACTAGGGAAGGGGGGGCGCAGCCCTCTTGGGCTGCCCCTTCTCCTTTCCACTAAGGCCCATCGAGGCCCATTTACCTCCCGGGGTTCCGTAACCTCCGGTACTCCCAGAATTCCGCCGCCCGGAACCATTCGAACTCCAAACATAGGCTTCCAATATATCAATCTTTATGTCTCGACCATTCCGAGACTCCTCGTCATGTCCGTGATCACATCCGGACTCGAACTCCTTCGTACATCAAAATACATAAACTCATAATAACTGCCATCGAAACCTTAAGCGTGCGGACCCTACGGTTCGAGAACAATGTAGACATGACCTAGAACTATTCACGGTCAATAACCAACAGCGGACCTGGATGCCCATATTGGTTCCTACATATTCTACGAAGATCTTTATCGGTCGACCGCATAACAACATACGTTGTTCCCTTTGTCATCGGTATGTTACTTGCCCGAGATTCGATCGTCGGTATCCAATACCTAGTTCAATCTCGCTACGGCAAGTCTCTTTACTCGTTCCGTAATACATCATCTCACAACTAACTCATTAGTTGTAGTGCTTGCAAGGCTTCATGATGTGCATTACCGAGAGGGCCCAGAGATACCTCTCCGACAATCGGAGTGACAAAACCTAATCTCGAAATACGCCAACCCAACATCCGCCTTTGGAGACACCTGTAGTACTCCTTTATAATCACCCGATTACGCCAGACGTTTGGTAGCACCAAAGTGTTCCTCCGCAAACGGAGTTGCATAATCTCATAGTTATAGGAACATGTATATGTCATGGATAAAGCAGTAGCAACATACTAAACGATCGTGTGCTAAGCTAAGGGAATGGGTCATGTCAATCAGATCATTCTACTAATGATGTGACCTCGTTAATCAAATAACAACTCTTTGTTCATGGTCAGGAAACATAACCATCTTTGATTAACAAGCTAGTCTAGTAGAGGCATACTAGTGACATGTTGTTTTGTCTATGCATTCACACATGTATCATGTTTCCGGTTAATACAATTCTAGCATGAATGATAAACATTTATCATGAAATAAGGAAATAAATAATAACTTTATTATTGCCTCTAGGGCATATTTCCTTCATGAAGTTGATGCTCGAAAGAGACTCAGGCTTCGGGAAGAAAAAGGTTGGGAGGGCGGGAAAACAAAGGCAACTTGGAAGGGGGAAAACCAACGAATAACTTCAAGAAGAAACATCAGTTAAAATCATTTAGGAAAGAAAGCAAAGACTTCGCACGAGTAGGATGGATACTCGATTACAGACTCCGGCTCTGAAATGAAAAATGGTGGGTGGGTGGTAAAAGAAGACAACTGAGGATTGAACTTGGCAAAGATGAAGTGGCTCGAGTCAACTAGACGAGAAATGCGCCGGATGCAAAGAGCTGAGAACCTACGATCGGAAAACCAACTGCGTGAACCTAAAGAAAAATTTGAAAGGGAAGAGGACTAGTTCAAAACACCTACGTCAAGATTTCTCACCAGAGCGACGAAGGGTCAGAGGAGTAAAAAGAAATCCTACTTTCCGATATAACTAAACTCTGAAAAAGTTTTCTTCTAGACTCAACAATGACCAAACTACACGATCAATCAAGGGGGCTCCTATGGTCGGTCGAGGCTCTGATACCAACTTGTCATGCCCAATATGCGATACTATCCTAAAGAGACTCAAAGGTCCCACCAAGGATAGAACCGCATATTGATACGCTTTTGCAAGGTGGATATCATTACATCAACATTACAAAAAAGATGGGGGAAACATACAAAAGGCATACAATGCCACACGAATACAACATCATCTTACATAAGAGAACCATCCGTCTACGGATGGAACACAAACAGAAACTCAAACGACATCCACCCTACTAGCCCAGGCTGCCGACCTGGAACCTATCCCCTGATCGAATAAGAAGCAGAAGAAGAAGTCCAAAACAAGCAAACATCCATCTCGCGTCATGATCATCGCATAACCTATACCTGCAACTATTGTTGTAGTAATCTATGAGCCACGAGGACTCAGCAATCCCATTACCATGGGTATCAAGACTAGCAAAGCTTAATGGGAAAGGAAGGGGTAAAGTGGTGAGGTTGCAACAGCGACTGAGCATGATATGGTGGCTAACATACGCAATTAAGAGTGAGAAGAGAAGCAAAGGAACGGTCGTGAAGCCTAGCAATGATCAAGAGGTGATCCTGAACTCCTACTTACGTCAAACATAACCCAAAAACCGTGTTCACTTCCCGGACTCCGCTGAAAAGAGACCATCACGGCTACACACGCGGTTGATGCGTTTTAATTAAGTCAAGTGTCAAGTTCTCTACAACCGGACGTTAACAAATTCCCATCTACCACATAACCGCGGGCACGGCTCTTGAAAGTTTATACCCTGCAGGGGTGTCCCAACTTAGCCCATCACAAGCTCTCACGGTCAATGAAGGATATTACTTCTCCCAGGAAGACCCGATCAGTCTCGGAATCCCGGTTACAAGACATTTCGACAATGGTAAAACAAGACCAGCAAAGCTGTAACGCCCCGGATTCGATGCGCCAGGTGTCTACCAGTTATTCGCCGTCGTTGCCATGTCATGTGCCTGCGTGTTGCACTTTGCCATGTCATCATCTGCATTTCATATCATGTCATCATGTGCATTTCATTTTCCATACATGTTCTCCTCATGCATCCGAGCATTTTCCCCGTTGTCCATTTTGCAATCCGGCACTCCTATGTCACCCGGCGTCCCCTTTTTGCCTCTTCTCTTGTGCGGGTGTTAAACGTTCTCGGAATGGACCGAGGCTTGTCAAGTGGCCTTGGTATAGCACCGGTAGACCGCCTGTCAAGTTTCGTGCCATTTGGAGTTCGTTTGGTACTCCAACGGTTAACCGGGTAACCGTAGAAGCCCTCTTTGAGTTTCAGCCCAACACCCCTTCCAAAGTGGCCCAAAACCCATCTAACTCCCCTCCATGCTCTCGGTCGTTCAATAACAATCGCGTGGCCGAAAACCGCTCCTCATTTGGAGTCTCCTAGCTACCTCTACCTATTTAAACACCTCCTCCCCCGAAATTCCGGATCAATTCACCCCTAACCCTAGCCCCGCTCCTCTCCGCGCCGCCGGACGTGTCCGATTTGGGCTGGACACGTCCGCTCATCGCCCCGGACCAACCAGGGTGCGACACGTGTCGCTCCGGCGCCCGCCGCCGCTGCCCGGCCTGGGCCCTGGAGGCCCGCCTGCCTGGCCGCACGCCGCTGCCGCCACGCCCGCCTCAGCGCCCGCGCATGCGCTGCCGCCTCGTTCGCCGCCCGTCGCCTCCCTTTCGCCGCCTTCCGCTGGCGCCCCTCCGCAACCCGCTGGCGACCTCCGACGCGCTCGGCGCCTCCTCCGCCGGCCGCCGCCATGGGCGCTGCTTCGCCGGCGAAGCGCCGCTGCTGCCTGCATTGTCCAAGCGCTGGCTGCCTCATGGCCCCCCAGCCCGCCATGGCGAGCCGGCTCGCCGTTAGCTCCGCCCTCGCCGCCTGGCCTGCCGCCCAGCGGCCGGATCCGGCGCCCTGCGCCCATGATCCGCCTCTCCCCTCCGTCCGCCTCTGCCGCCCGGCGCCCCATGAACGGAGCCCCGAGCCCCGCCGCGAAGCTCTGCTCCAACTCCGGCGCCCGCTTCGCCGACCCGCCCGCTGCAGCCCCTGGCCTCCGCTCATGGGGCCAGCGCCAGCCTCGAGCCCCGCTCCGGCCGCCGTGGCTCCGCCCGCCGGGCGACCCCTGTCGCTGTCGTCCCGGCCCGTCGCCATCTCCGGCGACCTCGCCGTCGTCTCCGGCCGCCGCCGTCGTCGCCGGATCTGGTCAGGTGGACCAGATCCACCACCTCAGCCAACCAAACACATCGCCCGCGCCCGGATCCCTCCGTCCCGGATCTTCCCCGTCCCATTTTTCGCGAGGGTATAATTCGCCTAAGTCCCTAAATAACTACATAATCATGCCATGTTCATCGCATTATATCTCTGCATCCGTAGCTCCGTTTCGTGCGTGTAATATGTCAAATTGTTCGTCTCGACAAGTTCTACATTTTCTTCCATTGCATCATTTTCATTTGAGCTCATCTTGATGCCCCAAATGCTGTTGGAAGAGTGCATGTTGATGTTAACCTGCTGAAACTGTTATAACTTGCTCATTTGTCATTTTTGCCATGATTGACGTGTGCATCCTATGAGCATGAGCCCGACATGTGTTTTGATTTATGCCATGCCATCTTTTCAGGGGTGTTAACCATGTATTTTGTGAGTTGTGTGCTGAGTGTATCAAGCTTGCTAAGTAGGGTAGTTGTTGTTGCTATTTTCCTGACAGATTCTGTTTTATTTTGTTGCTATGTTAACATGCTCCTACTAATCATTCTATGCATAATCTGGAGATGTTCTATAAACATGTTTTTATGTACATGTCTTGCTCTATCCATTCATGCCCCTGGTTGCATTTATAGCTTTCTGTAGATTGTTCATATCTTGCTCCAAAGTTGCTTGATAATGTTGCTGTCAGCCTGTTAACATTAAGTTCAATGTTTCCATGATTGTTTAATAGTGATCCATGCACCCTATGAACTTGATCTTGCTATGCTTAGCTTCACAAATATGTATTCTTACTATTGGTTGCCTTTCCATGCCATGTATTGCTCTGTGGTGAGTGGTTTAAGCTCACGAACATGCCTACTTATTGTTGTTCCTGCCATGTATGAATCTGTAATATAACTTGCCATGTTTACATGGGTGCCATCATATCTTCTGATCCTTTTTGGCTCATGGTCAGTAAGGGACTTTTGATCTATGCAATTAGTAGATTCATGCCATGCCTTAGTTTGCCATGATAACTTCCTGTAACATGTTGTTTGATAGGTCTAAACATTGCAACCTGATGTTATTCCTGCAAAACCTGAAACTGTTATTATTTGCAATATTACCATGTCCTTTTGAGCATGTTCTAGTTGTTTCTGGAGATAGCTCAGTGTTCATGTTTTGTTATGCTTTACCAGTACTTCATGCCCATGCCTTTTGTTATTATGTTGGGGTGCTGTAGCATGTTGTTTTGATGCTTGTAAGATGCCTAGTTGCTGTTATGGACAGATTGTTGTTATGACTTGTATAGAGTGTATGTGTTGAACCGTTGCTCCATTTTGAGTGTGCTCTATATGAAACTTGCTTGTTTTTTCATGTAGTTTCATATTATCATGTTGCATCCTTGTTTTTGTGTGTTTACTTGATGTTTGGGTGCGTTTTGCATCAATGACAGGCTTACCTTGTTTTGCTCATATCTTCTAGGCCGTAGCTCCGAATCTAATGAACTTTATATGTAACTTGACTAGAATTTCGTGTAGATCATCTTGGTGCATCTTAACTTTCTGTTTAACAACTTGAACATAAGGTTTATTAAGATTTGGACCAATTTCGAAATTTGCATATGAGGGCTTACCGGAATTGTTATATGTTGTTCCCGGCCTCATTTAAACTTGCCTTGATGTGTTGTTCTTGTTTGCATCACTCTTGCCATGAGTAGCCTCATCTAGCTTTCTCATGCATCATGCTTGTTGTGCATCATGTCTTGTCTATGTGTGGTGTGTTTACCATGATATGTGCTTCTTCTCGATAGTTCTCGTTTCGTTGCGATCGTGAGGATTCGTTCGTCTACGTGTGGTTCGTCTTCGTGGCTTCATCTTCTTCATGGACTCGTTCTTCTTCCTAGCGGGATTTCAGGCAAGATGACCGCTACCCTGGATCTCACTACTATCATTGCTATACTAGTTGTTTCGTTCTATCGCTATGCTGCGCTACCTATCACCTGTTTATCAAGCCATCCCATATTGCCATGAACCTCTAATCTTTGACACCATTCCTAGCAAACCGTTGTTTGGCTATGTTACCGCTTTTGCTCAGCACCTCTTATAGTGTCGCTAGTTGCAGGTGAAGTTGAAGATTTCTCCATGGTGGACAGGATTTTGGTTGGGATATCACAATATCTCTTATATTATTAATGCATCTATATACTTGGTAAAGGGTGGAAGTCTCGGCCTTATGCCTGGTGTTTTGTTCCACTCTTGCCGCCCTAGTTTCCGTCATACCGTTGTTATGTTCCCGGATTTTGCGTTCCTAACGCGGTCGGGTGATTTATGGGACCCCCCTGACAGTTCGCTTTGAATAAAACTTGTCCTGCAAGGCCCAACCTTGGTTTTACCATTTGCCTCACCTAGCCCTTTTTCCCTTGGGTTTCCGGAGCCCGAGGGTCATCTTTATTTACCCCCGGCCGAGTGCTCGTTGTAGAGTGTTGGTCCAAACCGTCACCGCCGGTGTACCAGGCAACTCGGCTCGCCACCGGAAGTTTGGACAATCCAAAGTGCCACGAGAACGAGATATGTGCAGCTCCTATCAGATTTGTCGGCACATCCGGCGGCTTTGCTGGTCTTGTTTTACCATTGTCGAAATGTCTTGTAAACCGGATTCCGAGACTGATCGGGTCTTCCGGGAGAAGGTCTATTCTTCGTTGATCGCGAGAGCTTGTCATGGGCTAAGTTGGGACACCCTGCAGGGTATAAACTTTCGAGAGCCGTGCCCGCGGTTATGTGGCGATGGGAATTTGTTAATGTCCGGTTGTAGATAACTTGACACCAGATCCGAATTAAAACGCATCAACCGCGTGTGTAGCCGTGATGGTCTCTTCTCGGCGGAGTTCGGGAAGTGAACACGGTTTCTGGGTTATGTTTGACGTAAGTAGGTGTTCAGGATCCCCTCTTGATCATTGCCAGCTTCACGACCGTTCCGCTTGTTCTCTTCTCGCTCTCATTTGCGTATGTTAGCCACCATATCATGCTTAGTCGCTGCTGCAACCTCACCACTTTACCCCTTCCTTTCCCATTAAGCTTTGCTAGTCTTGATACCCATGGTAATGGGATTGCTGAGTCCTTGTGGCTCACAGTTTACTACAACAACAGTTGCAGGTACAGGTTGTGCGATGATCTTGACGCGAGAGCGATGCTTGCGTGTGTTGAGTTCTTCTGCTTCTTCGATCAGGGGATAGGTTCCAGGTCGGCAGCCTGGGCTAGCAGGGTGGATGTCGTTTGAGTTTCTGTTTGTGTTTCATCTGTAATCGGATGGTGTTCTTATGTAAGATGATGTTGTATTCATGTGGCATTGTATGCCGTTTGTATGTATCCCTATCCATTATGTAATGTTGATGTAATGATATCCACCTTGCAAAAGCGTTTCAATATGCGGGTCTATCCTTGGTGGGACCTTCGAGTTCCTTTTGGATAGGGTCGCATATTGGGCGTGACAAAAGCCGCCCGCTGTGCCGACAAATCCCGATAGGAGCTGCACATATCTTGTTCTCAGGGCACACCACATGAGCAAGATGTCGGGTTGGCATAGACCCTGGTTGCCCAGCAGGAGCCGGACATCGCTCGGTTTGGACCAGCACTTGGAGAAGCACTGGCCCGAGGGGGTTAAAATAAAGATGACCCTCAGGATACGTGACTCCCAAGGGAAAAAGGCTAGGTGAGGCAAATGGTAAAACCAAGGCTGGGCCTTGCTGGAGGAGTTTTATTCAAAGCGAACTATCAAGGGGTCCCATAAATCACCAAACCGCGTAAGGGACGCAAAAATCCGGGAACATAACACCGGTATGACGGAAACTAGGGCGGCAAGAGTGGAACAAAACGCCAGGCATAAGGCCGAGCCTTCCACCCTTTACCAAGTATATAGGTGCATTAATAATATAAGAGATATTGTGATATCCCAACATAATCCTGTCCACCATGGAGCAATCTTCAACTTCACCTGCAACTAACAACGCTATAAGAGGGGCTGAGCCAAGCGGTAACATAGCCAGACAACGGTTTGCTAGGAAGGGTGAAAAAGGTTAGAGGCTGACAAGGCAAATTGGGAGGCTTGAAGAACAAAAGATAGGTAGTGCAGCATAGTGATAGAACGAAGCAACTAGCATAGCAATGATAGTAGTGAGATCCAAGGTGACGGTCATCTTGCCTGAAATCCCTCAAGGAAGAAGAACGAGTCCATGAAGAAGATGAAGCCACGAAGACGAACCAAGCGTAGACGAACGAATCCTCACGATCGCAACGAAACGGGAACTATCAAGAAGAAGCACACAACATAGTAAACACACCACACATGACAACGCATGATGCTCAACCAAGTATGATGCATGACAAGGCTACATGAAGTTACTCATGGCAAGAGATGATGCATACAAGAACAACACATCAAGGCAAGTTTAAATGAGGCCGGAAACTACATATAACAATTCCGGTAGGTCCTCATATGCAAGTTTAGAAATTGGTCCTGATCTGAATAAATCCTATGTTCAAGTTGTTAAAAAACAAGTTAGTATGCACCAAGATGATCTACACGAGATTCTAGTCAAGTTACATATAAAGTTCATTTAATTCGGAGCTACGGCCTTGAAGATATGAGCAAAACAAGTTAAACATGGCATTGATGCTAAATGCATCCAAACATCAGCAAACACCTCAAAACAAGGATGCAACATGATAATATGAAACTACATGCAATTCTAAGCAAGTTTCATATAGAGCACACTCAAAACGGAGCAACGGTTCAACACCTACACACTTTACAAGTTTAAAGGACAAGCTGTCCAAAACAGGCATCTTGCAAGCATCAAAAAAACATGCTACAGCACCTCAACATAAGAACAAAAAGGCATGGGCATGAAGTATAGGTAAAGCATTACAAAACATGAACACTGAGCTATCTCCAGAAAACAATATAACATGCTCAAAAGGACATGGCAAGATTGTAAATAATAACAGTTTACAGGCTTAGCAGAAATAACATCAGGTTGCAATGTTTAGAACTATAAAAAAACATGTTACAGGAACTTAACATGCCAAACAAAGGCATGTCATGCCATTACTAAATACAAAGAACAAAACTCCCTTATTTGACTAATTCTAAAGATTAACAGAAAAGATGGTAGCATCCATGCAAAATGGCAAGTAATATGACAGATTCAGACATGGCAGGAGCAACGATAAGTAGGCATGTTGGTGAGATTGAACCACTCACCACAGAGCAATACATGGCATTACAAGGTATCCAACAGTAAGAAGGCATGTTTTGGAATCTAAGCATGGCAAGAGCAAGTTCATAGGGTGCACGGATCACTAGCAAAGCTCATGGCAAAACTGAACTTAATGTTAACAGGCTGACAGCAACATTATTTAGCAAGTTTGGAGCAAGATAACAACAAGTTACAGCAGGCTATAAATGCAACCAGGGGCATGGATGGAAAGACCAGGACATTTATAACAAAACATCCTTAGTGAACGTCTCCAGATTATGCATAGAATGACTTGTAGCAGCAGGTTTACATAGCATCATGATAAAACAGAGTCAGCCTAGCAAAACAGCAACAGCAAGTACCCTACTTCATGAGCACAATGCACTCACTACAGGACTCACAAAAATACATGGATTGCACCACTATGAATATGGCATGATGTAGCTCATAACACATGTAGACATCAAGCTCATAGGATGCACACACTAAATGCAATGAAAAAGACAAGACAGCAAGTTATAGTAGTTTCAGCGGGTTAACATCATATAGCACTCTTGCAACGATTATTAGGGCATCCAGATGGACTCAAACAAGCGTGCCACAATGGAATGAAATGAAGAGCATCTCATGGTGAACATTTTGATATATAGCACGCACATAACGGAGCTACGTATGATGAGATATGATGCAATGAACATGTCAACAAAATGTAAAGTTAAATGACTTGGAGGAAAAAACGGGGGCGACCTCAGATCAGATCTAGGGTTCGGCGCGGCTCCCGAGGTCGGCCGGGCCTCGCTGGAGCAGGCGGGGACGATGGCGCTGGAAGGAGGCCCTGGGGAGGCCGGGGCGATGGCGGGCGGCGCCGGTAGAGGAGGACGGTGCCGGGGCAGCGCGGATCTGGGCGGAGGAGGCCGGGCGGCGCAGCGAGCGGCGGAGCGGGCTCGGCGTTCGGCCAGCGGCGGGAAGGCGTGGGCGCCGCGGCGGCGCGAGGCGCCGGAGAGCCGGCGAGCGGGCGCGGGCGCTGGGGACGGATGGGCATGGGGCGGCGATGGGCAGCGGGCGGCGGCACGGAGCGACAGACGCGCCACGTGCCAGGCCCCCGTTGGCTGGCGGCGGCGATTCGTCCGGAGGTGGCGGACATGTCCGGCGCGGTGGGAGGAGATGGGCTAGGGTTAGGGGTCTATTTCATCCGAGATTTTGACGGGGGAGAGCTTATTTATAGGTAAAGGGAGCTAGGAGACTCCAAATGAGGTGCGGTTTTCGGCCACGTGATCGTGATCGAACGACCGAGAGCATGGAAGTGACTTAGATGGGTTATTGTGCCGTGGTGAAGAGGTTCTGGGCTGCAAAGAGAAGGGGGGTTTTGGGCTACGCGGTTAACCGTTGGAGTATCAAATGGACTCCAAATGACACGAAACTTGACAGGCGGTCTACCGGTGGTGTACCTAGGCCGCTTGGAAAATCACGGTCCATTCCGAGCATGTTTAACACCCGCTCACAACAGGAGACAAAAAGGGGAACGCCGGAGGACATAGGAGTGCCGGATTGCAAAACGGACAACGGGAAAAATGCTCGGATGCATGAGACGAACACGTATGCAAAATGAGATGCACATGATGACATGGCAAAATGCAACACGCAAGCAAATGACATGGCAACAACGACGAATAATTGGAAGACACCTGGCGCATCGAATCCAGGGCGTTACATGTACACACCTTTTGGGAGAAGCCTATGTGATTAGAAGTTGCTAGAATACTCTATGTGCTTCACTTATATCTTTTGAGCTTGATAGTTTTAGCTCTAGTGCTTCACTTATATTTTTTAGAGCACGGCGATGTCTTAATTTTGAAGAAATTGCTAGTCTCTCATGCTTCACTTATATCTTTTTGAGAGTCTTTTAGAACAGCATGGTATTTGCTATGGTTACAAAGTTGGTCCTAGAATGATGAGCATCCAAGTTGGGTATAATAAAAACTATCATAGGAAAAGAATTGGGTGCTATGATCAATTTGATGCTTGATAATTGTTTTGACATATCAAGGTAGTAATGTTAGGTTCATGCTAGTGGGTAATTATGCAATTGAGAAATACTTTTGTTGAAGTTGGCAAGTCCCGTAGCATGCACGTATGGTAAAAGTTGTGTGACAAATTTGTTGCATGAGGTGCTCTTTTGATAGTCTTCCTTATGAGTGGTAGTCGGGGATGAGCGATGGTATTTTCCTACCAATCTATCCCTCTTGGGGCATCTGTAGTAGTACTTTGCTTCGAGGGCTAAGTAGACTTTTGCAATAAGTATATGAGTTCTTTTTGACTAATGTGAGTCCATGGATATACGCACACTCATCCTTCCACTTTGCTAGCCTTTATTATTACCGCACAACTTTCGCCGGTATCATGAACCCTTTATTTACCTTCCTCAAAACAGCCACCATACCTACCTATTATGGTATTTCCATAGCCATTCCGAGATATATTGCCATGCAACTTTCCACCGTTCCGTTTATTATGACACACATTACTTTTGTCATATTGCTCTTTGCATGATCATGTAGTTGACATCGTATTTGTGGCAAGACCACCTTCATAACTTTCATACATGTCGCTCTTGATTCATTGCATATCCTGTTACTCCGCCGGAGGCATTCATATAGAGTCATATCTTGTTCTAGCTTTGAGTTGTAATTTTTGAGTTGTAAATCCATAAAAGTGTGATGATCTTCATTATTAGAGCATTGTCCTAGTGAGGAAATGACGATGAAGACTATGATTCCCCCACAAGTCAGGATGAGACTTTGGACTTTACAAAAAGAAAAAAAAAGAGAAAAAGAAAAAAAGGCCAAAAAGAAAAAAAAAGGCCAAAGAAAAGAAAAAAAGGAAAAAAGAAAAAATAAAATGAGAGAAAAAGAGAGAAGGGACAATGCTACTATCTCTTTTTCCACACTTGTGCTTCAAAGTAGCACCATGATCTTCATGATAGAGAGTCTCATATATTGTCAGTTTCATATACTAGTGGGAATTTTTCATTATAGAACTTGGCTTGTATATTCCAATGATGGGCTTCCTCAAAATGCCCTAGGTCTTCGTGAGCAAGCAAGTTGGATGCACACCCACTTAGTTTCTTTTGTTGAGCTTTCGTATATTTATAGCTCTAGTGCATCCGTTGCATGGCAATCCCTACTCACTCACATTGATATCTATTAATGGGCATCTCCATATAGCCCGTTAATACGCCTAGTTGATGTGAGACTATCTTCTCCCTTTTTTTCCTCACAACCACCACCATATACCACCATAGTGCTATGTCTATGGCTTGCGCTCATGTATTGCGTAAGAGTTGAAAAAGCTGAAGCGCGTTAAAAAGTATGAAACAATTGCTCGGCTCATCATCGGGTTGTGCATGATGGGAGTATTTTGTGTAATGAAAATGAAGCATGGCCTAACTATATAATTTTGTAGGGATAAGCTTTCTTTGGCTATGCTATTTTGATAGGACATGATTATTTGTTAGTATGCTTTGAAGCATTATTACTTTTATGTTTTATAAGCTTTTATTTTGAATCATTTGGATCTGAACATTCATGCCACAATAAAGAAAATTACATTGAGAATTATGCTAGGTAGCATTCCACATCAAAAATTTCTTTTTTATCATTTACCTACTCGAGGACGAGCAGGAATTAAGCTTGAGGATGCTTGATACGTCTCCAACGTATCTATAATTTTTGATTGTTCCATGCTATTATATTACCCCTTTTGGATGTTTATGGGCTTTATTTTACACATTTATATCATTTTTGGGACTAACCTACTAACCGGAGGCCCAGCCCATATTGCTGTTTTTTTTGCCTATTTCAGTATTTCGAAGAAAAGGAATATAAACGGAGTCCAAACGGAATGAAACCTTCGGGAGCGTGATTTTTGGAACGAACGTGATCCAGAGGAATTGGAGTGCAAGTCAAGAAGCAGTCGAGGCCTCCACGAGATAGGAGGGCGCCCCCCCCCCCTATAGGGCGCGCTCCCCTGTCTCGTGGGCCCCTCGGGTGGCCACCGACGTTCTTCTTCCTCCTATATATACCTACGTACCCCGAAAACATCGAGGAGGAGGACAAAACACAATTTCCACCACCGTAACCTTCTGTATCCGCGAGATCCCATCTTGGAGCCTTCGCCGGCGTTCTGCCGGAGGGGGAATCGACCACGGAGGGCTTCTACATCAACATCCTTGCCCCTTCCGATGAGTTGTGAGTAGTTTACCACAGACCTACGGATCCATAGTTATTAGCTAGGTGGCTTCTTCTCTCTTTTTGGATCTCAATACAATGTTCTCCCCCTCTCTTGTGGAGATCTATTCGATGTAAACTATTTCTGCAGTGTGTTTGTCGAGATCCGATGAATTGTGGGTTTATGATCAAGTTTATCTATGAATAATATTTGAATCTTCTTTGAATTCTTTTATGTATGATTGAGTTATCTTTGCAAGTCTCTTCGAATTATCAGTTTGGTTTGGCCTACTGATCTTTCTTGCCATGGGAGAAGTGCTTAGCTTTGGGTTCAATCTTGCGTGTCCTTACCCAAAGGATGTAAAGGGTTGCAAGGCACGATTGTATTGTTGCCATCGAGGATAACAAGATGGGGTTTATATCATATTGCTTGAGTTTATCCTCTACATCATGTCATCTTGCTTAATGCGTTACTCTGTTCTTATGAACTTAATACTCTAGATGCACGCAGAGTCGGTCGATGTGTGGAGTAATAGTAGTAGATGCAAAGCAGAGTCGGTCTACTTGTTATGGATGTGATGCCTATATACATGATCATGCCTAGATAATCTCATAACTATGCGCTTTTCTATCAATTGCTCGACAGTAATTTGTTCACCCACTGTAATACTTATGCTATCTTGAGAGAAGCCACTAGTGAAACATATGGCCCCCGGGTCTATCTCTTATCATATTTGCTTTCAATCTACTTTTATTTGCATCTTTACTTTTTGCATCTATATTATAAAATACCAAAAATATATTTATCTTATCTTACTATCTTTATTAGATCTCAAATTCATAAGTGGCCGTGAAGGGATTGACAATCCCTTTATTGCGTTGGTTGCGAGTTCTCAGTTTGTTTGTGTTGGTGTGTGGGACTTTTGAGGAGCCTCCTACTGGATTGATACCTTGGTTCTCAAAAATTGAGGGAAATACTTACGCCACTATTGCTGCATCACCCTCCCCTCTTCGAGGAAAACCAACGCAAGCTCAAGACGTAGCATTCTGCCGGGGAAACTTCCCTCCGGGAGGGGGAAATCATCACCATCGTCATCACCAACGATCCTCTCATCGGGAGGGGTCAATCTCCATCAACATCTTCACCAACACCATCTCCTCTCAAAACCCTAGTTCATCTCTTGTATCCAATCTTGTATCAAAACCACAAATTGGTACCTGTGGGTTGCTAGTAGTGTTGATTACTCCTTGTAGTTGATGCTAATTGGTTTACTTGGTGGAAGATCATATGTTCAGATCCTTAATGCATATTATTACTCCTCGATTCTTAACATGAATATGCTTTGTGAGTAGTTACGTTTGTTCCTGAGGACATGGGTGAAGTCTTGCTATTAGTAGTCATGTGAATTTGGTATTCGTTCGATATTTTGATGAGATGTATGTTGTCTTTCCTCGAGTGGTGTTATTTGAACGTCGACTACATGACACTTCACCATTATTTGGGCCTAGAGGAATGCATTGGGAACTAATAAGTAGATGATGAGTTGCTAGAGTGACAGAAGCTTAAACCCTAGTTTATGTGTTGCTTCGTAAGGGGCTGATTTGGATCCATATGTCTAATGTTGTGGTTAGTTTACCTTAATACTTCTTTTGTAGTTGCGGATGCTTGCAATAGGGGTTAATCATAAGTGGGATGCTTGTCCAAGTAAGGGCAGTACCCAAGCACCGGTCCACCCACATATCAAATTATCAAAGTACCGAACGCGAATCATATGAGCATGATGAAAACTAGCTTGACGATAATTCCCATGTGTCCTCGGGAGCTCATTTCTCATTATAAGAAATTGTCCAGGATTGTCCTTTGCTACAAAAATTATTGGGCCACCTAGCTGCTCTTTATTTACTTTCATTGCTTGTTACTCGTTACAATTTATCTTATCACAAAACTATCTGTTACCTACAATTTCAGTGCTTGCAGAGAAAACCTTACTAAAATCCGCTTGTCATTTCCTTCTGCTCCTCGTTGGGTTCGACACTCTTACTTATCGAAAGGACTACGATAGATCCCCTATACTTGTGGGTCATCACACTGTTGGGGAACGTAGTAATTTCAAAAAAAATTCCTACGCACACGCAAGATCATGGTGATGCATAGCAACGAGAGGGAGAGTGTTGTCTACATACCCTCGTGACCAAGCGAAGCGATCACAATGTAGAGGAAGTAGTCGACGTTCTCCTCGCGATCCAACCGATCCCATCGCCATTACTCCGGCGCCCGAGTTCTTGACACACGACAGCTCGGTGACGCCCTCGGCTCCGATCCAGCAAAGCTCCGAGAGAGAGAGTTCCACAAGACGACGGCGTGGTGACGATCTTGATGTTCTACCGACGCAGGCTTCGCCTAAGCACCGCAACGATATGACCGAGGTGGATTATGGTGGAGGGGGCACCGCACACAGCTAAGGAATGATCTCAAGGATCAACTTGTGTGTTCTAGGGTGCCCCCTGCCTGAGATATAAAGGAGCAAGGGGGGGCGGCCGGCCCTAGAGGGCGCCCAGGGGGGGAGTCCTCCTCCTAGTGGGAGTAGGACTCCCTTTCCTAGTCTAACTAGGAAGGAGGAAGGGGAAGGAAGGAGAGGAGAGGAGAGGAAAGGGGCCCCCCCCTCCTTGTCCTATTCGACTCCCCATGGGGGGCGCGCCACCTCCCGGTGCAGCCCTCTCTCTCCCTCTTGGCCCATTAAGGCCCATTACTTCCCAGGGGTTCCGTAACCCTCCCGGCACTCCGGTTTCTCCGAAACTTCCGAAACCTTTACGGTGTCCGAATATAGCCGTCCAATATATCAATCTTTATGTCTCGACCATTTCGAGACTCCTCGTCATGTCCGTGATCACATCCGGGACTCCGAACTCCTTCGGTACATCAAAATACACAAACTCATAATATAACCGTCATCGAAACCTTAAGCGTGCGGACCCTACGGTTCGAGAACAATGTAGACATGACCGAGACACGTCTCCGGTCAATAACCAATAGCGGGACCTGGATGCCCATATTGGCTCCTACATATTCTACGAAGATCTTTATCGGTCAGACCGCATAACGACATACGTTGTTCCCTTTGTCATCGGTATGTTACTTGCCCGAGATTCGATCGTCGGTATCCAATACCTAGTTCAATCTCGCACGCAAGTCTCTTTACTCGCTCCGTAATACATCATCTCACAGCTAACTCATTAGTTGTAATGCTTGCAAGGCTTAAGTGATGTGCATTACCGAGAGGGCCCAGAGATACCTCTCCGACAATCGGAGTGACAAATCCTAATCTCGAATACGCCAACCCAACATCCGCCTTTGGTGACACTGTAGTACTCCTTTATAATCACCCGATTCGCTGTGACGCTTGGTAGTACCCAAAGTGTTCCTCCGATAAACAGGAGTTGCATAATCTCATAGTTATAGGAACATGTATAAGTCATGGATAAAAGCAATAGCAACATACTAAACGATCGGGTGCTAAGCTAATGGAATGGGTCATGTCAATCGATCATTCAACTAATGATGTGACCTTGTTAATCAAATGACAACCCCTTTGTCTATGGTTAGGAAACTTTAACCATCTTTGATTAACAAGCTAGTCTAGTAGAGGCATACTAGTGACACTGCTTGTCTATGTATTCACACATGTATTATGTTTCCGTTAATACAATTCTAGCATGAATAATAAACATTTATCATGAAATAAGGAAATAAATAATAACTTTATTATTGCCTCTAGGGCATATTTCCTTCAGTCTCCCACTTGCACTAGAGTCAATAATCTAGATTACATAGTAATGATTCTAACACCCATGGAGTCTTGGTGCTGATCATGTTTTGCTCGTGGAAGAGGCTTAGTCAACGGGTCTGCTTCATTCAGATCCGTATGTATCTTGCAAATCTCTATGTCTCCCACCTGGAGCAAGTCCCGGATGGAATTGAAGCGTCTCTTGATGTGTTTGGTTCTCTTGTGAAATCTGGATTCCTTCGCTAAAGCAATTGCTCAGTATTGTCACAAAAGATTTTCATTGGACCCGATGCACTCGGTATGACACCTAGATCGGATATGAACTCCTTCATCCAGACTCCTTCATTAGCTGCTTCCGAAGCTGCTATGTACTCCGCTTGACATGTAGATCCCGCTACGACGCTTTGTTTAGAATTGCACCAACCGACAGCTCCTCCGCTTAGTGTAAATACGATCCGGTTTGCGATTTAGAATCGTCCGGATCGGTGTCAAAGCTTGCATCAACGTAACTGCCATTTATGAGCTCTTTGTCACCTCCATATACGAGAAACATATCCTTAGTCCTTTTCGTGTATTTCAGATGTTCTTGACCGCTGTCGATGATCCACTCGGATTACTTTGGTACCTCCTGCTAAGCTTATAGCAAGGCACACATCAGGTCCGTACACAAGATTGCATACATGATAGAGCCTATGGCTGAGGCATAGGAACATCTTTCATTTTCTCTCTATCTTCTGCGATGGTCGGGCATTGAGTCTTACTCAACTTCACACCTTGTAACACAGCATGAACCCTTTCTTTGCTTGATCCATTTTGAACTTCTTCAAAATTTTGTCAAGGTATGTGCTTTGTGAAAGTCCAATTAAGCGCCTTGATCTATCTCTATAGATTTTGATGCCCAATATGTAAGCAGCTTCACCGAGGTCCTTCATTGAAAAACTCTTATTCAAGTATCCCTTTATGCTATCCAGAAATTCTATATCATTTCCGATTAGTAATATTTCATCTACATATAATATCGAAATGCTACAGAGCTCCCACTCACTTTCTTGTAAATACAAAGCTTCTCCAAAAGTCTCAGATAAACCCAAATGCTTTGATCACACTATCAAAGCGCTTATTCCAACTCCGAGATGCTTGCACCAGTCCATAAATGGATCGCTGGAGCTTGCACACTTTGTTAGCTCCTTTGGATCGATAAAACCTTCGGTTGCATCATATACAACTCTTCTTCCGTAAATCCATTCAGAATGCAGTCTTTACATCCATTTGCCAAATTTCATAATCATAAAATGCGCAATTGCTAACATGATTCGGACAGACTTAAGCATTGCTACGGGTGAGAAGGTCTCATCGTAGTCAATCCCTTGAACTTGTCGAAACCCTTTGCATAAGTCGAGCTTTGTAGACGATAACATTACCGTCGGCGTCGGTCTTCTTCTTGAAGATCCACTTGTTTTCTATTGCTTGTCGACCCTCGGGCAAGTCAACCAAAGTCCATACTTTGTTTTCATACATGGATCCCATCTCGATTTCATGGCCTCAAGCCATTTTGTGGAATCTGGGCTCACCATCGCTTCTTCATAGTTCGTAGGTTCATCATGATCTAGTAGCATGACTTCCGAACAGGATTACCGTACCACTGTGCGGATCTTACTCGGTTGATCTACGAGGTTCTCAGAGTAACTTGATCTCAAGTTTCATGATCAACATCATCAACTTCCTCACTATTTCGTGTCGATGTCGCAGAAACCGGTTTCGTGATAAACTACTTTCCAATAAGGGAGAAGGTACAGCTACCTCATCAAGTTCTACTTTCCTCCCACTCACTTCTTTCGAGAGAAACTCCTTCTCTAGAAAGGATCCATTCTTAGCAACAAATGTCTTGCCTTCGGATCTGTGATAGAAGGTGTACCCAATCGCTCCTTTGGGTATCCTATGAAGACACATTCGATTTGGGTTCGAGCTTATCGGGTTGAAGCTTTTTCACATAAGCATCGCATCCCCAAACTTTGAGAAACGACAACTTTGGTTTCTTGCTAAACCATAGTTCATAAGGTGTCGTCTCAACGGATTTTGACGGTGTTCTATTCAGCGTGAATGCGGCCGTCTCAAGAGCATAACCCCAAAACGATAGCGGTAAATCTGTAAGAGACATCATAGATCGCACCAAATCTAGTAAAGTGCGATTACGACGTTCGGACACACCATTACGCTGTGGTGTTCTGGGTGGAGTGAGTTGCGAAACTATTCCGCATTGTTTCTAATGTAGACCAAACTCGTAACTCAAATATTCACCTCCACGATCAGATCATAGAAACTTTATTTTCTTATTACGATGATTTTCAACTTCACTCTGAAATTCTTTGAACTTTTCAAATGTTTCAGATTTATGTTTCATTAAGTAGATATACCCATATCTGCTTAAATCATCTGTGAAGGTGAGAAAATAATGATATCCGCCACAAGCCTCAACATTCATCGGACCACATATATCTGTATGTATGATTTCCAACAAATCTGTTGCTCTCTCCATAGTACCGGAGAACGGGGTTTTAGTCATCTTGCCCAGAGGCACGGTTCGCAAGTGCCAAGTGATTCATAATCAAGTGACTCCAAAAGTCCATCAAGATGGAGTTTCTTCATGCGCTTTATACCGATATGACCTAAACGGCAGTGCCACAAATAAGTTGCACTATCATTATCAACTCTGCATCTTTTGGCTTCAACATTATGAATATGTTTATCACTACTATCGAGATTGATTAAAAATAGACCACTCTTCAAGGGTGCATGACCATAAAAGATATTACTCATATAAATAGAACAACCATTATTCTATGATTTAAATGAATAACCGTCTCGCATCAAACAAGATCCAGATATAATGTTCATGCTCAACGCTGGCACCAAATAACAATTATTTAGGTCTAAAACTAATCCGAAGGTAGATGTAGAGGTAGCGTGCCGACCGCGATCACATCGACTTTGGAACCATTTCCCACGCGCATCGTCACCTCGCCCTTAGCCGTGTTCGCAATCCGTAGTCCCTGCTTCGAGTTGCAAATATTAGCAATGTAACCAAGATCAAATACCAGTGCTATCTGCGAGCTCTAGTAAGGTACACATCAATAACATGTATATCACATATACCTTTGTTCACCTTGCCATCCTTCTTATCCGCCAAATACTTGGGGCAGTTCCGCTTCCAAAGGACGATCGCTTGCGAGAAGCACTCGGTTTCAGGTTTAGGTTCAGACTTGGGTTTCTTCTCCCGAGCAGCAACTTGCTTGCTGTTCTTCTTGAAGTTCCCTTCTTCTTCCCTTTGCCTTTCTTCTTGAAACTAGTGGTCTTATTGACCATCAACACTTGATTCTCCTTCTGATTTCTACCTCCGCAGCTTTTAGCATTGCGAAGAGCTCGAGCATAGTCTTTACTAACGCTTGCATATTATAGTTCATCACGAAGCCTTTGTAGCTTGGTGGCGGTGATTGAAGAATTCTGTCAATGACACAATCATCCGGAAGATTAACTCCCGCTTGAGTCACGTGATTGTAATACCTGACATTCCGAGTATGTGCTCACCGACAGACCCATTCTCTTCCATCTTGCAGCTATAGAACTTATTGGAGACTTCATATCTCTCAATCCGGGCATTCTGTTGAATATCAACTTCAACTCTGGAACATCTCATATGCTCCATGACGCTCAAAACGCCGTTGAAGACCCGGTTCTAAGCCGTAAAGCATGGCACATCGAACTATAGAGTAGTCATCAGCTTTGCTCGCCAGACGTTCTTAACGCCGCTGGTTGATCAAGAAGCGAGTTCGCACCCAGCGGTGCATCCAGACGTAATTCTTCTCGTGCAGCAATGAGGATAATCCTCGTGTTATGGACCCAGATCCGTATAATTGCTACCATCACCTTTCAACTTTGCTTTCTCAAGGAACGATTAAAATTCAATGGAACAACAAAGATGAGCCATCTATCTACAAACAAACATAGACAAGCAAGATACTATCAGTACTAAGTTCATGATAAATTTAAGTTCAATTAATCATATTACTTAAGAACTCCCACTTAGACAGACATCTCTAGTCATCTAAGTGATCACGTGATCCAAATCAACTAAAACATAACCGATCATCACGTGAGATGGAGTAGTTTTCAATGGTGAACATCTTATGTTGATCATATCTACTATATGATTCACGCCGACCTTTCGGTCTTCGTGTTCCGAGGCCATATCTGCATATGCTAGGCTCGTCAAGTATAACTCGAGTATTCTGCGTGTGCAAAACTGGCTTGCACCCATTGTAGATGGACGAGAGCTTATCACACCCGATCATCACGTGGTGTCTCGACACGATTTAACTTTGGCAACGGTGCATACTGTGGAGAACACTACTTGATAATTTTAGTGAGAGATCATCTTAAAATGCTACCGTCAATCAAAGCAAGATAAGATGCATAAAGGATAAACATCACATGCAATCAATATAAGTGATATGATATGGCCATCATCATCTTGTGCTTGTGATCTCCATATCCGAAGCACCGTCGTGATCACCATCATCGCCGGCGCGACACCTTGATCTCCATCGTAGCATCGTTGTCGTTTTACGCCATCTATTGCTTCTACGACTATCGCTACCGCTTAGTGATAAAGTAAAGCAATTATAGGGCGTTTGCATTTCATACAATAAAGCGACAACCATATGGCTCCAGCCAGTTGCCGATAACTTCGGTTACAAAACATGATCATCTCATACAATAAAATATAGCATCACGTCTTGACCATATCACATCACAACATGCCCTGCAAAAACAAGTTAGACGTCCTCTACTTTGTTGTTGCAAATTTTACGTGGCTGCTACGAGCTTAAGCAAGAACCAATCTTACCTATGCATCAAAACCACAACGATACTTCGTCAAATAGACTCGTTTTAACCTTCTCAAGGACCGGCGAGCCACACTCGGTTCAACTAAAGTGAGAGAGACAGACACCCGCCAGCCACCTTTAAGCACGAGTGCTCGTAATGGTGAAACCAGTCTCGCGTAAGCGTCTGGCGTAATGTCGGTCCGGCCGCTTCATCTCACAATACCGCTGAACCAAAGTACGACATGCTGGTAGGCGGTATGACTTGTATCGCCCACAACTCACTTGTGTTCTACTCGTGGAAAACATCAAACCATAAAAACCTAGGCTCGGATGCCACTGTTGGGGAACGAGTAATTTCAAAAATTTCCTACGCACACGCAAGATCATGGTGATGCATAGCAACGAGAGGGAGAGTGTTGTCTCGCACCCTCGTGAGACCAAGCGGAAGAGATCACAACGAGAGGAAGTAGTCGACGTTCTCCTCGCGATCCAACCGATCCCAGCGCCGTTATTCGGCGCCTCCGAGTTCTTGACACACGACAGCTCGGTGACGCCCTCGGCTCGATCCAGCAAAGCTTCGGAGAGAGAGTTCCACAAGATGACGGCGTGGTGGACGATCTTGATGTTCTACCGACGCAGGCTTCGCCTAAGCACCGCAACGATATGACCGAGGAGGATTGTGGTGGAGGGGGCACCGACACGGCTAAGGAACGATCTCAAGGATCAACTTGTGTGTTCTAGGGTGCCCCCCGCCCCCGTGATATAAAGGAGCAAGGGGAGGGCCGGCCGGCCCTAGAGGGCGCGCCAAGGGGGGAGTCCTCCTCCTAGTGGAAGTAGGACTCCCTTTCCTAGTCTAACTAGGAAGGAGGAAGGGGAAGGAAGGAGAGGAGAGGGAGAGGAAGGGGGCAGCCCCTCCTTGTCCTATTCGGACTCCCCATGGGGGCGCGCCACCTCCCGGCGCAGCCCTCTCTCTCCCTCTTGGCCCATTAAGGCCCATTACTTCCCGGGGGTTCCGTAACCCTCCCAAGCACTTCTTTTTCTCCGAAACTTCCTAACCTTTCCGTGTCCGAATATAGCCATCCAATATATCAATCTTTATGTCTCGACCATTTCGAGACTCCTCGTCATGTCCGTGATCACATCCGGACTCGAACTCCTTCGGTACATCAAAATACACAAACTCATAATATAACCGCCATCGAAACCTTAAGCGTGCGGACCCTACGGTTCGAGAACACGTAGACATGACCGAGACACGTCTCCGTCAATAACCAATAGCAGGACCTGGATGCCCATATTGGCTCCTACATATTCTACGAAGATCTTTATCGGTCGACCGCATAACGACATCGTTGTTCCCTTTGTCATCGGTATGTTACTTGCCCGAGATTCGATCGTCGGTATCCAATACCTAGTTCAATCTCGCTACGCAAGTCTCTTTACTCGTTCCGTAATACATCATCTCACAGCTAACTCATTAGTTGTAATGCTTGCAAGGCTTAAGTGATGTGCATTACCGAGAGGGCCCAGAGATACCTCTCCGACAATCGGAGGACAAATCCTAATCTCAAATAGGCCAACCCAACATATGCCTTTGGTGACACCTGTAGTACTCCTTTATAATCACCCGATTCGCCAGACGCTTGGTAGTACCAAAGTGTTCCTCCGTAAACGGAGTTGCATAATCTCATAGTTATAGGAACATGTATAAGTCATGGATAAAAGCAATAGCAACATGCTAAACGACCGGGTGCTAAGCTAATGGAATGGATCATGTCAATCAGATCATTCAACTAATGATGTGACCATGTTAATCAAATGACAACTCCTTTGTCTATGGTTAGGAAACTTTAACCATCTTTGATTAACAAGCTAGTCTAGTAGAGGCATACTAGTGACACTCTGTTTGTCTATGTATTCACACATGTATTATTATTCCGGTTAATACAATTCTAGCATGAATAATAAACATTTATCATGAAATAAGGAAATAAATAATAACTTTATTATTGCCTCTAGGGCATATTTCCTTCACACACTTCCACGGGCACCCCTCCATCGTCTACTGTTCATCCAGCCCTCCACAGGGTCGTCATGTTCATCCAGCCCTCCACTCCACGGGGTCCTGTTCATCCAGCCCCGAACGTCTCGATCGATCGGGGTCATGTTCATCCAGAGGCAACGCCACCGCTCACTGTTCATCCAACCCCCCGCAACGCCACTTTGCTCATCCCAGAGGCATCGATCGGTTTCAGATTAGCGGCAATAGCGGCGAATCGCCGATCGGGTTCAATTAATGTACCATCGATCGATCGCTTTCGGGTTCGATGCGATAGCTCAGTAGTAAATCGCTGGGTTCAGATTAGAGCCCAATGCATCACTCGGTTCATTAGAGCCAATGCCTCGCACACACGCCAAGTACGTATGAGAGAAACGCGCGCTTCGCCCCGACCACCCACCGTAACCGGGAACTCCCCGAAATTTTCCTCTCCCTCGCTTCTACCACGGTTTTTTCCGTCATGGACGGCCCAAAGAATGTCATGCAGCTGCTCTCCGGCCCGCCTAGGAAGAAAAGCCCATTTTCTGTCATGATTTTTTTTTCATAGAAGTAGGAGCCCACCACATCTATGATGATACCGGGTTTTGTGACAATTATCATCATAGAAGTGTCATATGTATGACAGAAAAAAATTCATTCGGCCCAATCATGGATGTGCCTTTTTTGTAGTGCCTGCCCCCACCACGTCAGATAAGTGGAAACGGATTTCCATATTACCTTTTCAACTTCTGAAAGCGTATTTCCGTATATGCGTTTCTGCCTTATCCACTCAGGGACTTGTTTGTGATGATTTTTTTACAGAAAAGTCCCTGATCTTCTACACATCATAACTCCGCAACTGTAACTCCGTTTGAGGTGAATCCAACACTCACTTCTTCATTTAGTCGAGCCCGTTCTGTTGGTCACCCTTTCGCCATGTGTTAACATTTTGAAAAAGACAATTTTGCCCTTGCATGTAAACAGCCCCTCCGAGAGAGAACTGTTTCCGGCAAATCTTTCTGCGGCTTCACCGCACTTCTCCCCGGTGCCTTCTTCATCCTCGGGCGAGCCACAATACCCACTTGCATGATAGTCATGCAGTAGCCATGGTTTTCAACTCGAATCTTTACTAGATGTTTGTCTGTTTAAAACATGGGTATCGTTGTTCCGGTGATGCTTATAGTTTCATGTTCACTCTCGTGCTATGTTGTCTTGAAATATGTTATCATGTTCTAGTTGCTAGTATTCCTTTCATATGTTTATGCTTGCTAGTAGTACATGTTGATGTTGGCAATGGTTTTCGGTGCATGACTTCCGTCTGTTTCGAGTGCCGTCGTATGCGTGTTCCATTGCATCCTGTTGGTTAAATGCTTGCATGGTAGCATTGTTGATATGTCTTGCATGATATTTATTGTTGATGCTAGTGGTCATTCTAGGTTTCTATGAGTAGTGTTGTACTTGTGATATTCATGCACGTCATTATGCCATGCTCAGTTGGATATGATTCATTGTTGATTTGGCCGATAGTTATGTTGTACCCTCATGCTTATGTGGATATCATGCTCATGCATTGTAATTGCATCATGTTATTTTATCATGACTCGGCATATTTGCATTCAGGTTTAACCAGATTAAATTGAACTTGAACAACTATTGGCGGAGTCATGGTGCCACCATATCGAGTTGACTAGTGCAACCACGCTTACCTTTATGGGAGGGTCCTAACTGGGCCTATTGTTGTGCCTCTCACCGGTGCATCCAACGAGGGAAGGTTATGGGTGCGTGCTACCCTGATTAGTTAGGCGGACATAAGCCTTGTGAGCCCGAGTTTGGTTATGTGCACATGGTCCCGTTTGGGACCGTTTTGCCACGAGGTGGCCGTTTTGCCATGACGGTGGCTGTTGGTGTCTGGGGTAGACACGGGGCCACCCATGACTTAGCCCAGTGGGGAGTTAGTCGGAGTGGACGGGAGAGTGTCATGGCAGTAGGACGGTTTTGTCGGAATGCCGTTGGTCCACCCGAATGGGAGCGAGAGGCCATGGGTTCCGTGGTGTGGGTACAGTGTGCTAACCTCTGTAGAGTGTGTGTTAAATCTATCGATAGTCGTGCCCGCGGATAAGGGTCCAGTTCGTGTCGGTCACACTATGGGTCAACAGTAATAATAATAATGATGTGCTTAATAACAACCCCGGTTCAATGATGAGATAAGTTGATTATGTGATCTATGTATGATCACCATTTGGTTACGAGGTAACCCATTGAACCAAGAGTGGTTCCGTTTGTGATCCATGAATGATCACCGTTTGGTTACGAGGTAACCCATTGAACCAAGAGTGGTTCCGTTTGTGATCCGTGAATGATCACCGTTTGGTTACGAGGTAACATGTTGAACCAAGAGTGGTTCCGTTTGTGATCTGTGAGTGATCACCGTGGTATCAAGGATACCGATTTGTTGGATATTCGTGATGTTGTGCAAGAATCGTCGGTAAAGATCAAGCTCCTAGTGGTCATTTAATGACTATTGCGGTATTGTTTATACCAAGCTTGATTTGATCCTAAGATGATCGTGTGATGTCCGAGGATGGTAAGTGATGCATGTGATGGTTACGAGGTAGCCCGAGCAGAATAAGTGGTGCATATAGTGACATCATGTTGCATGCTAGTATTGTCAGATTCATATGTTCTTGCCATGCTCATATTGTGCTAGTTGTATTAGGTTCCTGTTATTCATGTCATGTTGCTATGATGATATCATGTTAATTTCTGCTTAACCGGTAATTGCCATGCTGTTGTTTGTCTTGAATGCTTCTGGTTATTGTGAGCTTGCAAGTACATTCAATGTACTGACCTGGCGTGTCATGCCAGCTTGCAGGTCAAGCTGGATTTGAATGCTTGCTTGCCGTGGATTCTTTGTTTGCGAGCTAGGATAAGTGATCCAGCCATAGTCCCTGCGGAGTGGAGTTCACCACCATCGTTGTTGTTCCGCTGCTAGAGTTATTCTGCTGCTTCGAGTTTTTCTACTGCTTGCATAGAGCAACAGTGGCAGGCATAGTGTCGCTGTGCCGATGTAATTCCTTGATATATCGAAAACCCTTGTACCCAAATAGATTGTAATAAAGAGCTGATTTGTTCTATGATAAGCAGTGTCGTATTCCAGAAGACTTCATCTCAATCTCTGGGCTGGAATATGGGGTGTTTCGGTTTTCTCTGAGTCGGGGTGCCACACCCAGCGTCTCCTGCCACGATGAGGACGCCGCTGCTTCCCGGCATCTTCATGATGTTGTAACCGGGATGAGTCACTGCCATGAATTTGGCGAGGGCCGGGTACCCGAGGATGGCATTGTACGAGAGCCCGATGTGCGTGACGTCGAAGTTGATGAGCTCCGTGCAGCAGTTCTCGCGTCTTCCAAAGATGACAGGGAGGTGAATCTGCCTCAGGGGGCAGGTGGAGCCGCCGACCACTCCAGAGAAAGGATTGGTGGGGAGGAGCTGTCCATGGGGCACATGGAGCAGGCCAAATGCCTCCACGAAGAGGACGATGAGGCCAGCACCACTGTCGATGAGGGTCCATGTGACCGCTATCTTGTAGATGGTGGGGTGCAGAGCATGGGAAGCGCCCCGGCACCGACCGTGGTCCTGGGTGGTCCTTGCAGTTGAAGGTGAGATCAGCCTTAGGCACTACCCATCCCGGAGGGGCCTGCCGGGGAGGTTGGGAGGCCCCCATCCGTCGGAAGAACTGCTTGACGTGGCAGTCCTAGGCCTGTGCTTGTGACCCTCCAAGGATGGCCGCGATGGCGTGGGGCGGTGGCGCCGCGAAGCGCTCGATGAACAGGTCACACAGTTCTTCCCAGGAAGCCACCGAGGACTCCGATAGATCGAGGAACCAAGCACGTGGCATATTGGCAAAAGCCATGGGGAGCCAATTTGACATGACCTTGTCATTGCCGCCGGCCTCCCTAATGGCCTCCGCATACATCTGGATGAACTCTGTGGGCCCTGCCACACCATCGTATCATGGCGACAACCCCGGACTGAAGTTCGGCGGCCATCGCACCCGCCGCAAGGCGGGGGTGAAGGCCCAATGGCCCTCGGCACCCTCGAACGCGCCCGACTACCCTCCGAGTGGGACAACGACCTCCATGGAAGTGAGACATCGAGAGAGGTGGGAGGCGCAGCGGGCGAGGAAGAAATCTTTCGACAGGCCCCTACCTGGCATGCCAAATGTTGAATTCAGGGCTCCATAGACCCAGGAAAGGTTCGAACTCTGGGGCGTGTGTGAAGAACTCAACCTCTCCAGCTAGCCAACTCACTGCTCTCACGGTCTAGCTTGACGAACAAGAAAGGAAATGGACACATCAGTTTACCTAGGTTCGGGCCACCTTGCTGTTAAAACCCTACACCTGCTTTGTGGTGGATTAGCCTCACGAGGGCTGAGGATGAACTAGTAGAGTGAAGAACAGCCTCGTGGGGTCTGCTCTGGGGATGGATCTGAGATCAAGGGATTCGTCCTCCGGGGGATCCGTCCCCGCTATGGTGGTGGCTAGGCTATACTTATAGAGGCCTCGGTCCTCTTCCCCCAAAACTTAGGTGGGAAGGGATCCCAAAGTGGCCAATTTTGAAGTGGGACAGGAAGTACATCTTATCCTGCCGAAAGGTGGTCTTCGCATGCAAAGCTTCTGGTCATGACGTCATGGTGGGCTTGGCGATGACATCCATCCGGCCATCTTGGTGGTCTTGGTCAGGTTGCATGTAAACGGTAACCTTTGGTTGATTCCTCGGGACTCTGCGTCTGCGCTTACCTCCTTTGCACCAAAGAGGAAACCTATGCTACCTATTGAGCATGCGTTGGTTTTACCTTGAAGAGGAAAGGGTGATGCAGCAAAGTAGCGTAAGTATTGCCCTCAGTTTTTTAGAACCAAGGTATCAATCTAGTAGGAGACTACACTCAAATCCCTCGTACCTGCACAAACAAATAAGAACCTTGCAACCAACGTGATAAAGGGGTTGTCAATCCCTTCATGGCCACTTGTAAAAGTGAGATCTGATAGAGATAATAAGATAAATATTTTTGGTATTTTTATGATATAGATTGGAAAGTAAAGATTGCAAAATAAAATAGATCGGAAACTTATATGATGGAAAATAGACCTAGGGGCCATAGGTTTCACTAGTGGCTTCTCTCAAGAAAGCATAAGTATTACGGTGGGTGAACAAATTACTGTCGAGCAATTGATAAAAAAGTGCATGGTTATGAGAATATCTAGGCATGATCATGTATATAGGCATCACGTCCGCGACAAGTAGATCGAAACGATTCTACATCTACTACTATTACTCTACACATCGACCGATATCCAGCATGCATCTAGAGTATTAAGTTCATAAGAAGAGAGTAACGCATTAGGCAAGATGACATGATGTATAGGGATAAACTCAAGCAATATGATATAAACCCCATCTTTTATCCTTGATGGCAACAATACAATACGTGCCTTGCTGCCCCTGTTGTCACTGGGAAAGGACATCGCAAGATTGAACCCAAAGCTAAGCACTTCTCCCATTGCAAGAAAGATCAATCTAGTAGGCCAAACCAAACTGATAATTTGAAGAGACTTGCAAAGATAACAAATCATACATAAAAGAATTCAGAGGAGATTCAAATATTGTTCATAGATAATCTTAATCATAAACCCACAATTCATCGGATCTCGACAAACACACCGCAAAAAGAATTACATCAAATAGATCTCCAAGAAGATCGAGGAGAACTTTGTATTGAGATCCAAAGAGAGAGAGAAGCAGCCATCTAGCTAATAACTATGGACCCGAAGGTCTGAGTTAAACTACTCACACTTCATCGGAGAGGCTATGGTGTTGATGTAGAAGTCCTCCGTAATCGATTCCCCCTCCGGCGGAGTGCCAGAAAAGGCCCCAAGATGGGATTTCACGGGTACAGAAGGTTGCGGCAGTGGAAATAGGGTTTCGTGATGCTCTCAGATGTTTTCAGGTTATATGAGTATATATAGGCGAAAGAAATTGGTCAGGGGAGCCACGAGGGGCCCACGAGGGTGGGGGCGTGCCTACCCCCCTGGGCGCGCCTCCCTGCCTCGTGGCCGCCTCGTTGCTTCCTTGACGTCCACTCCAAGTCTCCTGGATTGCATTTGTTCCAAAAATGATTCTGCCGAAGGTTTCATTCCGTTTGGACTCCATTTGATATTCCTTTTCTGTGAAACACTTAAATAGGCAAAAAGACATCAATTTGCAGTGGGCCTCCGGTTAATAGGTTAGTCCCAAAAAATAATATAAAAGTGCATAGTAAAGCCCATTAAACATCCAAAACAGATAATATAATTGTCACATCCCAGGTTCTGACAATGCCTAGTGCATGCATTAGAGTGTTGCATCATATTTAACTTTTCAAATGAATTTGAATTGAGGGATTTTCAAGCCTCAGAAACCTTCTAAAAATGATCAACATTAAAATCTTCTCAAAGAAGTCCAAGAAAATGTTCCTCTCAAATCCACGAAAATATTGCAAGGAGGTAAAACTCAAAACAATATTTTTGGTATCTCGAGTTAATTATTTTGGGCCTTTGAAATAAATACAATAACTATTTGTATTGATATATAAATTATATATAATTAATATATGTCCAATAATTACGAACATTTTATGTGGGTTGGTATATTTTAGTTCTAGCCACATAATTATTTTCAGATTTTATTAAATGGTTTAGCTTTTTCACTAAACCAAAACAAATAGCGAAATAGGAAAAGAAAATAAAACAGAGAGGCCACGGGCCACCTACCTAGACCTACTTGGCAGCCCATCTGACCGCCCAGCTCTCTTGCTGCCTGTCATTGCAGCCCAGCTGCCACCATCTTCCTCCCCTCGCCCAAAGCAGGCTGCGTCTTTGACGCAGCGCGACGCCTTGACCACCTCCTGCCATGCGGCGGCCGCTCCTTCGCCCTGATCCGCGTCTGGAGACGCCCCGCAGCCCCCTCTGCCTCTCCCCTCACTCTCTGTTCTTTCCCTCGCTCCCTAGCTCCTTCCCCGAGCGCCACCGAACGCCACCGTCGCCGCCGCTCGCCGTTGTCGCGCCCTGAGCCACCCCCTCGCCCCTCTGACGTGCCCACGAGCTCCGTCTCCGTCGACTACGCCTCCTCGAAGACTCACGTGACGCCGGACGCCCCGACACGGCTTCCCTGACCTCTTCTTCAAGCTTCGGCCACCGAGATCGCCGGCGACCGTGTGCCCTCCCTGACGCCTCCCCGAGCTCATCGACGGCCCCGTTCAAACCTCTGTGAGCTCCTACCACTAACCCCTCTCTTCCCCGTGTTATCTGCACCATGTAGCCACCGATTCCACCGGAGCCGTGAGCTCGGTTCCGCCGGCCAAGTCGCCGCCGTGGCCACAGCCACCGCACGCTGCATCCGAGCACACCACCGTGCTCAGCACGTTCTCATGAGGCCGTAGCCACCCGCGCCTCCTTTCGAGCTCAGAGCGCCACCCCAAGAATGCCCGAAGGCCGCCGCCGCTAAACCTCGCCGCCGCCACTTTTCCGCCACCCAGCCACCCGCTCGCACCGTTGGATGCGCGGATCACCAACAGAGCTCGTAGATACCCTCCGCCTTGCATTTGGTCGCCGGAGGAGCAATCCCGAGCACCTCCGCCGCCTTCGCATCGCCGGCGACGAGCCGGGGTCAACTCCGTGAGTTTGACCCATGGTCGACCACAGTTTGACCCCTCCGGTCATCGACGTTAGGGCCCTGTGCCACTAACTAAACTAGGTTAGTGTTAGTTTAACGCTAACTAATTAGATTAGTTAGGTTAGTCAGCGATGACGGGACCCACCGCCAGTTTGACCTGGACCGCCTCGTTGACTGCCGACGTCACAAAGGATTTAGTGTTGACGCCATAAATCATTTATCGGATTTATTTTATACAGAAATTCCGTAAAATGATTTAAACTTCAAAATTCATAGAAATTCAACCGTAGCTCGATTGAAATAATTTATATATGAAAAATTATCAGAAAAATTCAAGGAATCCATCTGTACCATTTTCATGCATGTTTGAACAATGTTTGTCCTCTGTTTTGGACAAAACAAATAAAGGGCATTTAAATAATCATATATGGAGTTTGAATTTGAATCTTGTATTCAAAACAACTTCATTTAACCTGTTGCTAGTTGCATTAGCTCAATCAACAGCATATTGCCATGACATTATCATGCATCATATTTGTTGCATTGCATTGATTGTGTTCCTCTTTATTTGCCGGTAACTGTCCCCTCTCGATAGACGTGGTTTTGACGATGAGATCGATGACACTGATGAAGAGCTATATTATCTTCGGAAGTGCCAGGCAAGCAAAACCCCCTTGTCCATTCCGATATAATCCCACTCTCTCGCCTCCTGCTCTATTTTACCGCATTAGGACAACAACGAATCATTTGTTACTTGCTGCGGTAGCTGAACCCTTTATCCTTTGCATGACTGTCATTCCACAAGAAATAGATGAAACCCACTAGCATGAGTAGGAGTTGTTTGAGCCTGTTGTGCCTACTCATACATGCTGGTTTGTCATGCCCGCTATCGCTTAGAGTTGAGTCGGGTCCGATTCATCGAGGATGAACCAGAGGTGTGTGATCATGTCCTCACTGTGTGAGCTAAGTGTGTGAACACGATTTGGCAAAGGTAGCGGTGAGAGGCCATGTAGGAGTACATGGTGGGTTGTCTCATTGCGGCCGCCCTCGTGAACTGAGTTCTGTGTTTGTGATCCATGATTCAGCTACTACCACGCATTGGGCCCAAACCAATGGACCCTCTCGGCTTCTTAATCACCCTTGTCCTCTGTCCGGGAGTTGCAAGTAGTTTCGTGTTTGTAGTATGCTTTGAGGCCGTGCGCAGCGCTGACCGTAGGGGTGGGCTGTGATGCGGTAGGCACGCGGCACGGTGTACCGGGCGCCTGCTTGGTGTCTCGGGAACCCTGTTCACATCGCTTGGGGCTGTGGAGCTAAACTTGCCGAACTCCTCATAGATGGAACCCAAATAGGCGATAAACCCGGACTAGGGACTTGAGTGTTTAGGTAGGTCGTGGCCGACACCCACGCTGGGCTTCCGCTGAAGGTTGCCGAGTACATGTCGTGTAAACGACGGTAAGTGGTGAGAGCGTGTGTGAAGAAGTACACCCCTGCAGGGTTAATATGATCTATTCGAATAGCCGTGTCCGCGGTAAAGGACTTCTGGGTTGCCTATAACAGTTCATAGACAAGTGGAAGTGGATACCCTAAAATACGCAAGATAAGCGTGAGTGCTATGGATGGCGTTCTCGTAGGGAGACGGGTGCGGATCCTTAGTGGTGTATTGATATGGTGAATATGTGGACTCGTGTGCGCCACCTCAAAAGAGTTACTTGCAGTCGTAGTATAGGATAGCCACCGAGTCAAAGCTGGCTTGTCACGTTAAACTCCACCATCCCTTTTGTTGATAAAGATGCATATGTAGTTAGTTCGATGTAAGTCTTGCTGGGTACATTTGTACTCACGCTTGCCTATTTTATGTTTTTTGCAGAGAGACCTCGGTCTCGCTAGTAGTTCCGCGTGGACTTGACGCTTAGCTTGATACCTCAGCTACGATCTTGTGCCCTCGGCAGATCTCGGTAGATAGTCGCTTCTAAGCCTTCTTCATTTGTAGATGTCTGTACTCGCACATATTAGCTTCCACTTGTGCTTGATTTGTATGCTCAATGTTGGGTCATGAGACCCCTGTTTGTAATATCTCGCCTCCTCGAGCCTAATGAATAAATACTTGGGTCGTAGAGTCATGTTGTGATGCCATGTTGTATTTGCACATATCGAGCATATTGTGTGTATGTGATTGAAATGCTTGGTATGTGTGGGATCTGACTATCTAGTTGTTTATCTTTAGTAGCCTCTCTTACCGGGAAATGTCTCCTAGTGTTTCCACCGAGCCATGGTAGCTTGCTACTCGCTCCTAATCACTTAGGCTGGCCGGCATGTGTCCTTCTTCGCTCTCGTGTCTGTCCTTCGGGAAATGTCACGCTGAGTACCGGAGTCCTGTTAGCCCGCTTCAGCCCGGTTTATCGAGTCCTGCTAGCCCAAAGCTACAGCCCGGCACTTACTCGCTGATGACCGACACGCTCGATGTCGGGTCATGGATGCTGTCCTCGTAAGTCTGTGCCACTTTGGGTTTACGACTAGCCATGTCAGCCGGGCTCCTTTTCATATGGATGCTAGCGACACTATCATATACGTGTGCCAAAAGGCGCAAACGGTCCCGGGCTAAGGTAAGGCGACACCGTTGGGATACCGTGCGTGAGGCCGCAAAGTGATATGATGTGTTACATGCTAGATCGATGTGACATTGAGTCGGGGTCCTGACAGCTTTTGGTATCGAGCTTTGATCGTCAGAGGATTACCAAGCCAAACTGGTCGAAGTTGAGTCTAGAAATGCTTTAGTTATATGTAGGGGAATTGATTGTGGGATGGAACGTAAGGCTCTTTTTACTCCTTATACCTCATGGCCTTCTGATCTGAGTCAACCTCTTTTCTTCTACGGGGATTAAGATCTAGGCCTTCTCATCTATCTATCAGGATGACGTGTTACTAAACCATAGACTTATGGAATTGCTAGTTTCAATATCTCAGTCCAGTTTTACTACTTCCGTATGTTCATAATCATGATCTCAAACCTTGATATTGTGCTTGGAGTGGCTATGCCACCATTGTTGTAGCATGTCTCCAATCTTTGGAGCATTTACAACCGTTATGCTTTGTCCGAGTCATCCTGTGTTTCTAAATAGTCTCAAGCATTTGCAAAATCCTTCTTTCCATTCCGATGTTCCTTCGGGCGAAAGTTAATCACACTAATTGCTGAGTTGAGGTATTCTATTGCCTCGACATATATGTTGGAATTATTACTATGACCCTAGGTGTCTTAGGGGATCATCTAGTAATCTAGCCATGATTTGTATCCCAAAGGTGATGACTCGCCTTCATTCTCAAAGCATCCCGTGATGCCATTTAGTAGTAGGTATTCTACTCTGGGTTCTTGACCCAAGATTCACTCTACTCAATTCATGTTGATAGTGTTTGCTTGTTCCTTTAGGTTATTAGTAACCTTTGCATTATTCCTCGTGGTCCGTGGTATTTCTTTCTTCCAAATACTATGAACCGCTTATGGCGAAGTTTGTTGGATCAAAAGATCACAACAGAGTGCTCTTGATGAGTTCTCCATTTTATATCGTGACTCGCCACCCTACCTCTCTCGCATGGGTTATCCGGAAGAAACATGTTGAACTTAGTTCGACATACTAATCTATGCGCCCACAACTCGTAAAATCATATGTTCTCTTGGGTTGTCCCTCCTAATTGTATTCCGACCTCGCCTATCAATTGATAGTCAAGAGTATGCGTGCATTCGCTCATCGTTGTCTATTACTCTTGTGGTCCGTCAAGCCATTCTATTCGGAATGACTAGGAGAAACAAACTCGATACTTCATCCATTTCTAGGATTGGGTCAAAGCAGTTGTATTCCATGAGATCAAAATGCCACCCAGCTTTTGTTCTGTTCTACCTTGGAGTATTACCATCTTTTATATCGGGATTATTATGGGAATTACACACCATCCTATGAACTCTTGGTACAGTGATACTTCTTGCCATCATTGTTCATTCCTCGGTTCCTGTGTTATTGTAACCGGAATGCCGACAAGTGAATCGTGGTGTGTGAAATCTATACTGCTAGCAACTCCGTTGCTTGGTGGTTAAATGGACGATAACCTCAATCTTAGCGTGTTGGTTCTTGAATCATCATTCTAAGATAGATTGTGCTACCTAGTCCTTATTTCCGGTGCACTCCTCGATCAATGAGTTAGGGTTGTCCAATCCTCGCTTCTTCGGTCATTTCGTCTTGCCCCGAAGGCAAGATTGTTCTCGAGCTTAGTAACATATCGGTGGTTCGTGATTCTCCGATTGTCTTCTGAGGTATCACCAGATGTCACCGACCGCTATGTTGAGCTCGTGATCAAGTTGGTTTCTGTAAACCACCCTTTCTCCAAGAATCCATGTTGATACCCCGAGCTAGTTGGTTAAGCTAAACAACAACTTGGAGAGTTGGAAGATAAAAGCTTATCCGACTTGGTTCATGTTAAGGGATATCTCGTGTGTGTCAAGAAAGATGATATCTTCATCAATTGATCCTCGAGGCCAGTTGTTGGAGCTATTGTCTTGCCAAAACTTTGATTTGAGTGTGGGCTATTCTCAAATCAAATCAGAACCAACGATATTCGTAATGTTGTCTTACTCGTGGATTTTCCTCGAGCATACACCATTATATCTTTTGGGTCTGACCAATACTATCACCTTGTTCACATAATTATGGAATTCCATCTCCATGGGAGTCTGGATAAATTGCTGTTGAGCCCATCGACAACATCCTTGTCTTCTCCATAGTTCTGTTGAACATTAAGCTAGTGTTGGAAACTTTTTAAAGCATTTGTTCATGCTAGCTCATGAAGCATATGTTCGGATGTAAGAAGTGACTTCCTCTAGTTCATGTGCATTTGATGTAAGTTGCCACCGTGAATTCGTTAAAGTCAATGTTGCTTCCTTGGAATCATCCCAAGTTAGTCACACATGTGCAAAGTATACTATGGTTTGGTAGATTAATTACCTCCACTCCATATGTATTCCGTAGCACACCAAGCCACTGATTGATTTGTTCAAGGAGAAGAAGCTCCTTCTTAAGAGTATACCCTATGCAAGGACTTCGATATCCTCGATGATGGTTTCCCTCCTGAACTCGCTAGTGTTTTATTATAAGACTACTATGTGGTCATGCTTGTCTTGGACAGCGTGTTCACAGGTTTGTAGCAGACCCAGCTCATGTTTTGGAGCTTGCTATCGTAGTTCATTTCCCGAGAATCTCGCAACGCCATCTCGTCGATTTGTGTTGCAAACTTTCATTTTTCTTTCTAGACTCGATGAGTCTGGATTATTCTAACACCAACCAGATCTGAATCTTAGGCAGATATGATGGTTGGAACATTTCCCAAGAACTATAATATTGGTCTCGCGATAACCGGTAAAGTGGATGTCGTGGCCAACACACCCCGCCGGAAGACCTGCTATTGTAGTATCTTGATTGAGAAAGTTGGCCACCTCCCCATAAGTACTTCGTAGGATTTACTCCCTAGTTGTGCCTTATGATTTTGTGTGTTCCCGAAGTCCGACCTTTTACTTGATGTTCTAGATATCAAACCATATCTATGAATGGGATACGCTAGTACATCAAGGAGAACATTAGAAGCGGAGTGCTAAATGTCTCTCGACGATCGCTCAGATTTTGTTTCCTTGGCTTCGCTTAAGGTGAAATCTGAGAAAGTGTTATCTTTCTTTGCATCTGCATCGCCCATCGTTGTTCATCATGGTAGTATGTTGTGTTGTCGGCACCCTTGACACGGATGTTGGTAAAACCTTGATGAATATGGAAATGCTCAAGTTCTTGAGAGCACGCACAAGCACTATGTATTATCGCCGCACTAATCGATTCCTCTTAGTTTCCTCGGTTATGCTATAACCACTCCAATAGTGGAATCGCTCTCATTGATGAGCTTCTCCCTAGCTACTAAAATCATCCCTTGTGTTGCATCCAACAAGGTAATCCACATCATTCACTCGCCCGAGAATGTCATTCCCTCGACTCCTTCATATGATCGATCGTGAATTGCCTTAGGCTGGTATAAAGAGTTTCAATGATCTCTGAATCAAATGTAATTCTTTTTGCCACTTAAAGGATATCTCACGTGACACCTCTCCCAAGGTGCCCGCTATGGGATCATAGTAATTGTTCCTCGCTACTCAAACCTCACAAATTATGTCTTCGTCCTTCCCGGCATGTCTTGCCTCTCAGCTCCAGAGATGTTTCTACGTCTCATTCTGTGAGTTGATCTTGTGGTCCTTGAGGTGATCCTAAGTTGCTCGAACCTCAAGAAGATCGATTCCTCCAAGATCCTTCCCTTCTTCTCATCGTCATGTTGGATGTAGTTCTCAAAGCAAGACGTCAAGATCAATTGGAGCACTGAATCAGCATCCTCGAGAAAGACAGTTGGATCATGAAGTTTGTGATACTTAGTGTCCCCTTTGTCTTCTTACCTCACGTCTTGAATCTCGGGACGAGATTCTTGTTTAGTGGGGGTGAGCTGTCACATCCCAGGTTCTGACAATGCCTAGTGCATGCATTAGAGTGTTGCATCATATTTAACTTTTCAAATGAATTTGAATTGAGGGATTTTCAAGCCTCAGAAACCTTCTAAAAATGATCAACATTAAAATCTTCTCAAAGAAGTCCAAGAAAATGTTCCTCTCAGTCCCTCAAAATATTGCAAGGAGGTAAAACTCAAAACAATATTTTTGGTATCTCGTAGTTAATTATTTTGGGCCTTTGAAATAAATACAATAACTATTTGTATTGATATATAAATTATATATAATTAATATATGTCCAATAATTCGAACATTTTATGTGGGTTGGTATATTTTAGTTCTAGCCACATAATTATTTTCAGATTTTATTAAATGGTTTAGCTTTTTCACTAAACCAAAACAAATAGCGTAAATAGGAAAAAGAAAATAAAAGAGAGAGGCCACTGTGCCACCTACCTAGACCCTACGGCAGCCCATCCGACGGCCCAGCTCTCTTGCTGCCTGTCATTGCAGCCCACTGCCGATCCATCTTCCTCCCCTCGCCTCAAGCAGCTGCGTCTTTGGGCGCTTGTGGCGTCGGCGCTGCCACCTCCTCGCTTGCTACCGGGCGGCCCTTCGCTTCGATCCGCGTCGAGACGCCTGCAGCCCTCTGCCTCTCCCCTCACTCTCTGTTCTTTCCCTCGCTCCCTAGCTCCTTCCCGAAGCGCCACCGAACGCCACTGCCGCCGCCGCTTTCGCCGTTGTCGCTACTCGAGCCACCCCTCGCCCCGACGCGTGCCACGAGCTCCGTCTCCGCCGACTCGCCTCGAAGACTCACGTGACGCCGGACGCCCGACACGGCTTCCCGACCTCTTCTTCAAGCTTGACCACCGAGATCGCCGGCGACCGTGTGCCCTCCTCGACGCCTCCCGAGCTCATCGACGGCCCTGCTCAAACCTCTCGTGAGCTCCTACCACTAACCCCTCTCTTCCCGTGTTATCTCGCACCATGTAGCCACCGATTCCACCGGAGCCGTGAGCTCGGTTCCGCCGCCAAGTCGCCGCCGTGGCTACAGCCACCGCCGCGCTGCATCCGAGCACACCACCGTGCTCAAGACGTTCTCATGAGGCCGTAGCCACCGCAGCGCCTCCTTTCGAGCTCAGAGCGCCACCCCAAGAATGCCCGAGCTCTGCCGCCGCTAAACCTCGTCGCCGCCACTTTTCCGCCACCCAGCCACCCGCTCGCACCGCTGGATGCGCGGGATCACCAAAGAGCTCGTAGATACCTCCGCCTTGCATTTGGTCGCGGAGGAGCAATCCCGAGCACCTCCGCCGTCTCGCATCGCCGGGCGACGAGCCGGGTCAACTCCGTGAGTTTGACCTGGTTGACCACGCTTGACCCTCCGGGTCATCGACGTCTGGGCCCTGTGCCACTAACTAAACTAGGTTAGTGTTAGTTTAACGCTAACTAATTAGATTAGTTAGGTTAGTCACTGACAGACGGGACCCACTGCCAGGTTTGACCTGGACCGGCCTCGTTGACTGCCGACGTCCACAAGGATTTAGTGTTGACGCCATAAATCATTTATCGGATTTATTTTTATACAGAAATTCGAAAATGATTTAAACTTCAAAATTCATAGAAATTCAACCGTAGCTCAGATTGAAATAATTTATATATGAAAAATTATCAGAAAAATTCAAGGAATCCATCTGTACCATTTTCATGCATGTTTGAACAATGTTTGTCCTCTGTTTTGGACAAAACAAATAAAGGGCATTTAAATAATCATATATGGAGTTTGAATTTGAATCTTGTATTCAAAACAACTTCATTTAACCTGTTGCTAGTTGCATTAGCTCAATCAACAGCATATTGCCATGACATTATCATGCATCATATTTGTTGCATTGCATTGATTGTGTTCCTCTTTATTTGCCGGTAACTGTCCCCTCTCGATAGACGTGGTTTTGACGATGAGATCGATGACACTGATGAAGAGCTATATTATCTTCGGAAGTGCCAGGCAAGCAAAACCCCCTTGTCCATTCCGATATAATCCCACTCTCTCGCTCCTGCTCTATTTTACTGCATTAGGACAACAACGAATCATTTGTTACTTGCTGCGGTAGCTGAACCCCTTTATCCTTTGCATGACCTGTCATTCCACAGTAAATAGATGAAACCCACTAGCATGAGTAGGAGTTGTTTGAGCCCTGTTGTGCCTACTCATACATGCTGGTTTGTCATGCCTGCTACTGCTTAGAGTTGAGTCGGGTCTGATTCATCGAGGATGAACCAGAGGTGTGTGATCATGTCCTACTGTGTGTGAGCTAAGTGTGTGAACACGATTTGGCAAAGGTAGCGGTGAGAGGCCATGTAGGAGTACATGGTGGGTTGTCTCATTGCGGCCGCCCTCGTGAACTGAGTTCGTGTTTGTGATCCATGATTCAGCTACTACCACGCATTGGGCCCGAAACCAATGGACCCTCTCGGCTTCTTAATCACCCTTGTCCTCTGTCCGGGAGTTGCAAGTAGTTTCGTGTTTGTAGTATCTTTGGAGGCCGTGCTTGCAGCTGGACCGTAGGGGTGGGCTGTGATGCGGTAGGCACGTGGCACGGTGTACCGGCGCCTGCTTTGTGTCTCGGGAACCTGCTCACATCGTTTGGGGCTGTGAGCGAAACTTGGCGAACTCCTCATAGATGGAACCCAAATAGGCGATAAACCCGGACTAGGGACTTGAGTGTTTAGGTAGGTCGTGGCCGACACCCACGTTGGGCTTCCGCTTGAAGGTTGCCGAGTACATGTCGTAAACGACGGTAAGTGGTGAGAGCGTGTGTGAAGAAGTACACCCCTGCAGGGTTAATATGATCTATTCGAATAGCCGTGTCCGCGGTAAAGGACTTCTGGGTTGCCTATAACAGTTCATAGACAAGTGGAAGTGGATACCCTAAAATACGCAAGATAAGCGTGAGTGCTATGGATGGCGTTCTCGTAGGGAGACGGGTGCGGATCCTTAGTGGTGTATTGATATGGTGAATATGTGGACTCGTGTGCGCCACCTCAAAAGAGTTACTTGCAGTCGTAGTATAGGATAGCCACCGAGTCAAAGCTGGCTTGCTGCTGTTAAACTCCACCATCCCCTTTTGTTGATAAAGATGCATATGTAGTTAGTTCTGATGTAAGTCTTGCTGGGTACATTTGTACTCACGTTTGCCTATTTTATGTTTTTGCAGAGAGACCTCGGTCTCGCTAGTAGTTCCGCGTGGACTTCGACGTTTAGCTTGATACCTCAGCTACGATCTTGTGCCCTCGGCAGGATCTGGTAGATAGTCAGGCTTCTAAGCCTTCTTCATTTGTAGATGTCTGTACTCAGACATATTAGCTTCCACTTGTGCTTGATTTGTATGCTCTGAATGTTGGGTCATGAGACCCCTGTTTGTAATATCTCGCTCCTCGGAGCCTAATGAATAAATACTTGGGTCAGAGAGTCATGTTGTGATGCCATGTTGTATTTGCACATATCGAGCATATTGTGTGTATGTGATTGAAATGCTTGGTATGTGTGGGATCTGACTATCTAGTTGTTTATCTTTAGTAGCCTCTCTTACCGGGAAATGTCTCCTAGTGTTTCCACCGAGCCATGGTAGCTTGCTACTGCTCCGAAACACTTAGGCTGGCCGGCATGTGTCCTTCTTCGTTCCTGTGTCTGTCCCTTCGGGGAAATGTCACGCGTTGAGTACCGGAGTCCCGTTAGCCCGCCACAGCCCGGTTTACGAGTCTGCTAGCCCAGTGCTACAGCCCGCACTTACTCGCTGATGACCGACACGCTCGATGCTTGGTCATGGATGCTGTCCTCGTAAGTCTGTGCCACTTTGGGTTTACGACTAGCCATGTCAGCCGGGCTCCTTTTCATATGGATGCTAGCGACACTATCATATACGTGTGCCAAAAGGCTCAAACGGTCCCGGGCTAAGGTAAGGCGACACCGTTGGGATACCGTGCGTGAGGCCGCAAAGTGATATGATGTGTTACATGCTAGATCGATGTGACATTGAGTCGGGGTCCTGACAATAATAGCATGAAACAATCAAAAATTATAGATACATTGGAGATGTATCAACCTACCGCTCTACGCCCGCTGGAATGCGCCTGGCCTTGGTCGTCACGGCTGGCGTCACCTTGACCTCATGAGGTGAGCGCTTGCATAGGAATCTCCGCTCCTCAGGAGGCTTCCTGGGGAGGCCGCTCCTTTAGGAGGTCTTGGTGTTGTCCGCCTCGCGAGGCTTGGCCCCTCGCGAGGGTCTTGACTTGTTGATGTTGAAGATGGGTCGTACTATGTCGTCGATGGAGCCACGCCATGGGCCGTAGGCAAGCAAGTCTGGGTACCCTGGTTCCCAGAACGCCGGCACATACCAACTAGCAATCCCTAACAGTTTTGGAAATGGAGCTCCATGCAAAGAGATCAAAATTCGTGGGTTTTAGAGCAAGAACAAGAGAGAGAGAGAGAGAGAGAGAGAGAGAGAGAGAGCTAGAGTGATTTTTTTCTGGAGGTAGGTGACGAAGTGGGCTAAAGGGATAAGTCAGGGGGGGTCATGGGGCCCAGTACCCACCAGGGCGCGCCAGGTGGGTGTGGCGCGCCCTGGTGCCTAGTGGGCACCTGGGGCACCCTCCCTGTGGTATTTTCATCACCAAAAAATCTCAAATGTTCAGGAAAAAAATCGTGTTAAAATTTCAGGTCATTTTGAGCACTTTCCTTTTTGGGCACTTTTTTATTGCATGGATAATTCAAAAAACAGGATATTCATGGCATTTTATTGTATTTAACTAGAAATAACAGAAAATAAAAAGTGGGTACAGAAGTTGTGCCTACTAAATTCATCGACTACATGCCTCTCGAAAATAATCCACTAATAAGGTTGATCAAGTCTTATTAACAACCATTTCTGATTAGCATGAATCAGAAGAACTTTCGTAAAACACTAAGTCACCTCAACAAGGATAAGCATCTCCTCAACAATAAGTGTTTCATATTTCTTTTTAACAGTAGGCAGAGGGAGTTGAAAACTTCCAATAGTAGTCGTCGGAGTTTTTCTGTCAGGACCCCGGCTCAATGCCACATCGATCTAGCATGTAACACCTCATATCACTTTGCGGCCTCACGCACGGTATTCCCACGGGTGTCGCCTTACCTTTGCCCGGGACCGTTTGCGCCTTTTGGCACACGTGTATGATAGTGTCACTAGCATCCATATGATAAGGAGCCCGGGCTGACATGGCTAGTCGTAAACCCGGTGGCACAAACTTACAGGACAGCATCCATGACCCAAAGATCGAACGTGTTGGTCAACAATGAGTGAATCCAGTGCTATAGCACTGGCTAGCAAGACTCGTGAACCGGCTGTAGCGGCTAACAGACTCCGGTATTCATCGCGTGACATTTCCCGGGATGCATACACAGAACGAAGAAGGACACATGCCGCCAGCCTAAGTGTTCCGGAGCAAGAGCAAGCTACCATGGCTCGAAGGAAACACTAGGAGACATTTCCTAAGAGAGGCTACCAAGGATAAACAACTAGGTTGTCAGATCCCACACATACCAAGCATTTCAATAACATACACACAATATGCTCGATATATGCAAATACAACATGGCATCACAACATGACTCTACGACTCAAGTATTTATTCATTAGGCTCCGAGGAGCGAGATATTACAAACATGGGTCTCACGACCCTACATTCAGAGCATACAAGTCAAGCACAAGCGGAAGCTAACATATCTGAGTACAGACATCTATAAATGAAAAAGGCTGAGAAGCCTGACTAACTACCAGATCCTGCCGAGGGCACAAGATCGTAGCTGAGGTAACAAGCTAAACGTCGAAGTCCACGTGGAACTACCAACGACACTGACGTCTCTCTGCAAAAACATAAAATAGGCAAACGTGAGTACAAATGTACCCAACAAGACTTACATCAGATCTAGCTACATATGCGTCATTATCAACAAAGGGATGGTGGGGTTTAACTGCAGCAAGCCAGCTTTGACTCGGTGGCTATCCTAAACTACGACTGGAAGTAACTCTTTTGAGGTGGCGCACACGAGTCCACATATTCACCATATCAATACACCACTATGGATCCGCTCCCGTCTCCCTACGAGAACGCCATCCATAGCACTCACGCTTATCTTGTGCATTTTAGAGTATCCACTTTCATTTGTCTATGAACTGATATAGGTAACCCAGAAGTCCTTTACCGCGGACACGGCTATTCGAATAGATGATGTTAACCCTACAGGGGTGTACTCCTTCACACACGCTCTCACCACTTACCGCCGTTTACACGACATGTACTCGGCAACCTTCAAGCGGAAGCCCAACGAGGGTGTCGGCCACGACCTACCTAAACACTCAAGTCTCTAGTCCAGGTTTATCGCCAATTCGGGTTCCATCCATGAGGAGATCCGCCGAGTTTCGCCACAGCCCCAAACGATGTGTGCAGGGTTCCCGAGACACTAAACGGGCGCCCAGTACACGTACACGTGCCTACCGTGATCACAGCCCACCCTCCGGTCCAGCGCGCCCACGGCCTCCAAAGATACTACAAACACCAAAACTACTTGCAACTCCCGGACAGAGGACAAGGGTGATTAAGAAGCCGAGAGGGTCCATTGGTTTCGGGCCCAATGCATGGTAGTATCTGCTTCATGGATCACAAACACGTAACTCAGCCTCGAGGACGGCTGCAATGAGACAACCCACCATGTACTCCTACATGGCCTCTCACCGCTACCTTTACCAAATCGTGTTCACGCACTTATCTCACACACAAGAGGACATGTTCACACACCTCCGATTCATCCTCGATGAATCGCACCCGACTCAACTCTAAGCAAAGAGTGTGCATGACAAACAAGCATGAATGAGTAGGCACAACAGGCTCAAACAACTCCTACTCATGCTAGTGGGTTTCATCTATTTACCGTGGAATGACAGTCATGCAAGCATAAAGGTTCAGCTACCGCAGCAAGTAATGATGAATCGTTGTTGTCCTAATGCAGAAAAGAGAGCAGGAGCGAGAGAGTAGGATTGTATCGAATGAACAAGGGGTTTTGCTTGCCTCGCACTTCAAGATAATATAGTTCTTCATCGGTGTCATCGAACTCGCTGTCCGGAACCACGCCTATCGAGAGGGACAAACACCGGCAACTGAGAAAGAACACAATCAATGCAATGCCACAATATGATGCATGATCATGACATGGCAATATGATGTGATTTGAGCTAATGCACCTAGCTATGATTTAAATGAAGTTGGTTTGAATACATGATTCAAATTCCAACTCCATATATGATTATTTAAATGCCCTTTATTTGTTTTGTCCAAAACAGAGGACAAACATTGTTCAAACATGCATGAAAATGGTACAGATGGATTCCTTGAATTTTTCTGATAATTTTTCTTATATAATTTGTTTGATTTGGAGCTACGGTTGATTTTATATGATTTTTAGAAGTTTAGGACATTTTCTGGAATTTCCTGAATTAATGGAATTAAACTAATTCCAGAAAAAGGATTACTACATCAGCCTGACATCAGCATGAGGTAAGCGAGTCAACGGGGCAGCCCAGGTCAAACTGATCAGTGGGTCCCGTGTGTCAGTGGCTAACTAACTAACCTAGTTTAATTAGCACTAACCTAGGTTAAACTAATTAAGTATTAAACCTAAACTAGATTAATTAGCCGGGCGGGGCCCGCAAGTCAGTGGGAGAGAGGGGAGAGTCAAACCGGGCGGTGGGGTCAACCCACGTCGGTCAAGGGTCAACGGTCGTCGGCGTTTAGCCGCCGGCGAGTCCAGACGCGGCGGTGCACTTCGGGATTCGCCTACAGGGCGCCATTTGGCGCGCGAAGCACGGGTATGGGATGCGGACGCCCGTCCGCATCCAACCATGGTGGTGGCGCGGCCGGGGAGTGGCCGGAGTGGCGCCGGCGACGAGCTCGGCGGCGGACGAAGCTCGGTCGAGCTCGGGCTCGTTGCTGCAGTGGCCTAGGCGGGGCGGCGCTAGCACCTACGGCTCCTACGCGATGCGGGGAGTGCAACGGGCACGACGGCCGGACCATTAGATGGCCAGAGACACGTCGGCGGCGAGCACAGGCGGTGGTGCGTGCGGACGAGCTCGAGGCGGCGCGTACGGTGCACTAAAGCGAGAACGAAGAGGGGAGGAAGGGTCAGTGGCTCACTGCGAGTGCAGGGGAACGATCGGCGAGCTCGGGGAGGGGCTGGTGAGGTCGTGCGGCCGACGGCAATCTCGGGGCAGAAGCGGCGAAGATGGCGGGGCAGAGGGTGATGCAGGGCGTCCGGCGTCGGGCGGCTCGGTGAGGAGGAGGAGAGGGACTAGCCGGAGCTCGTGGGTAGCTCCAGGAGGCGAGGGAGAGGCGGTGGCGTCGACTACGGCGACGGCGGCTTACGGGCACGTCGGTCGTAGCGGGAGAGGACGAGGGAGAGGCCAGAGAAGGGGAGAGTGATGTCCAGGGGGTTGAGGCGGCGCCGAGGAGAAGACGCGAGGCGTCGCGGTGGCCAGGCGACGCAGGCAGGCAGCCTGGTGGCGTGGCGCCAGCCTTGCCGTCGTTGTCCCTCCTCTGCCAACTAGCAGAGGTAGGGGATGACTGCACCAAAGTTGTGGGCTGGGCCAAGACAAGTGAGGCCTGTGGGCTTGGTGGGCGCCAGTAAGTTCTCTCTCCCTCTGGTTTCTATTTAATTTCTGTTTTCTATTATTCGTAATCTTTAGGCCTTTTCTAAAAATACCTAGACCCTTTCAAAAATCACTAAACCGCACATGCCCATCAGATAGAATATATCCAACATGGAACATTTCAGTTTAGGAGTATTTGGACATTTAAAATATTCTATAGAATTTAAATGTCCAAATTTCAAATACTTATGATTTAATTCAAGACCTTAGGATGACCTAGAAAATTGTGCACCACTTTTGTCAAGTTTAAGACCAAGGCAAAGGTGATGAACATTTTAGAAGGGCATTTCAGGTTCAATGAAAATGATTTTATGTTGAACCTATTTGATTTGATCTGGTGCTAGGGTTTGATCAGTCCCCATTTCAAGTTCATTTGAAAAGTTAAACATGATGCACACATGAAGGGCTAGCCTACTGCATACCAAGACCAGGGATGTGACATTTTTACTACAAGAAATCTGTTAATCCATGATGGATTTTTTTTGACGATCCTGTATCCGTCACCGATTATGACAGTTTACACTCATCCGTCACCCATACCGTCACCGACTAGTAAGCCGCGTGTGGGCCGAAAAACAGCAGGCCCTTGATGACGGACATCGGGCTACCGTCACGGAAACTATCACGAATCAAACAAGTGGGCTTAGTCGGGCCTACCATTTTTTCCATATACACCATCCAGACCGTCATGGATTGTACTCATGCTGATGTGGCATAGATGCCCCTTCTTTGGCCCACATGTCGGTTGGACCATACTTGCTTTTCCAAAAAAACTGTGAGGATGCGTGGGTGCCATTGTATGCCCCACATGACAGTAAAAAAATTAAGTTATTGATTTGGTGCGTCGCCGTCTAGATCGAGGTCGTCGCCGCGGCGCCGCCAGTGTCACCGACGGCTGCCCGGGCGAGGGTGGTCCGGTGGGGTGGTCTGTCTCGGCGTCATCTTCAGGATCTCGTAGGCCTCCCGCCTCGCCGCCGCCCGCCCTTGTTGCGCCGACGAGCCAGCCTCCGCCAGGCATTGCCGCACCACGATCTAGACGCCGCCCGCCATTGCCGCACTGACGAGCAGCCACCGCCCGCCATTGCTGCACCGGACACTCCCCCATTCTTCCCCATATCAACGTCAACCAGGAGCGAGCGGTATGTCTTCTACAGAAATCATCTCTCTCCTATTGAATTTGTTGATTAAATATTGTGATTTGCAAGCGGAGGTGAAGCAAGTATGCATATACAGAGATAATTCAAGATGGATTTCCCATACTTAATATTGCTATTCCAGTATAGTTGTATGGATTGAGGTGATTTTTTTTTGGATAGGGGATCTAGGATAACAGTGCTTGGCCAAATGATTTAAATGTACGCATAGATTAAAAGTTGGGGTTGTGTTGTGTTTTAATATCCGGACCTTGTATACCATGTGATCCGAAATCCCACTTACCTTGCGTAATCTGCAAGTGATTTCTGCATGCTTAAGCTTTGTGTTTTGTTGGCAGAATTTGCCCAGAATCTGATCCTGCCCTAAGTACAGGACATGCTGCTTCTATTGGTACAAAATGCCCAAAATCTGATCTTGCCTTAAATCCTTAATACTTGTGACTACCTGGTTATCGTTATTTTGTTTGTTCTGTTGTGCAGAAGAGATTGGCTACAGGCAGCTCCCTCTATTATAACTTGTTGTTATTTTATTTATCTGGCCATCAAAAGTCTTCACTTATGGTTGTATGTTATTTCGATCTTTGCTAGTAAACACGTTTCCTTTCTAGAGTGGTAATTCTGATCCATATGCCCCTTGTAATATTGGGATTACTTGTAAGTTGTTCTAGTCATGTCTCTTCAGTGATGATATATCTTTGATTCTTTTTATGCAATGCAGATGGATAGACGTTGGATTCATCGTACATTGTTTTCCTGTGAGTACATCGAAGGTGTTAAAGAATTTATGAACTTGATTCAAGATAAATTCAGCGAGGATGAGGAAATACTCTGCCCATGTAGAAATTGCCTTAATCATAAACACCAGCATCAGACCGTTGTGAACACACACATATTGACGTATGGCATGGAAAGTACATACACTCGCTGGATATATCATGGAGAAGACTTTGATGTTGATGTGATTGAAGAACTTGTTCATGTGCATGACACTGCCGATGGTAACAATGGTGCTGATCGATTTGAGGAGATGTTTGAGACCTCGCATGCAAATAGAACAAGCTGAAAGTGAAACCGAAAATCCTTCCGAGCATGAGTCATTTTTGAAGAACGTGATGAAAGAGGCAAAGCAGCAACTTTATCATGGTTGTACCAAGTTTTCAAGGTTCTCCTTTGTGGTAAAGCTTCTTCATTTGAAGTCATACTATAGGATCACAAATAGAGCATTTACTGATATATTGAAGATATTGGCTGAAGCATTCCTTGAACCTAATACACTCCCAAAATCATACAAGGAAGCAAAGAACCTTCTAAAGGAATTAGGCCTTGGGTATGTTTCTATACATGTGTGCTTTAATAATTGCATTTTGTTCAGAAAGCGATATGCCAATCATGACAACTGCCCAGTTTGTGGCCTATCAAGGTGGAAAGACCCTGCTAGAAATAAGATTCCACAGAAAGTGTTGAGGCATTTTCCATTGGTGCCTAGGCTGAAGAGGATGTTTCTTTCCAAAAAAGGAGCAGAAGAAGCACAATGGCACAAGCTAAAGAGGCAGCCCAGTGAGAAGGAATTGAGTCATCCGGTTGATGGTGATGCATGGAAAGATTTTGATAAACAATATCCAGATTTTGCAAAAGATGCCAGAAACATTAGACTTGGCATTGCCACTGATGGGTTCAATCCTTTTGGAAACTTTAACACAACCTATAGTATGTGGCATGTGTTTGTTATACCATACAACCTTCCACCTTGGGCATGCATGGACCAGTCAAATTTCATGATGGCTTTGCTAATTCCAGGTCCTAAATCACCTGGAAAGCACTTTGATGTCTTTCTACAACCACTTGTAGAAGAATTACTTGAGCTCTAGGAGGGTGTGCGTACATATGATGCTCTTAGTGAAAAAATGTTCGATCTTCATGCTACAGTTCTATGGTGCATTCATGATTACCCATCTCTGAGCTCTCTTTCAGGGCATACCACAAGAGGCTATTTTGCATGTACTCATTGTGACAAACACCCTATTTCTTATGGCCTAAGGAAGAAAATTGGGTATATTGGTCACTATCGTTTCCTTCCAAAGGGACATCGTTTGCGGAGAAATAATGAATTTGTTGGTCTTCATGAAAGCAATGATCGGCCAGGTAAATTCTCTGAGAATGAGCTGCAAGCAGAATTGGAGAAGGTTAGACCTGGGAGGCAACGAGAAAGTAAGAAAAGGAAACGTTCTGACTTGGGCAGCAAGAAGGCTCATGTGCCAATTTGGAGCCGCAGGGTTTGTTTGTGGGATTTGGAATATTGGGGGAAATTGAAGCTGAGGCACAATCTTGATGTCATGCACATCGAGAAAAACATATGTGAAAACATCATAGGGACAATTTTGAACTTAGAGGGGAAGACAAAGGACACACTCAATGCTAGGATTGATCTCCAAGATTTGAATATTAAAGAGGAGTTGAAATTGAGGAAGGAAGGAAACTCATATGTGATGCCTCGGGCACGATATACCTTGTCCAAAGAACAAGTGGTTGCATTTTGTCAATTTTTACGGGAGTTAAAGTTTCCGGATGGATTTGCTTCCAACATATCAAGATGTACAAGTGCTGATGGTACCAAGGTACAAGGCCTAAAAACACATGATTGTCACATTCTTCTACAAAGAATCTTACCTGCTGGCATGAGAGGATTTTTGGACAGTGATATATATCAAGCAATAGCTGAGTTAGGCAAGTTTTTCAGGGAACTATGCAGCAAAACTCTTAATAGGGATGTGTTGGCTGAAATGAAGAAAGAAATCCCTATAATTTTGTGCAAGCTTGAGAAAAATTTCCTCCCTGCTTTCTTTGATGTGATGGTGCACCTTGCAGTACATTTACCTGAAGAGGCATTGCTTCGAGGTCCGGTACAATATGGGTGGATGTACCCAGTTGAAAGAAGGCTATATACTTTAAAGCGCTATGTGAGGAATAGGGCACGACCAGAAGGTTCGATTGCTGAAGCATATGTTGCGGATGAGTGCCTGACATTTTGCTCCAAGTACATGGATGATGTTGAAACAATATTTAATCGAAACCCAAGAAATATAGGTTTTTCAGATGAAGAAGCCTATGGTGTTGATGTTTTTGGACATGGAGTTAATTTTACTTCATGATATGATTATCAATATGTACATGCGGAAAAAGAATTTGATCAGATGGTGTGGTATGTGTTGAACAATTGTGATCAAGCTAAGAAATATATCGAGTATGTTGTCACTTCTAAACTTGCTTATGTTGTTTGTGTTGTACATATGTGATCTATTGATTAATATGTTTTACTTTACAGAATATTCAGAGATAAGTTAAAGAGAAAAGGGGTGCCGGACAGTGATAAGGAGCTTCAAACAAAATTCCAACATGGTTCAAGAACTATGTTAGTTTTCATTCGCATCTAGTTTTTGGTTGTCACATTTCACTATAGATTCTAATGTATGTGTTTGCGTGTGTTGTTGCAGATGATAAGGATGCACGATGAGGTTGGTGAAGAGGTAGACGAAGATCTCTTTGCCTTGGCATGTGGTCCTGATCGGAGAGTCCGGAAATTCTCATCATGCATAGTGAATGGGATTAGATTTAGCACTGTTGATCGTGATAGCAACAAGAGAACGCAAAACAGTGGAGTCATGACCGAAGGTGAACATGACTGTAAGCTCATAAATTTTTATGGAACCTTGAAAGAGATCATTCAGTTAGACTACAACTTGGATGACAGGTCAGTTGTTTTGTTTAAATGTGACTGGTTTAAACTTGATGGAAAGAAGACCGAGCTTAAAAATGATGGTTTTTTCGAAAGCATAAATGTTGGAAATATGTGGTACAAGGACGATTCTTTGATTCTGGCTACGCAGGCTAGAAAGGTCTTTTATTTGCCAGACACGAAGTATGGGAAGAATTGGCAAGTTGTGCAAACATTTGAACATAGGCATCTCTTCAATAGTAGTGAAACTGAGGGTGTACCTTTTACTGGTCCTGCATATCAAGAGGACGAGTGTTGTGATGAGGAGGGTAGGAGAATATATGTTTCTGACCTTACATCCGAGAAGCCTTTGCATAGAGATGATGAGCAAGGCATTGTTTTCGAAGCTGATGTAGTTGCTCGTTTGATGAAAGAAAAAAGCACAGAAGTGTATGAAGGTGGCAATGAAGAGGAAGAAGATGATACGGGTCTGGAGTATTGCAGCAAAGACGAAGGAGGTGCCATGGATGTTGACAGCAATGATGAGTAGATGTTTTAATGTAGAGGTACTATCTTCATTCTTCATTTAGTTGTTGTTTCCTATTGTCTACATGGAGTTTACGTTCAGTACAGGGTTAACACAAGTTTGCCATCATTTAGTTTATGTTCAGTACAGTTTTAAAGAGTGAGGTGTTTATGCACTACATGGAGTGTTTGTTCAGTACAGTACATGAGAGTGTGATGTGTTCTCACTGATACATAGTTTTGTTCAGTACAGTTCATGTAAACTTCTAATTTTGAAATATTCGACAGGCGTTGCTAATGAGGCTGAGAAGGAGATGCTCAAAAATGGTTGTGCTGCAAGCTTAAGTTGGTCTGGAGTTTTATTTTGTTTGCCTTGATACGGCAATGACCGTTGATCCTTCTTGTGATCCATAACAGAGTTGTATCTGAAGTTTTATTTTGTTTGCCTTCATAGGCCAACCATTTTGTCTATCAGTGTGTTAACAAAGTCGTTGTAGTTGTAATCCTTGTTGTATGCCTCACAATATATCATCTATGCACCGGCTGTTGTGAGGATAGCATATGTGTGCTGTCATTGGCTATTCAGTTTCACAAATAATTCCTGAAATTCATAAGGCTCATGTATGTTCATAATATGGCCTAAAATCTGGTAATTTTGGAGCTTTGTGAAGCGATCCCAGGCTAGCCAACAGTCTTGGCAGTGTAAATTGGAGAGCGTGTGGTGACCATTGCCCTGGCAGGTAAAAATGGCACTCTGTGCGTTTCTGGCGGCGCCACGAGGAAAGGGAGAGGAGATCTCATGGCAAGAACCCACCAGACGTCGGCCCGATACATCACATGAGCCCTACGCGCTCCACCAGACAGTGCGTCTGATCCAGCGAGCGACTTTTTCCTCTATATGCTAGCGACAGCTTCCGCTCAATAAAATGAAGTCCCACCACCTATAATACAGCTACTAAGATGGCCCAGTGGAAAGAGCATCCCGCTTCAGCGCTGGTGACCCAGGTTCGACTTCGCTTTCTCCCCTTTTTCCCTACGGCGCGATTTTTTACTTCCCCTCAATAATACAGCTACTAAGGCCCTGTTTGTTTCATAAGTCCTAGGACTTTTTTAAGTCCCAACTTATAAGTCATAAGTCCCTACCTATTTGTGTACATGGACTTATAAGTCCCGAGTCCCTACCTGTTTGTTTACAGGGACTTATAAGTCCATGTTGCACCGCTGCAACGAGGCTCAAGAGAGGGCCTGTCCGGCGATTGGAGGCACCGCTGCAACGAACCGAGGCAGAACGAACTGAGGCGGGGCGGCGACGGGCAGCGAACCGAGGCGGGCGGCGGCAGGCGGCGACGGGCGAGAGGCGGGCGGCGACGGGCAAGAGGCGGATGGCGACGGGCGAGAGGCAGGCAGCGACGGGCGGCGACGGGCGAGAGGCGGGCGGCGACGGGCGAGAGGCGGGGCGGCGACAGGGCGAGTGGCGGGGCGGCGGCGGCGATTGGACCGAGAGGCAGGCAGCGTGCAGGGAACGAGCCTGGAGCGACGCGGGGTAGGTCCGGCCCGGGATAAGTCCCAATAAGCTCCTCCCTGAGAGTCTTATTTGATAAGTCCCAAATCACCACAATAAGTCTCAATAAGTCCTTTGTGTTTGGTTTAGGTGGGACTTATAGGGACTTTTTTAAGTCCCTAAACCAATAAGTCCCTGGAAATGAACACCCTCTAAGATGGCCCAGTGGAAAGAGCATCCCGCTTCAGCGCTGGAGACCCAGGTTCGACTTCGCTTTCTCCCTTTTTCCCTACGGCGCGATTTTTTCTTTTATATGCTACCGATGACTTCCCCTCAATAAAAGAAATTCTCAGAACACAAGACACAAGGACTGAGATGGTCTAGTGGATAGAGCATCAAGCTGGAGCACTGGTGACCCAGGTTCGACTCTCCCTTTTCTTTTTTGGCGGCAAATCTAAAGTTTTTAAAAATATTCATATTTTTTAAACCGCAACTCGCTCAAATTCCTCTTTTTGTTTGAAATTGCACCCCTGTCAGATTTTCTTTAAATATTCATATCTTTTAAATCGCAACTCGGTCGTGGCAAATTTAAAGTTTTTAAAAATATTCATATTTTTTAAACCGCAACTCGCTCAAATTCCTCTTTTTGTTTGAAATTGCACCCCTGTCAGATTTTCTTTTAAAATATTCATATCTTTTAAATCGCAACTCGGTCGCGGCAAATTTAAAGCTTTTAAAAGTATTCATATTTTTTAAACCGCAACTCGCTCAAATTCCTATTTTTGTTTGAAATTGCACCCCCGTCAGATTTTCTTTTAGAATATTCATATCTTTTAAATCACAACTCGGTCGACTCCGGTCGTAGCTCTGTCACAAGCTTTCAAGATCGCGCGCTCCATTCTCGAGCTCTCAGTCCATCCACCCCGGAGCCCATGCCACCCAACAATCGACTTGTATCAACAACGTCCTACACCATCCATGTGATCACTAATGTCACCTCCGATGATCGGGTCGTCGTCGATGACCGTGTCGACTCTGGTCACGGCTCTGTCGGAAGCTTTCAAGATCGTGCACTCCATTCTCGAGCTCTCTGTCCATCCACCCTGGAGCCCATGCCCCCCAACAATTGACACATATCAATGACGTCCTACACCATCCATGTGATCACTAACGTCGCCTCCGATGATCGGGTTGCCGTCGATGACCAGGTCGACTCCGGTCGCGGCTCTGTTGGAAGCTTTCAAGATCGTGCGCTCCATTCCCGAGCTTTCCGTCCATCCATCCCGGGCCCATGCCGCCCAACAATCGACATGTATCAACGACGTCCTACACCATTCATGTGATCACTAACGTCGCCTCCGATGATCGGGTCGCCGTCAAGACCGTGCGCTCGATTCCATCACAAAATGGAATCGGAGTGGTGTGGTGGTCGGGTGGGTAATTATTTCATAAATAATTTCTAGTAATTATGACATAGTGTGTAATTAAATATATGTCTTGCTAATTATAGAAACAAAATGACTTGCTCGTGATGTATTCTCTAGAATGTTTTTAATTTCTTGCTAATTATAGAAACAAAATGTCTCTTTTTTTTAGTGGAGATATCAATTTCTAAATTTACCTGGCGGCAAGTAAGCACGCGCAGGGGACTTTATTTTCGCTCCACCCGTGCCAAGCCAAAAAGAACAATCTTGAATTGACCATATTGCCCACCAAGGTTACAGAAAATTACACAAAGCTATTCTTCCATCAGTACATACGAAGGGACAACATTGTAATTTGACACAAACCACTAACCCCACTAACCCCACCGCACGGCCGCCCCCTAGCCCCCAAATCACCAAATCCCCCACGCCCCCCGCACGGCTGCCCCAGATCCGCCTCCACCGCCCGCACCACCTCCTCCACCGCCGCTGGCATCACCTCCTCCACAGCCGGCCTCTTCCACCGCCGAGCACGGGCCCTGTCCCTCTTCCACCTCCACCACGGTCACATCCCTCCTCACTGCTGCCAAGACCCCTTCCGCCCCACGCCCACCAAACCCTAGAACACGACCCGGCCGCCGCTGGTCACCTCCGCCACTGCCCTTCCTCTTCCTCTTCCGCCTCCACCACCGGTCACAACCCCACATCCACTGCCGGCCACAGACTCCCTCCCCTCCTCCCCTCCACCAAACCCAAGAAACAAGCCGTCGCCGCCTCCATACCGCGCCGCTTCAAGTGCCTCGCCGCCACCACACTTCGCTGCTTCAAGGGCCTCTCCGACACCTCACTGGACATCTGCACGACACACTGATGGGGAAGAAGATTGCAGCGGAGAAATCCCAAGGATGCAAGACAGCAGGTATAATCTTCTTAACCCACTCCATGGCTGCTATTTGAATAAGTTAAGCATTGAAGCTTCACATGCAGTGGCGGTGATAGGAGTCAGATCAAGTGATGTCAAAGCTATATCTGTGTGTGCATATATGAGGCAAACTACGGTTAAACATAGGTGTACTTGTGCTGCTAATTCCTGTTATCTAGTAAAATACGAGCAGATAAAATAAGGTCAACATTATAGTGTTTGTTGGTTTTCAGAATTGCACACAACTGTATATTGATATATTCCTATCCAACCAGATAAAATTCAAAACATGACCAGAAAATTCGATAATAATCCAACACTGTTGTAACTACATATGTATGTCTAATTACTAGGTGGTAATAGTGTTTTTATTGTTCTTGACTTCATTTGCTAGTGTTCCTGGTTCATTAGGGTTGTGGCCATACATAAACATAAGAAAGAGTAATTTGTTATTAAGTACATATTATGCACATAGTAATTTGTGTTCATGTGTTCACACTACTATAGATTAGGTCAATAACGACCAACAGTTAACAACTCCCGGTTGTTATTGATATGATGAGCCGGCTCCACGTCCAAACTAGCGTCGCAAATCCTCCCGATGGGTCTGCTCGTCGTTAATTTTTACTTGCCTGTGCTTATTGTTGGTTGGTTAGAGAGTAATTAGCGTCCTTATATCAAGATAAATACCAATCAGTTAGTAGTATTTGGGATAGTAAACTATCTATGGTGGCGCATCCCGTGCGATCAGGCTCTGACAGGTGCGTGTTCTGACTTCCCCAAAACTTTTCTCCCTTCCTGTTGCCACCGTCGGCGGCCGCCGGCCGGCCTGCCTTGGTAGCGGGCCCTTCCAGCCGCCTTCCCTCCTCCCACCCTTGTACGTCTCTCGGCGTACCTCGAGCGCAGCGGCTGATTCTAGTACGGCTTGAGGCGATCTCCGGCAGGGCCTGGTTCCAGTGGCAGTGGGCGTCCAGTGCGTCGAGCTTCGTCAGGGTGGGATCGGCGCTGCTCATCTCGGTGGCGGCGGCCGCGACCATCCCCGTTCCCACACGACCCCCAAGATAGTGCATAACAGGTGATCTGCCATGGATGAGATCTGAGGTCTCGAGGTGTGTGTGTTCGTGAGTTCAGAAGAAGATGTGGGCCTCATTGTTTGACCAAGGGGTATCCTGTCCGGTGCGGCTCAACCAAGTACGTAAGTGAAGCACAACTCTAACTCTAATCTAATTTACATATCTCTACCTAATAATAAAGCAAATTGGGTTTCGGTGGTCCGTCATGCACTTTTGCAGAAAACCCCCTGCGTTTTTTATGAATTAACCCGCAGTACACACTTAAGTCAAACCGAACCGTTATTTTACATTTTTACGAAACCCCCCTAACGTATTAGATAATTCACCCGCCGATTATATATAAGTCAAACACATGTTTTTTCTAAATTATCCATATCTTTTAAACCATAATCGATTTTAACATGTTATATATGAAAATAGATTAGAAAAATGTGTAGAATCTGAATATGAAGTTATTTTGTTTATTAAATATTTTTAAAATATTATTTTGAAAGATATATTTAAGTCAAACAAATATTTTTCTTAATTATCCATATCTATTAAACCGTAACTCTGATTTTAACATGTTATATATGAAATTTGAATAGAAAAATATGTAGAATTTGAATATGATGTTATTTTTACCTATTAAATATTTTAAAAGCAAACTTGTAACCTATAGGGCACGTCCGTTTTTCTTTCATACCGCGACGATCTGGATTGCAAATAAACAACCACTAAAATCATAAAGAGACGAAAGAAAACATCGATAACCACACATGAGCACCTCTGAACAAACTGGCAGGGAAAAACAACATTCAAACACACTTTGATTTGTGTGAACACTGAGGCCACTGAAGGTGAGAAGGAGGATAAGCGGCAACACAAAAATGATGCCTCGCTAAAATAAAGGGCATGAACATATTATGGTTATTGGGTTAAGAGTGTCTGTTATTTTTTTCTCCCGTTGCAACACACGGGCTCTTTTGCTAGTATGTAAATAAAACCTTTATTCATTCACGTACGTACTAATTACAGATTTATGAATATGATTTCTGTTGAGACTGAGGCAGCCAGATAGGTGGAAGAATAGATTCGAAATGCGTCTGTCGCTTCATCAGCCACATCAAATTGTAAATAAATCATAGCAGGAAGAGGTGTCGTTACCACGTTAATGTTATTTGCATACCACATGTTCGAGGTAATGCCAGAACGAAGATGAACCTAGGAAGTCGATTGTTTTAATGTTGTTCTGTTCCAAATTAAATCCAATCGTGGCCTCCTTTTTCATATTACATTAACCTCTACTTTATACTTGATTTGTCACCTGAGACTATAAATTCATTGGTCATTGAACTTTAATTAGTATTACTTTGCAAAACATTGCAGCGCTATTGCTTTGGTCAACCTGAAAGATTTTAGGTGCTATATGTTTTGCCAACTAGAAAGATGCACTGAAGATAGAAGTTATGTAAGATGTCACATTGCTTAGTTGCATCATACATGTGCAATTCCATTTGCTTAATTTGATTTACAAATTCGTTATACCATGTTGAATACAATCCATTCATGTACAACTCTTATATGATCTGCTTTATTTTGCCTTATGTCGAACAACATAAATGATGAATACTTTGCTACTTCTAAGTAAGACATGGATGCGACTAGTTGATGAGCAATTAAATGATGAATACTTAGAAGGTGTAGAGAATTTCCTTGAGTACGCGTTCAGCCACGCGGGGCAGGGAGAATGAAATTTGATGTGACTTGTCATGCCATTCTTTTTATATATATATATACTAATATAACCACTTGTCTTTCTTGGAACAGAGAGGAAAGAAAAACAAGCCACCAAGCATTGTTAAACTATTTTCTGACTCACAAGAAGGGTACAATCTTTGTTGATTCTATAACCTCCACCAAACATGTAAGACTTATTTTAAATGAAAAAACTTCTCTAATGATTTGCAATTATACAAATACCTGCTTACAGATGGAAGTTGTTGCAATTAATTTAAGCATTTCAGGAAAAAAATAGGAACTTAGTTCAATCTAATATCGGTCTTTCCAGTCATGGAGTCTTGCAGAAATGTGGCTCATCTAATCGATATGATCACGAAGTTGGAATTGGTGGTGGAATTAAAACAACAGATTTGCGAGGACGAACATTAAGTAAATACTCGGGGAAAAGGTGAATGTTGTGGCGCATGAAGTGGCAGAAATTAAGTGCGTTATTTTTGCTGATAGATCTTTAAGTGACAGTTATCATAAAAGCCAACTTGTTCGAGTAAGTGCCTTTGAGTATGTTTCTCTCATATGATAATACTTTATGCTACTTTGTGCCAACTTTTATAAATTATTCAACATCTTGTAGAACTGATGGTCTACCGTGTTAGATATATAGCGTGAAGAGGCATTGTGGTCACCAAGGACGAATGGTATCCATTAACAAGGATGGGGTCTCTCGACTGAAGATTAATAAATATTACATTTATTAGTTTTTTAGTTAGTGATGTTCCAGTACATTGGTCATCGAGTGAGTGTTGCTGACTCATATTTCTTAACTGTATTGTAATTCCAGAATTGTACGTGGTAATATGTTTAGGTTATCTGATATCTATCAATAAAAGGAGGCTATGGCCTTTCATTATTCAGATATTTGTTGTTGTAAAATTGATGTGGATGTCAATCTTCAAGTGTCGGATGCTACAAAAAGCGATTATCAATTATTCTATAGGTGGTTTAACAGAAACCAATGATACTTACAACAATGAAAAAGTGGTCGCTAATACTACAATTGTGGTCGTTGTTGCCTCGGGATTAACGACAACACACCGTCTCGTCGTTACAAGAATAACGACCGGAAAAGGTGTGCGGTCGTTATACTTTTAACGACGGAGCCTATCACGACCGCCATATTGTGGTCATTAATGACCTTTAACGACCGCAATTCGACTTTTAGCGACAACATATGTCGTCGTTAAAAACAGTTTTCCTAGTAGTGTCACTCATCTTAGAACCACCACCTGTACATCCTATGGATGAGTTGCGCCTCAAAAGAATCATAAGGAACATTTCAAGGCTGCAAGCACTCGGAATTCCTGCATTATCAACATTGTTTGCAGCAAAAACTGTCATTTCACCTGAAAAAAAGGCCCAGGCATAGTACCATTGAATCTGAAGCTGAGTACCATCCTAATGAGGACGATACCAGTGAAGGAGAGTCATCCGATGATAGTTTAGTACATGAGACAGAAGCATTGCAAGAATTTAAGTCTACACCTGCTGCTAGCTCAAACTCCAAGGTGCTGAAATCCTCCATCTAGTCATTGCTAGATATGTTGCTTGTTGGTCATTGCAGCAGAGTTTTTGTTAAAGTTTGTTAATTAAACCATTTTTTCATTTCTATCAGGGCTTGAAGGATCGTAAAAAAAACAGTCAGAATCTAGTAAGAAAAGATCTGCTGCCATGCCCCTGGTGGAGTAAAGCCTCGGCCTCCTAAGAGAGTTCTCATGACATCCCAACTAATATGCGAAGTTACAAGGTCGAGGAAAGTACAATCACAAAATGCTGATGCAAGTGCTCAAAGTGAAGAGATGTATGATCCTAAACAGCAGACACCAAGTGTCATTCATAAGCCAATTTCTTCTGTGGCTTGTGCCAGCCAAGCTGAAGAATTTGTTCCCAACTCGGATGACCATTTTGTTGAAGGCAAGTTTCTTACTATTGTTGTTATATCATGCTCATGTTCTGTCCTTTGAATTTCTAGCCTTGTGTATTAACTTCGATTGCATAATGAACATCCTCTCACTGGATGCCTTCTTCTAAAAAGATGATGACCTTGCACATTGTGATGACGGCAACTGGATGGCCAATGGAGCTGATCTCATTGCCCATTGTGATGATGACAACCAGAGGGACAACAAAGCTGGTGGTAGTACCCAACCTCATCAGCAATCTCAACCTGACAGTAACTTTGAAGGCAAGTTACAAACCTGATTTTTCTTGCATTTATTTGATTGTTAATGAGGCTATGGTTATTTAGTAATGGCCATGTGACATAGCAAATTAAGTATATATATTTTCAGATCTTCCATTCAAGCATTAATGCCCTTCAGATCTTCCATTCAGATTTTTTGAACTTCTTGTTTAATCCATTATTCTATGCATCTTGCCGTCTTAAATATACTTAATATAAACCATAATGAAGCTTGACAGATCAACTATTAGTGCATACATCATTAGCTTCTCTTGTTGCCGCTTTACACTATTTTGCCTTAATTGTTGCTGCCATCGGTTACTAGTATATTGTCTTGGCCTTCTTGTGAGCTTAATACCATTCTTGATTATACCTTCTCTGTAGGTCCACAATCCTATGAGGAGCCAAGGGAAAGGGGGCCCAATTTGGGGAAAGGTCTGGAAAGGATCACTCGACGCCGGCAGGGCAAACTGCCACTTCTCATTCCAGAAGGAAGCTTACGGCCAGAGACACCTCTTCTGGCTGCAAAGTTTGCAACCGAATGCAATGTCACAGTCAGACACCATATGCTTGTGTTTAAGCACTGGAAGGATTACAAGGACCAAATGGAACTGTCAGAGATGGGATCTTCAAGAACTTTGTAGGCAAAGTTGGTGTAAGTACATAATCCTGGCCTTTCTCCCTCACATTGCTAGGAACCTGTCAATCTTCTGCTATTTTGTCTATGTGCCATCATGATACTTACCCATGTTTTTTATCTTACTAGAACAAGTTTCAGATGGACCTAGAGGCGGTGCCAGTTAGGAAGGCTTGCAAAGAAATGTTGAAACGCGCGACTCGCCAACAACGATATAGGCTCAAGAAAGAGTATTTTGATCCTCATGCACCCCATTTGGTGAGGAGAACTTCTCCGGTCCCCTCGATGACTGATGACCAGTGGAACGAGATGGTGGAAAGCTGGAAGGATCCCAAAAAGATGGTATGTCTCTTCCTGCAGATCGATCTCGCCTTCTACATGCTAATCTAGAGACTGTGCCTTACATGTATTTGGTCTCTTAATGTAGGGGATATCTCAAATTAACAAAGCTAATCGAGCTCAAGTTAAGTTCCACCAAACTACTGGAGCGCGCAGCTACCCTGTGCACTGTGGAAATCTAGTAAGTCAAAGATGTGGTTGTGGATGTGCAAGATGTATGTGTGCACTGTTAAAAGGTGTTTCTGGATTGCTTCCATGTAGTCTAGGTATATGATGCTCCCTTGCCTTCATATCTGTTGTTTTCAGGGAGACAAATACAAGGATAAAGAACCAACTGCAGTGGATTTGTTCAAGGAGTGCCACTACAGCAAGAAAAACAAATGTTACACCAAAGTTGTGCTAGATGCAATTGTAAGTCAACTTTCAAAGACTACCAACCATCAAAGTTTTAACTTTTGCATGGCTAGAATTAATATTGTTTCAGTCCCTCTTATAGATTGAAAAATAATAAGCAAATGCCAGCGTATGTTAATTGGAAATGTTAGCGTATTCACCTGACTATCTTGTAATAGATTGTCCTATATTGCAGTTTTGGCCATCCTCAGTCTCTATCTTGTAGTATATATAAAATAATTAGATTTAAACATTAGTTGCTTGTACTTAATTGATATAATTTATCCTGTTTCTTCTGGCCACTTTGTTGTTGATGAATAATCTGACTCGGCTCCACACAGAAAAAAGTTTAATCTGACTCTGTTCTCACAAGATAAGGATGCATCCTAGCTTTCCTCATGCATGTTAACTTGCTGATGAGGTCATCTCTACTTGTGCTTAAGCTGTCTCATAACCATGTTTGATGCTTGCATTGCTAGACCGAGATGGAAAAGAAGGTTCCTAATCCTATAGAAGATGGTCAGGAATCGAGCTCTGCAACTGAGGCGGCAACCGAAGCTGTAGCTGAAGTGCTTGCTAAGCACACTAAGAAGCTGAGGTTTCTTCAGCATGTGGGGATCCAGCACGTCCATGCGAGATCCAGTGCTATCAACCGTGAAGTAGAATTGGCAGCGCAGAAGATGAATGTTGAGCTTCGGGCGCGTGTTGACACCTTGACCAAGAAGTTGAAGGAATCTGAAGAAGAAAGGGCCAGGCAAGATGAGGAGTACAGGAAGCGAGACGAGGAGAACAGGAAGAAGCAAGCTGAGATGGATGCAAAACTAGACTTATTGCTAAGTTTGATGCCATCAAGATCAGTTGAAGGGTAAGTTGTTTGTCCAAAAAGCTGTTGGAAGCTATATGAATGTGGGATATGCTTGTGGAACCTATCTTGTTATTTTGTCAGCCTTTTGTTATGCAAACTGCCTACTGTTCGATGCAAACTAGTTGCATGTTGGTGATTGATGGTTAGTGGATCTCGAGATGTAAGCTGAATGCTATGCTGGATGTGTCATGGAGGACCAATACTTGTGTAATGTGACTTGTGCTTTTTAATGCTATGCCTCTTTTCTGTCTTAATATTTGTATACAAATTATTAATAACTGTCAGTGCTAAATTGTTTCGTGTAAAAATCACAAATGGGCTTTGTTGGGCAAACCTAACATTCATGGGCTGGATGAAGTAGGCCTGGAAACGGAAACATATTTTGGATAAAAAAACATAACTGGCCCATAAGATTAATGGGCTGATGTGCTTGTTGGACCACCGGAAATGGGCTAACATAAACAGTGAAAAAAAATAGTTCGAACCAAAAGGCCAAAACTTACTGGGCCGAAGCCTACATGGGCCCAGGCGGCGCCACGTCAGACCCAGACTGGAGTGTTGATGCCACGTCATCATGTAAATGCGTGACGGAAAAGACTGTCACAGAGACCCGGGCCTGGGGCGGGCCAGGCGGGCTTGGGGGGCGATCGGTGACGGTAAATGACCGTCATAATTTGGCCTAAATCCATGACAGACGGAAAATCCGTCATGGTTGGTCGGGTGGACAAATTATGACGCGATATACATGACGGACAAGCCCACCATCACCGATGATCATCGATGATAGTTTATGGGCTCTCGGTGACAGACAAGGGCTGTCACAGATTACCATATTTCTTGTAGTGTTTGCAATAACATTAATACCATTCACTTGAAATTGTTTCTTTGGAAAGTGCACCGTATGCTCATTACCATTGATATGAAAAGTGACCTTGCTTTTGTTGGAATCAATAACAGCCCCTGCAGTGTTCAGAAAGGGTCTACCAAGGATAATTGACATGTTGTCGTCGTCGGGCATATCAAGTATAACAAAGCCTGTTAAGATAGTAACATTTGCAACCACAACAGGCACATCCTCACAAACACCAATAGGTATGGCAATTGATTTGTCAGCCATTTGCAATGATATTTTAGTGGGTATGAGTTTATTAAAATCAAGCCTGTTGTAGAAAGATAAAGGCATAACACTAACACCAGCTCCTAAATCACATAAGGCGATTTTGACCTAACTTCTTTTGATGGAACATGATATAGTTGGTGTTCTTGGATCTCCTAGTTTCTTAGGTGCTCCATCCTTAAAAGAATAATTAGCAAGACTGGTGGAGATTTTAGTTTCAGGTATTTTTCTTTTATTAATGACAATATCTTTCATGTATTTAGCATAAGGGGGCATCTTTAAAATATCAGTCCAACGGGTAAGCAGAAAGACTGGCCTAAGCATTTTAGCAAAGCGTTCAAATTCTTCCTCATCTTTCTTCCTAGATGGTTTAGGTGGAAAGGCATGGGTTTTTAAACCCATGGCTCTCTTTCCTTACCATGTTTTCTAGCAAAAAAGTCTCTTTTATCATAATGTCTATTTTTGGTTTGTGGGTTATCAAGATCAACAACAAGTTCTGTTTCAACATCATTATCAGGTTCTTTATCATTATCTGGTTGAGCACTACATGAACATCATCATTGTCATTATCATCACTAGGTGAATGTTCATTAACAGATTGTGTTTCAGCATCAGAAATAGAAACATCATTATCATCATCAGAAGGTTTTTCCACCTCAGTTCCATTGGAAGTATGCAAAGTCCTATCATTTTTCTTTTAAATTTTATTTTTAGAAGGACTAGGTGCATGTACATTAGTTCTTTGAGAGTCTTGTTGAATTCTTTTAGGGTGTCCCTCGGGATAAAGTGGCTCCTGAGTCATTTTACCGCCTCTAGTGATTACTCTAACAACATGATCATTCATATTATTGTTCATTTCATTGAGTAACTCACTTTGAGATTTAGCAACTTTTTCTAACTGAGTCTGGACCATAGAAGCATGCTTTCCTACTCCTCTAACATCATTAGTGATTATAAATAACAAGTCACTCAAGCGAGCAATCATATCAGAATTTTGCTTCAATTGTTTCATAACCTAGGCATTGAAATGATCTTACTTCAATGTAATTGTCAAATTCATATAAGCATTGACTAGGAGGTTTATTATAGGGGATGCCACATTAATCAAACTTTAAAAGAGAATTTACCTCCACCACCTATGGTGGTATGTCAAGAGCATGTATTTCTTCAATAGGTGGTCAATTCTTAACATCTTCAGCTTTAATACCTTTTTCCTTCATGCATTTCTTTGCCTCTTGCATATCTTCAGGACTGGGAAATAAAATACCCCTCTTCTTCAGAGTGGGTTTAGGCGGTGGTTCAGGAAATGTCCAATCATCATATTCTTCAATATATTATTCAATAATTCCTAAGCTTGGTCAACAGTTCGTTCCTTAAAAACACAACCAACACAACTATCTAGGTAGTCCCTAGAAGCATTGGTTAGTCCATTATAAAACATATCAAGTATTCCATTTTTCTTAAGAGGGTGATCAGGCAAGGCAATAAGTAGTAGGATAATCCTCCCTCAAGCTTGTGGGAGACTTTCTTCTTCAATTTTCACAGAGTTAAATATTTCCTATAAGGCAGCTTGTTTCTTATGAGCAGGAAAATATTTTTCAAAGAAGTAATAGATCGTATCCTGGGGACTACGCACACAACTAGGAGCAAGAGTATTGTACCATATCTTAGAATCACCCTTTAGTGAGAAAGGAAATTACATAAAAATATAGTAATAGCACATTTTTCCTCATGAGAAAATAGGGTGGCTATATCATTTAGTTAGTAAGATGTGCCACAACAATTTCAGTTTCATAGCCATGGAAAGGATCAGATTCAACCAAAGTAATTACCTCTGGGTCGACAGAGAATTCATAATCCTTGTTAGTAATAAAGATAGGTGAAGTAGAAAACTTAGGATCATATTTCATTCTAGCATTCAAAGATTTTTCTTTCAACTTGCATAATAATTTCTTAAGATCATCTCTATCCTTACAAGCAAGAAAATCTCTTGCTACCTCTCCATCCATAACATAACCCTCAGGTATCTCAGGCAATTCATATCTAGGAGAGCTAGGTCTACTAGGTGTTTCATAATTCTCAGTTTAAGTAATTTCACCTGTTTCAGCATTCTCAATATCTTTAGCTCTAGCAAGTTGTTCATCAAGAAATTCTCCTAGTGGCACATTCTTATCAAGCAAGGTACTAGCATCATCATAAGCATCATTCATAGCAGAAGTAGCATAATCAATTACTTGCAACATATCAGGATTAATAACATGTGGTGGTGTTGCAAGCTTACTCAAAACAGAAGGTGAATCAAGTGTAGAGCTAGTTAACAGTTCCTTACCTCCCCTCGTCTTAGAGGCAAAGACCTTGGTTCTTTCATCCTTAAGATTCTTCATAGTGATCAATAGATATAAATCCCAAGTGACTCAACAAATATAGCTATGCTCCCCAGCAATGGCGCCAAAAAAGGTCTTGATGACCCAAAAGTATAGGGGATCGCAATAGTTTTTGAGGGTAGAGTATTCAACCTAAATTTATTGATTCGACACAAGGGGAGCCAAAGAATATTTGCAAGTATTAGCAGTTGAGTTGTCAATTCAACCACACCTGGAGACTAAATATCTGTAGTTAGGTGATCAGTAGCACGGTAGTATGATAGTTTGATAGCGATAGCAATAGTAGTAGCAGCAGTAGTAATAGTAACAGGAGTAGCAATAATTTTGTAGCAGTTGTAACAGTAGCAGCAACGATAGTAACTTAGCAAGAACAATATGTGAAGCTCATAGGCATTGGATCGGTGATTTTGTTGGATGATATTCATCATGTAACATTCATAACCTAGGGCGACACGGAACTAGCTCCCATTCGTCAATACAATGTAGGCATGTATTTCGTAAATAGTCATACGTGCTTATGGAAAAGAACTTGCATGACATCTTTTGTCCTAGCATCCCGTGGCAGCGGGGTCTATAAGGAAACTAAGGGATATTAAGGCCTCCTTTTAATAGAGAACCGGAAGAAAGTATTAACACATGTGAATACATGAACTCCTCAAACTACTGTCATCACTAGAAAGTATCCCAATTGTTGTCACCTTGGGGTTTACGGATCACAACACATAATAGGTGCATATAACTTGCAAGATTGGATCAAGAACATAGATACAATGGTGAAAACATAAAGGGTTCAGATCTGAAATCATGGCACTCAGGCCCTAGTGACAAGCATTAAGCATAGCAAAGTCATAGCAACATCAATTTCAGAACATAGTGGATACTAGGGATCAATCCCTAACAAAACTAACTCGATTACATGATGAATCTCATCCAACCCATCACCGTCCAGCAAGCCTACGAAGGAATTACTCACTCTCGATAGTGACCATCATGAAATTGGTGATGGAGGATGGTTGACGATGACGAAGACGGAAGATCCCCTCTCCGGAGCCCCGAACGGACTCCATATCCGGCCTCCCGATGAAGAACAGGGGGTGGCGACGGCGGCTCCATATCGTAAAATGCAACGAAACTTCCTCTCCTATTTTTTTTCTCCAAAAATAGGAATTTATAGAGTTGGAATTAGGGTCAGCGGAGCCTCATGGGCCCCACTACCGACTAGGGCGCGATAGAGGGGGTGGCGCCCCCTGGTGCCTAGTAGGCAGCTGGGCCCCCCTCCAGTGGGTCTTGGTCCCAGATTTTTATTTATTCCAAAATAATTCTCCAAAAGTTTCGTCCCAATTCGAGAACTTTTATTTCGCACAAAAACAACACCATGATAGTTCTCTGAAAACAAAGATCATCCGGGTTAGTTTCATTAAAATCATTCAAATTAGAGTCCAAAACAAGAGCAAAAGTGTTAGGAAAAGTAGATACGACGGAGATGTATCAACTTACTGCAGAGCATCCAGGCAAGCAACCTCCCCCCCTTCTTGATTATTCTGATATCACCCATTCCATTCTCTCTCATGCTTGCATTAGATTTTCCTACTATACTTGATTGCTCCTATCTAATGCATAGCCTGCATTTGTAACCTGCTCTTGTACCTTACCTGCTTATCCTAAATTGCTTAGTATAGGTTGGTTAGTGTTCCATCAGTGGCCCCTCACCTTGTTCCTGTTGCCCCCGCTGGTTTACTAGGTGACTCGATCAACGTGATCGACGTCCAGGGCCCGACACAGCACATCACACCCCTTTAGTTGTACGACTCTACAGGGCTACTATCGAGTGCCGAGGGTGATACCTCGTAATGCACTCCTGATGATAACTCCAAAGTGTATCTAATCGGTCGTGGTCATCGAGGGTGATTCCTCCTTCACCACTCCTGATACGAATCTGTCGTGCAACACCTCAAGTGTAAACCTCGAGGCTGATTCCTCCTTAGTTCGCCTTGACGATTACATCAAGTGGAATCCATCAAGGGTGATTCCTCGGATTCCCCTCTTGTGTTATGGACACACGGTTACTTGACTTTACCACGGGACCATGATGACACCGGGTTGGCCCCGAGGGGTACTCGCGAGTGATGTGAAGTCGGCTTGACCTGGAGGGTACCATGAGATAATTAGGCGCGACCAGGGCAGGCAGACCACCCTGGGGTGGGCTGGGCCTAGCCCTTGCCGCAAGTCCTCGAGACGGGGCGATAGGAGTACTGATTGTCACCGCGTGCTCCAAAGTCACTAACGAGATTGGGTATTTGATCTGAGCTGATCGTTGACCTATATGCACTAACCACCACGTGGGACAAGTTTATGGGCAACCAGCGTCCTATGTTTCAGCCAAAACTCTCCATATGTCAGTGGTTTAGCCCCGCACGACCGGGTGGCCCGCGTAAGCACTTGCCTTATTTAAGGAGGTTGCCAGGACTAACACCATCCGTGTTTGCAACGTGCATGATTGCAGAGGGCGATTGGCCCATGACCCCTTCACATTTAGGATGTAGACCGGTGTGCTGCCCTATTTGTTGAGCCTAAGTGGAACTACGGCGTGTTGATCTTCTGAGGCCATGCATGACCCAGGAAAGTGTGTCTAGCCAGAGTGATTGAGCGTGTTGTGAAATGTGGTGCACCCCTACAGGGAAGTTAATCTATTCAAATAGCCATATCCACGGTAAAAGGACGACTTGGAGTTGTATCCCGATCTATACAACTAGAACTGGATACTGGAGATGATAAATGGATATGATGGATCCGGGATTGCTTTCTAGCAGGGTGTAGAGAAAGGATCTCTGGGCATTACTACTACAACATGCTTGCTTAATAATATGATATTTTGTAATCTTCTAAATGTTGCAAGATGCTTGAAGATCTAGTCTTCAATAGGCTAGGCTTTTCCCCTTCTCTTCTGGCATTCTGCAGTTCAGTCCATAGATACAGCCCATTCCTTTGATGCTGATGCATACTTAGTTTAGATCTGATGTAAATCTTGTGAGTACTTTGGATGAGTACTCATGGTTGCTTTGCTTCCCCCTTTTTTCCCTATACCCATTTGTTGCGATCAGATGTCGGATTCCAGCAGCCAGATGCCACCACTAACGACTACTACTACCCCGAGGGTGCCTACTAGTACATGGAGGCCGCCGACGACCAGGAGTAGTTAGGAGGCTCCCAGGCAGGAGGCCTTGCCTTTTCGATCGATGTTGCTTTTGTGCGAGCCTTCCTAAGGCAGATCTTGTTTAACTTATGTGTGTACTCAGATATTGTTGCTTCCACTGACTCGTTTGTTTTCGAGCTGATGTGTTCGATCCCTCGAGGCCCCTGTCTTGTAATATAAAGCATGTATTATTTTAATTTGTGTCTAGAGTTGTGTTGTGATATCTTCCCGTGAGTCCCTAATCTTGATCGTACATATTTGCATGTATGATTAGTGTATGATTGAATCGGGCGCGTCACAGGTTGACTTTACGGTTCAACTCTTCCAACTCCGTTGAGTTGGATGCTGAAACCAAGGTCGAAACCTGCAACGATAATAGTTAGCTTCCTTAGACGACATTGATCCCCTGCTCGGCTTTTCTCTTCCGACTAGGGTCCCGGGGGCTACAATATGTTCGCTTCTACCAAACATTGATTTTTTACTAAGAACCCCGAGTAAGCTCTTGGTATCTCACTCAAGGCTCAGGGGCTACTGTAGTTACGCGACTATTGTACGTGTCCACGATATTAAAAGTCTTTAGACAACTTTACTTTTTGCTTAGCGGCTCAAAAGGCCATTAGATGCATCTAGTCGAAGTCATTTTTCTTATGCAATGATGTAAAATCTGAGAGATAGCTAGGAAGGGTCACCTCAAAGTCGTGGTAGAGGCCCTTGAAGGCGTCCCTGATACTGGCCTCGGCGGACCGGTAACTTTGCAGTGTCGCGCCTAGTAGGTTGTGGTGCTAGTCAACGATGGAGGAGTCCGTCATCGACGCCTCCATCTCTTCGGTCCACCCCACCTGCCCTGTCGAAGGTGGGGATGGACGGGCCACCTCGGCGTGCCCTATCATGGGAGGAATGGCTTCCGTCAAAGGCTGTCGAGGTGGCTCCGGGTCAACGATCACCGAGGTAGTCAGCTGCCCCAATTTTTCCGCCTCCATAGAGGAGGTGTTCTTCTCCATGGGGTTCTTAGAGGTCGATACCTCTGCCTCAGCCATGGAGGCGTTGCCCCCCATCCACCCCCGTTGTGGTTTTGGGCGGGGCTTGCTATGAAGTTGCCTCCCCTTGCCCATCATGGGCTAGGGGGAGGGATGGCGCTCCTCCGAGGCGCTCGGAGGAGGGAGCCCATTCGATGATGTCTAGTCGCTGAGATTAGAGCGTTGCGGGCTACAAGAAGTTTCAAAGACCGCAAAGGATTGCGCTTGAGCATTTACTACTCAATCGGGGAGAAGGCGTACCTCCTCGATGGTGGCCTCCGCCACCACGTCTCGATGAGGTCATCCTCCATTGCGGAGGAGTCAACCTTGGCTTCGGTAGGGGCCTTGCAGGGTGCGGCGTCGGCGGCTTTCACAAGACGCCGACATGTCCCGGCGGCATGGGCCCTCGCAATGTCCTCGAACACTGCCCTTTTCTTCTTTGGGGAAGAGGAACCTTCCTCCCCTTGCTCGTCCTTCCCCTCCTCTTCATCCGAGGAGAGAACCCGGATGTTCTCGGGCCTGGCGTCCGCCGGATCTTGGATCCGGAGACCCTCACTTTTCTTCTCCGGCTCTTTATCCTTGGCCAGGGCCTTTGGAGGCACCACGGCCAAGAGGGCATGTAGCTCGGGGAGTCGCGGATCCCCAGGCAGCGGAACCGGGCGTGCGATGAGCGCCGCCTTGGACGCCCATTTCTGGAAATAGGGAAGGGAGATTAGGCGAATACAAGATAGAAGGCTGATGTTTAACATATAAAGCGGTATTTACCTTGGAGGGACTGCGTGCGACGTTGTAGCCACAGTCTGGCCCATAGGCGGGGAAATCATTTTGGGACGGCTTAAAGAGAGCCGTCCACATCCCATCAATGTTAGGCAAAAGAAGTTCCGCAGGGTCGGCATGTCCTTGGGCGTGTAAAGCCACATAGGGTTAGCCCGGAGTTGGAGTGGAAGGATGTACCGATGAAGCATCACGTCTACCACATTCACCATCTTGTACTTCTTCTTGAGGGCATGGAGCCGCTCTTGGAGTGCTTCGACCTCGGTCGGGTTGCCCCACTATAGGCCTTGTTTTTGCTAGGACACCAGCTTCCTCGGAGGTGTCCCGGTAAAGCCAAGAGTCGTGGTCTAGCCCGCAGCGAGCGGTTTGGTAATGTAGAACCACTCGCGCTGCCAGATCTTCACAGTGTCGATGAAGGCCCCCTCCAGCCAGATCGGCTTTGGAGTTTACTAATCGTGGCACCGCCACACTTGGTGAATTCGGCACCTCTGCTCTTTGGCTTAACACAGGAGGTCTTCAGCCATAGGCCAAAGTGTGGCTCCACACAGAGGAAGGCATCACATACTATAATGAAGGTGGTGAGGTGTAGAATGGAATTTGGGCCTAAATTGTGGAAATCTAGGCCGTAGAAGAACAAAATCCCCCACACGAAGGGGTGCAGGGAGACCCCAGACCTCGGACGAGGTGGGGGATGAAGACGACCCGCTCCCCGGGGTTGGGAGGGGGGAGGCGCTAGCTGGGCTCTGGGGCCCGGCAGGCGGCATCAGCGGGGATGTATCCCGTCGCATGCAGCTCAGCGATGGTGGTGTCGGTGACCTTGGAAGCCACACTCACATCCCTTTCACATCCGCGTTCGCCATAGGTGCAGGCGCAGAAGCTTGAAAGAAGTTGTGGGCTCGAGATGGAGATTTGGGATACAAAGGTTTGGAGGGTTTGAGCGTTGGAGCTGAAGGAGAGCGTGAGAGCCTAGATTCAACCCCTCATGCTCTTTATAAGCCAGTAAAAGGTGAAGCGTCCCTCCCCTTGCACCGTAAAAATCGCCACGTTTCGGCATATCGAGCCATTGTGGCCGCTTGGGGGAAAACAATTGATTGATGATATCCCCTAAATTGTGAGGCATGATCTATATTTTGATACGATGTGCCTATAAGAGGATTACCTTGAACCACGATTCGGACGAGTAATAACTGACACATGATGCCATTGGTGGTGAGGCTTCAATAAAGCTATTAGTAATTGACTGCCGAGCTCATGTAAGCTAGTCTTCGAGGCTAAGTAACCTTACACTTCGGATGAATAAAAATGCATCTTGATTACGCATACTCAGACTTGCTTGAGGCTCCTTAAAAATGACGGTCGATGGAAAGGATTCACCAGTTTCATACGGAACCTATCCGAAGACGTGGAACTTGTCTACAAAGCCGAAGATCGGCCGACCGAAGACATTATCCGACGAAGATTGCCAACCTCGGCTTCGAAGACAAGTTCGGGGCTACTAACGGTGTCCTAGACTAGGGGGTCCTAGCCCAGCCGGACTAATGTATGGGCCGGACCACCAGCCTGTTAAGGAGGAGGGACTCTGGAGGCCTTCAAAGTGCGGCGACCGAAGACTTGGCGTGTGCTTCAAGCATATCTGATTAGATTCAGCATATAGATTCTTAGGTGGCAACCGACCATGTGTAACCCTAGCGACCCATGGTGCCTACATAAACCAGAGGGTTTTAGTCTGTAGGGATTAGACATACACCCATTCACCATACCCTTAGGGTTTAGACCACAACTCACCATCTCGAGATAGATCAACTCTGTACATCGATACCTTCATAATATAAACAAGAGCATGACGTAGGGTTTTACCTCCATAGAGAGGGCCCGAACCTGGTAAACTCCTTGTACCCATCGATCCGATCTAACAGCTCGGACCCCCCTCCCGAGATCTATCGGTGTTGACAGCGACACAAGTGAACTAGGAGGTGGCTACGACGAACACCTGGTGAGGGGGGCACATTGAGGTCGGTGGGCGAGAACCCCAGCATCTCGTCGGCATGTCCCACGCCCCACTACGACACCGAGAGTTAGCACTTGGTAGGGATGTGGGCAACATTCCACACACAGAGCCAACATGGGAAGTGCTTGGTGTGGCCGCGCTCGTGGGTGCGGTTGTCCAGCCGGTCGACAGGGCCGAAATCTCGCAACGCCTCCTCCACGCCCTTGAGCGACCAGAACTGCATGGGGAGGTCTTCGATCACAACGCAAACGTTGATCGTGAACTTGAGGATCGCCGCGTGGTCACCTTCGTTCCAGGCGTGCACGAAGAACTTGGCGCCGTCCAACTTGACGACACCGCGGTGCACTGCATTGTCTCGTTGCGCCGGCAAGTCGAAGTGGATGAGGAAGGCCTTCGGGTGGTGTGCCGTGACACAAAGTTGGTGCGGCGGTGTTCGAAGCTGCTCCTCAATGGCATGGTCCACCGCCATGGGGTTGGTGGTATGCGGCCTGACTGCCGCAGGGAGAGTGACCGCATGCTGCCGGAGAATGTGCTCCGCGTGCTCCAAGGAGGGGGAGGCCACCACCAGCTTGTGGCTGGTGCACGGACACCGTGTCGTGTCAGTGTGGACGAAACCCTCCATGGGCGGGTGAGGGTGAGGGAGCCGGCAAGACGGTGGGGAAGCGAAGACGGTTGTGCACCGGCATCCTAGGAGGCACCGGACCTAGCCTAGCCTTGGCGAGCCGGTGGGGACCGCGGTTTCTTTGGATTTTGCGGGCACACCTTGCGGAAGTGCCTTGGCTGCTCAAAGATGATGCAGGCCAGAGGATCTCGGCAGTCTACTCCCCGATGAAGCTTGCTAAGATAGCGGAAACACTTGCCCTTGAATCTGCTTTAAAAGGTCGTGTGGCCAGGGGATGGATTGCCACCACAGCGCCCGTTGTGTCCCTTGCCGCACGCGCGCTCTTTCTGGAACGGACCTCGATCCACCACTTTTCCTCATCGCCCGAAGAGAAAACCTTGGTTGGGAGGGTTGGGCAAACCACGATGGATTTCAGGCGTGACTGCCCAAAATGGGGCTGCCCGCATGGATCCGCTCGGTACAAGCGGATTCATGGATTCGCGGCGGCGCGGGACGTCTCCCTTCGGAGCGGATTCGCGGAGGAGGGGCCGGATCTGGCGTTGCTACAGACGGGCACGGCTGCAAGACCGGGGCCTGCGGACAGCCCTCGCTGGATCTAGAGGGGCTGCGTGAGCTGGATCCAGAGCGAGTTATGGAGCGGATGGGCGAGCCATTACGGCGGCGGTCGGCTGAAGTATAAACTGTGGCGCGAGGGAGGGGAGGAGCTCAGCTCAGGCGACCAAAACCAAAGCCCCGGGATCCGTCGGCTCGGCTTCTTTCAGCCGTTCCCAGTTCAATGGCATCCATCGGCTTTCGTCCAGCCCTCACACGCCGGTCGTCGACCAACACCTCATCGCCCGCCCGCCGCATCACTTCCTCCTCCGCAGCATCGCTGTCAAGGTCTCGGGTCGCTTCCGACGAAGGTGCCCATGACGGCCTTGTTTTTAACGCCGGTAGAGGTGCTGGCGGCGGCCTTTCGATCGAGCTCATTTGGCTGCTGGGAATCGACGCACAAATACACACCACGAACATTTTTTATTGATCTTGCAAAAAATTAGGAAGTCAGAATTGATCTTGCAAAAAATTAGGAAGTCAGAAGCAAGCAGCGGAATGTATTTTAGCCGTATACGTACGCAAATGCACAAGCCGACTGCTCAACAAATTCCGGCGAGAGGCATACCGGGAAAACGCGCAACACAAAGCAATTCGATCTCGCCGAGGACACGCACGCACGCGACGTCAGCCTCACCTGGAGTGCGCAATTATGGCCTGGAGCACAGAGGCCGGGGAGGCCAGGTTTTGTAACCATCAATGGAGAAGAGGAAGTATTCGCATCCTACACGCCACGGCCGCACCCACATCGTCGTCCCCACGACGGCAATCACATCGAGCCCCCAGCAGCAAGCTCAGACATGGTATTGGCGGTTGATCTCTTGTCCGTACCTCCGTACCTCAAGAGGATGTTGGTTTTCCTTCTCCAATGGCCATCGCAGAATATAGTTAAGCAGTCAATTAGGTTTATTATGTAGAACTCAGCTAGGATTTCAAGAAGATTTTAGATTGTTACACCAGAAATTGAATTTAACGAAAACTAGTTTACAATAAAATTTATCCAAACAACCCCTCAATGTGATGGATGACAACACAACGCTAGCGTAAACTTTTCCAAGAGGCCATAATAATACTTGTAAGTTCTAAAAAGATCGACCGAAGTATAAACAATACCAAATGTAGTGTCAAAAGCAAACAGAGTAATTACTTGCGGCCAGGAGAGAAAATGGAAGTCGTTACTTACAATAAAGCAGCAGCCAAGTCATGATCCAGAACTACCAGTAAAAAGACTGCTACACTACAATAGAGAACTGACGACATGATGGTTCTCGGATTTCCTACCATAGAAAGTAGCTGCAATATTATTTAGGGCCAGCTCTTTTTGGGAACTTAAAAAATAAGCCGTCTCCTCCCCGCTTTTTCAATAAGCCGTTGTCTTATTCATTAGGGCTTCTAAACTAGTTATGGGATAACTAATTTAGAAATCCCAACAAATTTAGGGGGTGGCTTATTTTTAAAGCTGCCCAAAAGAACTGGCCCGTACCCTCCTGTTTAGTTTTCATCTATCGGAAACGGGCGCCTCGAGTCTCTATAAACACAAAGAACGGCCACAATAGGTGCTGCGCAAATCACGAAGAACGAGAACTTCATCGGTCCATCAAGACATATCTTTTCAGACCTACACACAGAGACCGGGGGGGGGGGGGATTATTAATGATGACAAGAACAAATGATATTGTTATTAAGTTTGAAGTACAACGGAGTGTACACCTGGGGGGTTGGGTCTTGGGTTGGAGCAGCGGGAGCAGGACACCTAGCTCCTCTCTATTTTCACCCTGAAATGCACCCGACTTGGTGCAGGAATCCATCTTGAGTAGTGCATATAGCAGATCTTTTTTCTTCTTCTCCACTTCCTCTCTAAGACCCATGGGTCCTAGATTATTAAGATGGGATCTAGCATCCGCAGCAGGCCCTGTAGAGGGTAAACAATTCTGGACACACAAAAGGATTATTTTTAGCAAGGTAAGTATTTGGAAGGAGAAATTCTCTTGTTAAGAAATAACAAAACTAAAAGGGCCAATTTTGGCCTCCTAACCCTCTAAAAAGTACACTTGCCTTCAGACACAGAAAAGAAAATATCCATTATGAAATCTGGATTGGTTCCCACCCCAGCGGAAGTTAGACATGAAGCAACAGCTACTAGGATTATCAAGGCCAAGTAGATTACCCTGTTAAGTCCAGTTTAGAAGTCAACAGAAGAGAATAGTTCCCACAGGCCACACCTTGGTATCAAACAATAAGAAAACTTATCTTCACCGTAAGCTCTCACAACCAAATCTAGGTACCAGATTTCGGAATACCAACTGCAATCCCGGACCAGGCACATAACCATCATTCCCAGCTTGTTCTCCAGTGAGCTACAAGTACAAAACGTCCAAAGTAAATGATGCGCCATCTAATCAGAGAATGTTATTTCAGCATGTTATTCAGCCTTGGCTGGCCCTTCAAGGTTGTCTATGGTCATGATAGGGATGGATTTGGAGATTACAGAGAGGCTACTCCTTGCACACACAAGATGACAGAGCAGCATTGTGATCATCATTGGGAAGTCGGCGACCGGGTTTATCACCTTCAGCATCCTCTGGGTACTCTGATCCATCATCCATGTGGAACTTATCAAACGCTTGTATGAAACTCCACCACAAAAGGTACTCGTGCTGCTGATTACCCACTCTGCAAAGGGAGACAAAGACGACTACGACATGACAAGTGGGAGGTGCTAGTCACTTGCCAAGAACTACCCACAAGTGTGAAGCTACATGGGAGGGGGCCTTCGTGAAGGGTTAGGGGAGTTGTGGACTAGCACTGGGGGATACCTTATCAAAGGAAACCACATAAAGTTAATTCCTATCGCAACAAAAGGAAGAAGAGAAACAACAGCTAGCAGGATCCACGAGGCACGGTAGAAGAGGATAGGCTTGGCCCTAGAGTCTGTTACGAGTCAGATGACATCCCTAGCTGTAACTGTAATGTAAGATCAACCAAAAAGAAAACAGCATAAACAGCAACTTCTGTGTATGCTCCCCCAGCCTAATCTAGATCTTCAAGACTCAGGCCTTCTGTTAGGTACCCACAACCTACAAAGTGGATGACCTAGCCTAAAAATGCCACCACCCATGCTAACAACACGAAATGTTCTTCATATCAAAATTGAATTCCCCATCTCCTCCATTAGAAAGCACAAATCTAAGTTTCTTTCCCTTCCCTCCTTTTGCAGCACTCTGATTGCTTGCTCTTCCTTCTAATAGTTCTGGTTGGATGCTAATTTTGCAATCATGAACTGATAAATGCAACTTGATTTTATTATGCTCTTTTTTCAGATTGCATTTTCAAATAGTACAAAGGATACTTTTTAATGTGAGTTTTCATAATGTATTTTCTGATAGTGTAAATGTAAATATTCAGACTGTATTTTCCGACAGTGCAAAGAACCTTTGTTGATGTAAATATTTGATTCGGATTTGTGGGATCTAGAACTCTTGTTGCAAGATTGTCAGCTTTAAAGAAAGCATTCCAAACCAGCCAACTTTTTAGCCGAGCGGTTTCTACTATTGGGCAGAATGCTCCTTCGATCTACAAATATCTAATACTTTCTTCCCGAAATTTCGTAGAGATTGATTCTTCAATCGAAATCATGACAAAAATTGCGCGGATCTGAAATATAAGACGGAAAGTGTTTTGATGGCATACCTTATTTAAGGGTTCGCTTGTGTCGGAACCGCCGGAGCTAAATAGGCGAGATTTGACCACCGGCGGTCGTCCAAATAATCCGCCATGCGGAAGCCTACGGAGGAGCAGCTCGTGCTCCACCTCCACAACAGGACAGATAGCCGGCGATCGCTGTAGTGCGCGACCGCCGATCTTCCACGCTAGAGATCTAATCGCTGCCATCGTCGATAGACGCCGCTGCGCTTGTTCCCCTCCAATAGCACCGCTAGGGTTCGAGCCTTTGGGGATATAAATAATTTAGCATTTTATAATATACAGTTTTCGGGACGGAAAGTCCAGGCCGAGCCATATGGGCCGGCACGCCAAGGCCCGTGCGTACCGGCCCGAAGGCCTCGGCTCGGGATCAGCCTGGCACGCGACCTAAAAAGGGGCATTTCCTAAACGGCGCCCGTAGCGCCCGTTTTAGGCTTAACGGTACAGGGCGCACACCCCTTTCACCGCACTGGGCCGGCCCACGTTACTTTTTTTAAAGACGCAAAAAACATCGTCCTCACGGTTACTCGAACTGCAGATCTCCTTGCTCAGAGTTTGTTGTCACAACCAACCAGCCAGCCTACTTGACGTGCCTTTTTCTTCTTATAATCTTTTCTTATTTGCTGGAATGGTTTTCTTTTCTTTTTTTTCGTTTTTGGAACAGTTTTTTCTTTTTCCTTATTTATTGGAACGGTTTTGTTCATTTTTTCTGTTCTGCAAAATGCGTGAACATTTTCTGCAAAATCGATGAACTTTTCTAACCAAATTCCATGAACTTTTTTCAAAATCGATGAACTTTTTTTCAAATTCAATGAACTTTTTTTGAAAAACCAGCGAACTTTTTAAATTCGCTGAACTATTTTCAAATTGGATGAACTATTTTCATTATCCAAAATATGTTCAGATTTTTTGAAATTCGTTTGAATTTTCAGAAAATGTTTTTCGAATTTCCAAATTGTGTTCATGTTTTCGAATTTTGTTCACGTTTCAAAAATAGTTCTGAATTCCAAATTTTTGTTAACCGTATTGAAGAAAAATGTTCACCATACATTGGAAAAATGTTCAGTGGGTATAAAATATGTTCATCATGTATAGAAATTTTGTTCATCATGCATTCAAAAGGAGTTCATCGTATTAAAAAAAAAGTTCGACGTGTATTTGAATATTGTTCACTATACATTGAAAAAATGTTCAGTGTGTATTAAAAATGTTCATCGTGTAGAGAAATTTTGTTCACTATACATTGAAAAAATGTTCAGTGTGTAGAGAAATTTTGTTCAGCATGTATTCAAAAAAAGTTCAGCGTATTTTAAAAAAATGTTCAGTGTTCTTTGAATAATCTTCACCCTATACTAAGAAAATGTTCAATGTGTATTCAGAACTATTTTTGAATACGCGGACCTTTTTTGCATGCCCAAGAACTCCATCCGTAATATTTGAACATATTTTCAATAATTGAAATGTATATATGCCACAGTGTATTGTGCAATAAATAGCGTGTCTATTTGCTGTTTATTTAAACTTTCGCGGTGGGAAAATCCGCTAGCAGTTAGGTGGTGCAGTGGCTAGCCTCACCGTGTGGAAGCGGTAGGGCGTGAGATCGAATCCCGGTATGGAGGTATTTTTGGCTGTCATTTTTCTCTCGTTGCTTTGTTGCGTGATCGTGGGCCGGCCCATCCGACCGCTGCTGCGGGCGCCAGATCCTTGCGCGGCGTTGAAGGCGCCCTATAGGAGTCCCCCTAAAAAGGACGTCACGGCCCAGCATGCCTATGGGCCGTCTTTCGCCTTCTGGGCCATTTCGGCATTTCGGGCCTTCTGCGTTTTAAAAATTCAGGAAAATCTAAAATTTTGAGAAAAATACAGAAATATATAAAAATAAAAAATACAGACACACCCCAAAAAATTATTTAAAATACATAAAAATGTAAAAGAGGCTAAGTGTCATATGGATAAATATTGAGCTTTACTAGTAGCTGCCTTGTTAAAACCTTTAACGTAAACTCTCCTTGGAGATAAACTCTAGTAAAGAAAAAGAGTACAAACCTACTTACTTGAAAAATTAAATTACAAAGACTACAAAGTTCATCTACATACAGACTTTTGAACATGGATGACTGATGAGTCCAAAATTCATGTTTTTTCCTTTTGTTTTGCGCTTTCGTGGTAGGGTTTGCCGGATTTACTGATTCCGCTCACCTCTTTTGCCTACTTCCACCAAAATGTCATCAACGAATGTATTTTTTAACACGGTACATGCGCAAGCGCTCATACATACACGCATACACTCACCCATATGAACGCACAAACGCACACCCTATCCCTATGAGCACCTTCGAGAGACTAAGCCGGCATATCTTCTCGAGATTTACAAAGTCATTGTAGGTGCCTCGTCATCGACGGGAACGTCTCCTTCCACTGAAAGCACATCCCTGGAAATCCTGAAATAAATCTACGAATAATGCGAGCACCAGGACTTGAATCCTGATGGGTTGGGGATACCACTGTCCCTCTATTCATCCAAATGCATTTTGGGAGAATAAGGAAACAACGCCAAGATATGGTGATAAAATCACATCAATTAACATGATATTTTTAGGACAGTAAAACCAAGCCTAAAGCGAGCCTTCTCACGCATTTGGTATTTTCGGCCGTCCATTTTGCTGATTTAGACATTTCTGGCCGTCAGATCTGCTGTATCTAGCGACCTCCAGCCCACCTTTTGATTCATGGCCCAACTGTCCTAAGGGGCTGCTTGCTCGTAAGAAAAACGGAGGCTCAGGTAAATCGGGCTGATTTTCCCAGCCCATGTATCTAACCGAGCGGTCCAGAGCGATATGTTGCTGCGCTCGTTAAAACAAATGTTCGCTCGAGGGGATCGAGGATCTAGCCGAACACAGGGACGGGCGCGACGCAGAGTGGGCGATTGGTCCGCGAGGGGATCGAGCCAACGCGCGCCATGCGGGTGATTCGGGGGCCGCTCGATCTAGCACAACGGGGGATGCGGGCGATGAAATTTGACGCCTCGTCTGCTGGAGGAGTTCATCGTTGTTCCTACAGGCCATTAATGAAATTGAAAACGGGGGCAAATAGTGGAGTTCAGTTACTGGTTAGCATCTTACATATAATGTACGTATGTCCTAGACTGGTGGTCATAGAGGTGGGCGATGGCAATTTTGAGCCAACCGCGCCCGAGGAAGCGCGTGTGTGCTACGACAATCAAATAGGCTGCATCATACAGACAACTGCCACCATCAACGATAAGAAACTAAAGAAGATAGATAATATGAGGCCCTCCCTCCTAAAGAAGCTGCACCAAATATTCTTGTTCCTGGGCTGGAATGAAAAGGATTATAGAGATCCAGATAACGACCCGACAATGAAGAAGATAAACAAACACTCCATGACCAAGTTTAGCGACGCGTTGGCCGCCTGGAAATCAAGGGTGAAATATCGATCGTCAACAAAAAGGAACCCTACTCCGAGATTGTAAAGGATAATCCGACAATCATGGCATAGCACTTTCAAATATTCAAGGCGGCTTGCGAGGCCGAAGCTGCCAAAAAAAAGTCGAAGTACATGAAGGGGCTTCAACAGAGGAACATTGGGTGCCACCACCTCGAAAGTCGTGGTTACGGCGGGAAGAGGTCCATATGGGCCAAGGAGGACGCGGAAGCCGCGAGTCTGGGCATACCAGACCCCTTGGCGGAGTTCACCGTCCCGCAGGAGTGTGACGTCCTCAGGGCCCGGCACCGTTGGGACCCAGTGAAGAAGGTTTTCGAGACGAACACAGTCACGATGGAGTTCATGAGACTGCTGCTAATTTTAGTTTCTGATCAATTCGACTGCATGTTAGTCATATTTGTAAATGATCCTTGTGCCTTTTGCAGAGAGAGCAGCACAGGATTGCGGCCGAAAGTGACTCGCTGTCTGAGGCGTTGGCAAGGTCCAAGTGGGACACTCCATTCAACCGGGTGTTGAACATATTGAAAGGACTCCCAGTGGAGAATCGACCGTCGTATGGACGCGTGCACGGTGTCGGAGACGGCGCCACATGGAATAAGTACTACCGTGAGACCACGGAGGAGAGAAAGGAAAGATGGAGGTTAACTGAAGAAAACATCGACAAGAAGGTTGAGATTGCGGTTGAGAAGAAATCATACGAGACAATCATCGAATAGCCAGTAGCTGCCGCAAAACAGGTGCTTGTAGATATGTCTACTACCTTGGTTCCGGCCGTTTTCAATTGTAGCAGGCAAAATCCAGAAAAAAAATGCAGCGGACTTTCCCCTTGCTAACTTCTTGGGGAGCAGCTCGACTAGCGTTGCACCAGCGCCTGCAGCTGCACCTCCTCCCGCACCGGCTCCAGCACCGGACGTGCTCGGCGGTGCTTCGTCTTTGGCTGAGCTCGACGCCCTCGCGGTATCTGTCACACCGGCCCTCTTCAATAAATGTATAATCTCCCGTTTTCGTTGCCTTTCGGATGTCTCACGTCGCAGACTTTTCTTTGCAGGCCGATGAAACCCCGTGCACCATATGGTCCACCATCGGCGGCCAGAAGGTGGACATGGGGAAGGCGACGATAATGGAGCCGAAGGAACCATTGTTCCACAGCCGGCCGATCCCCCCGGACGTCTTCAAGGTTTCTGTGGCCAGTGTCAAACCGGGCCACGAGAATTTGGCTCCTCTGGTACTAGTGCGGGATGACGACGAGACCCCACGGCGGCTTGGTGATTGTTGCAATGGGTGGGTCCTGTTGTGGCCAAAGAGTCTGCTTAAATGAGGCGTCCGAGAGCACACCCACGAGCATGCAGTTAGGTATGAAAATCAACACCTCACCTACTCAATTAGCGTCGGTTGTCGTGCTGGGTGATAGCGGAGGGGGTGAGGAAGAGGCTCCATTAGTCGTTGGTGACGTCGCCATAGATGAGGATGACGATGACGATGACACTCAACAGTATGTAAATACTAGCGCCTACTTAGGGTTTGAGCGTCATGAGTCAGTGCTTGAATTGCCGCCTCTGGAGTCTGAACGTATGATGGGCAACCTTCCGGTACCAAAGAAGTCTAGGAAGAGACCGAGGAAAGGCAAAAAACCTGCTTCTATGATCCAGCCGCCTCAACAGCCTCGGGTTCAAGACCGTATAGATATCCCCGGTGCAGCAAAATGGCATATCACCGGTGAACAAATCCTACCTGAAGCAGCGATAGGGGCCAGATTCGGTGATGTAAGGAGACTTCAAGACGATGTGCTGCAGAGAGATAAAGGCCTCCTTGCCTCGGAAAATCCAGGATACCCACTCTACGTGGTTAACGTGCCGCGGCAATTGTCGTACGTCAACACATTCCCCACGGACAAGTTCTTCCTTCGATTCGATTACATCTTTGACATGTATCACTCGAAGAAGCTGGATTTTACGTTTGTCCGCCTTTATGCCTTGCACATGAACTACCTCATCGAGGTTGGGCAGATACCTTTTATCTGTGTCGCTGACCCGTACTTCATGCATGAGGGCTTCTTGGCAGTCTTTGCAAAGCACTGTGAATATGTGAGACTACCTCATCAATTTCATGCTCGCCAATAAGGGCAAGGAGGTGATTCTCGTGCCTTATCATCCCCTGTAAGTCACCCGTGCGGATATCCTTCCTTCGATTTCAATCATTCATTTGCAGGTGGAGGCTAATTAATTTGAGGTGTACTTATTTTGCGTAGCGGCGGGCGCGCCATCCTCATCATCCTCTACCCTCGATACTCCCACACTCTTTACTTGGACTCGTCGAAGAACATTACCAAAAAGGATTACACCCACATCAAGTATGTTCTCGACAGTGCTATATTTTACTACGACAAACAGGGTGGAGAGGTCAACGACAAGAAGACAAGGAACGGCAGGCCCGCCTTCAGCCATAATACCGACTTATGCTGCATCCAGCAACCGAGTGATTCTCTTAATGATGGATTCTATGTACTACACCATATGCTGGAGTACAGACGGGATCACCAGAACCTTCGAATGTCACCTAAATCCGGCGATGCCCATATTCTGCAATGGGCAAAGGACTTAGGAGATATCGAGGATCATCGACTTCGAGCTGAGTTCTATCACATCCAGCGTGAACTTGCCCAAATCATCATGAAGGAGGTCGTTGAAAAAACAAGGATGTTCTACGAAGGACAAATGTCGCGAGAAGACGTCCGAACACGCATAGCCTCTCAGCGTCTCGACATGAAGCCTTTCACTAAGCTCGGGGACTATCTCCATGACATGGATGGATGGCACGACATGTTGGAGTGATTGTCGATATATGACAATGTGTCCGTTTAGTCCATACTTTCTGTATGACAAAACTTTGAGTTATGCACGACGAAACTTTATTTGTGATGTAATTAAACCGTCCTCCTCCTTGACTAGCAAAGATCACTCTAGTTAGGGCATTTTGGGTACGATGAACTTTGTTATTTATGCTTATGATATGTTGCTTCTATTTTTGCCAAGTCTGTCCCTTTCTGTTGCTCAACTATATATGTTGCATATCATCGACTCATGTGACGATGCAGGTGCATAGATCATTGATGGCGAAGAAGTGCTACGCCAGGAGTATACGATGAGTGGCCAGAGTGTCAGGCCTAGGTGTACCGGTTTCCGGTTTCCGAGCGACTGCCAGTAGTTAGTTTAGGTTCACGCTAATGCGAGAGAGGGATACAAACTCATGTACTTCATAGTTCTGCTCTCACTCATAGTGATAACTCTTCTCGCGTATATCATTGTTTAGATGGATGACGATGTAGTTGCAAGTAATAGAGACCTGTATCACTATTTTCGAGATGATGACGAGAGACCACTTTGTGTTGGATGATGATTATGATGATGACATGATTTGATGAGACTATTTGTATGTATATGCTATGATTACATTTGTATGTGTATGATATGCTAAAGATTATTGTATAAAGCCTATTCAAATACAAAACAAATATGCAGAAAAAAACAGAAACTAATAAAACTAGCAGTAGCGCTTCCTGCTAAAAAGCGCTGCAGATATTAGCAAAGAAGCTCTGCACTAAAGCGCCATTGCTAGCCATGTATAGTAGTAGCGTGGGATGACAGCGCCATCGCTACACGTTAGTTAGCGCCTTATCGATGGCGTCGTCTCTGCGCCATCGATAGGCAAAATACCTGCGCTATTGCTAGGGTTTTCCCTAGTAGTGGGTCCACATTCCTAATCCATGCCATGCCAAACATTGAACTTTCCTGAAACATTCATCTTGAAGTGGCATTAGCTCAATGAGCTATATGTTGTTAATCATTACCAAAACCACCCAGGGATAATTGCACTTTCAATCTCCCCCTTTTTGGTAATTGATGACAACATATAGATCAAAGCTTCGACAAATGATAATAAGAATTAAATACATCATCGCTTTGAGAAGTATGTGATAAGCAAGAGCTTCCCCTAAATTTGTGCATTATTTAAGGTTTGCTTTTGAATGCAAATGCACAATCGATTAGTATTATGGGTTACTCTTCCATGTCACATACATCTTGGTGGAGCGCTCAAAATGATAACAATTAAAAGCATGCACTCATCACCAAGAAAAGTGAATGATCATATATGGATACAAGAGATAATGTCATTCAAACACACATTAAAGTAGCATATGATCAACCACATGATCATCCAAGTATCTCACAAAAGGCATAATGTATCAAGCGAACACACATTAAAGTTCAATAAAATAAAGTGCAAGAGAGACAAAAAGCAACACACACTCTCTCTCGAAGACTATGATCTATACATATTTCTCCCCTTTGGCAACAAGTTACCAAAAAGTTCAAATATGCATAGTGCTATGCGTCTCACGGGCTTGGTCTCTATGAGGTGGGGTAGTGATGACTCCAAGAACGAAGGCTTCAGTTGATGTAGCTGGAGTTGCTGGAGTGGCTGCTGGAGGTGGCATTGAAGTTGTGGCTGCTGGTGCAGATGTAGTAGCTCGTGTATCTAGAACTGGCACTGCAACAGACCTCTGACCTCTTGGCACATACTGAAAAGCTTCTATAGTTGCCTTGCCCTTCTTCTCCTCTGCTTCCTCCTGGAGTTGCTCAACTACTAACTGAATCTTAGTTACTTTTACATCAAGATCATAGAATTTTTGCTCAATGATCCTCTCCAAACTCTCCTGATTCTGAGTTAGGGTGGCCAAGCCCTTCTCAATCCTCAAGGTAGATTGGATCATAAATCCAAGTTGATCTTGTTTGCTCTTCAAGAACACCTGAGATGCCTCTTCAACACTTGGCATCTTTGCAGCTTTCTCTGCCCTTGCCTTTGCTCTCTTCTCATGTGCTTGCACTGATGAAGCGTCATTCTCATCCATCACAACTGTGTTGTCTTCAGAATCTAGCTTGAGAGGTAAGTGCTCCTTGTCCAACAAATAAGTGCATGTGCCCATCTTTGAGTTGATGAGCACCTGAATTTGTGGAGCATACCCACAAGACCTCTTCTGATCAACAACTGTCCTCTTGATTGTTTCTACAATCAGACTCATCACCTTGAATTTCTAAGGGACATAAAAAATGTGCAGCAAGTTGATTGAATGTCCTCTTATCATCCTGTGATCTCCAGGCTTGGGCAAAAGAGTATGCCTCGGGATGGTGTTGATTGTAGGCAGACCAGACAACAGATACTTCACTAAGCCCAACTTATGAGTTTCCAGGGCTGCATCAGGAATTTCCGTGTACATACTAGCCATGGAGTTGTGGTGTTTCTTCTTCTTGGCATACACATCCAAGTCACCCTCATGAGCTATTGGTGCATTGATCAGCTTGGCCCATTCATCAACAGTTGATTGGTACCTAGTACCTTTAGACATCCACATTGTCCTTCATCAGGATAGAAGTGAGCAGTGGAGTAAAATTGCATGATCAGCTCATCATTCCGCTTGGTGAGCTTTTGTCCAACAAACTTGTCAACTCCACAAGCCTTGAAGCTATCATAGACACCTGGGAAGTGATCTTCATTCTCTCTGATGTATGTCTAGTCAACCCATCTCATGTCACAGACAATAGGGTTCTTGTCAAGCAGAATGGTCTCATAGAAGTCTTGTTGTTCTTTAGTTCCATAGCAGTTCTCCTTCTCACAGCATACAGATCACTATTTCTCCAATCTCAGGCCTGCATCCTTTCTGATTCTCATGTCCTCTGCCACTGGATGAGTGTCATTGTGGTCTGGGATCTTTGGTTTGAGCTTTCTCAGCACTTGGGCTTCAGCTTCTTATTCTTCAGCTTCAGGCACTGGGGTGTTGTTCTTCTCTTCAGTAGGAATGTTTCTTATGCTTCTCTTGGGTGCAGACTTGGTGGCTATAGCAGCAGCTTTGGGAGCAGATTTGGGCTTAGGAGCAGCCCCGGACTTGATTACATCTCCCATAAGCTTTTGGGATTTGGGTGCTGGAGCAGCATCCTCTTCCTCTTCCTCTTCAGAATCTCTCACCATCGTTGACTTTCCAAGAACTTTAGCAGTAGTGGTTCTTGCCCTCTTCTTCTTCTTGTCATCACCAGCTGCTTCACCATCATCAGATTCTAGAGTGAACTTCATGGTTTCCCATGTGGCAACTTTTCTTGGCTTGGATGTTGGGATTCTCCTAGCTGGTGCCTTCTTGTTCAGGCCAGGCTTTGTAGATGCAGCAGTGCCAAACTCCTTCTTCACCACCTTCCTCTTTCAGACAGCCTCACCCTCAGCTGCAACATATTCCTCATCTTCAGAATCTGAGGTTCTCTTCTTCCTTGCTCTAGTGGCTGCCTTGGGCAAGTTACTAGGTGTGCTCCTACTGCCCTCATCATAGCTACTTGAGGTACTAGTGTCCTCACTCATTTGCACTTGCTCTTCAGACTTATTCTGGCTATCACTTTGGTGAGACATCTTGGCAGGCAAACTGACAGCAAACCCTGTGAATAGATTATAGATGAGGTAGAGTTGATGAGCATCACAAAGTACAGAGATTTTGCAAAACAAATGAGTCAAAAACTTACTTTTAGTTCTCTACAGAAATGACCTCGGAGTGATGACCCACAAGTATAGGGGATCCACCGTAGTCCTTTCGGTAAGTAAGAGTCTCGAACCCAACGAGGAGCAGAAGGAAATGACAAGCGGTTTTCAGTAAGGTTTTCTCTGCAAGCACTGAAATTGTAGGTAACAGATTGTTTTGTGATAAGATAAATTGTAACGGGTAACAAGCAATGAAAGTAAATAAAGTGCAGCAAGGTGGCCCAATCCTTTTTGTAGCAAAGGACAAGCCTGGACAATTTCTTATAATGAGAAAAGAGCTCCCGAGGACACATGGGAATTATCGTCAAGCTAGTTTTCATCACGCTCATATGATTCGCGTTCGGTACTTTGATAATTTGATATGTGGGTGGACCGGTGCTTGGGTACTGCCCTTACTTGGACAAGCATCCCACTTATGATTAACCCCTATTGCAAGCATCCACAACTACAAAAGAAGTATTAAGGTAAACCTAACCACAACATTAGACATATGGATCCAAATCAGCCCCTTACGAAGCAACGCATAAACTAGGGTTTAAGCTTCTTCACTCTAGCAACCCATCATCTACTTATTACTTCCCAATGCCTTCCTCTAGGCCCAAATAATGGTGAAGTGTCATGTAGTCGACGTTCACATAACACCACTAGAGGAAAGACAACATACATCTCATCAAAATATCAAACGAATACCAAATTCACATGACTACTAATAGAAAAACTTCACCCATGTCCTCAGGAACAAACGTAACTACTCACAAAGCATATTCATGTTCCTAATCAGAGGAGTAATAATATGCATTAAGGATCTGAACATATGGTCTTCCACCAAGTAAACTAATTAGCATCAACTACAAGGAGTAATCAACACTACTAGCAAACCACAGGTACCAATTTGTGGTTTTGATACAAGATTGGATACAAGAGATGAACTAGGGTTTGAGAGGAGATGGTGCTAGTGAATATGTTGATGGAGATTGACCCCCTCTCGATGAGAGGATTGTTGGTGATGACGATGGTGATGATTTTCCCCTGCCATAGGGAAGTTTCCCCGGCAGAACAGCTCTACCGGAGCCCTAGATTGGTTCCTCCTCGTGGCGGCAGAGTTTCGTCCCGTAAGCTTGCCTCTAATTTTTTTTCCAGGGTGAAAGCCTTCATATAGCAAAAGATGGGCACCGAAGGGCCACCAGGGGGCCCAAGAGACAGGGGCGCGCCCCCACCCTCCTGGCCAGGGTGTGGGTCCCCTCTGGTGTTTTCTTCGCTCAATAATTCTTATTAATTCCAAAAATAACTTCCGTGGAGTTTCAGGATTTTTGGAGCAGTGCAGAATAGGTTTCCAATATTTGCTCCTTTTCCAGCCAGAATTCCAGCTGCCGGCATTCCCTTGTAAAATAAGAGAGAATAGCCATAAGTATTGAGATATAATGTGTAATAGCAACCCATAATGCAATAAATATTGTGTCGTGGGGAAACGAGCACCTATGGGGCAGGGCCCTTCTCGGTCCGGCAGGGAGCGGAGGGCGCACGAAGAGCAGATCGAGGTCGAGCACACGAGGGATTTTACCCACCGAGCTCTCCCGAGAGATAAAACTCCTACTGCTGCTTTGTGTTTCTATTCTGTTCTTGCTCGAAAGCGTGGGTGTGTGGTCGTTTCGAATGAGTCGAACCCCTTCTACGTGCGCATGGGCCTCCTTTTTATAGTCTAAAGGGGTCACCGATAGGTGGCACGCAGAGAGAGAGGGGTAGAAAAGTAAAAACGCGGGTTGGTACAACCGCTACCAATAGTGCCCCTACCTAACTCTAACGGCAGGGGACAAGGGCATTTAATGCCCGTCCGGTCGCCCAAACAGTGCAGGAAGCGACCGTTAGAGGCGCCATCGATCGCCACGATGGCCTCCTAGTCATCTTCATTCGCCACCTCGCACCGCTTGGCTGCACAGCTACCCACCACGTGCACCAGGAGCGTTCCTGCGGCGACACGTCGTCGGATGTGCTGGAGCGTGGGCGCAGAGTGGTGGCTTCGCCGCGGCAAGTGCCTTGCCGCGCCCGCAAGCTTGTCACTCATCGGGTCTTGCCGGGACGCGCGGTGCGTCGCGGCAAGTCTCTTGAAACGCCTTGGCTGGCCTTCCCGGCAAGCTCCTCTTGCCGGGGTCTTGTCCTTCCCGACAAGCTCCTCTTGCCGGGGCCTTGTCTTCTCAGTCAACACTTTGTTCTTGAATGGCAGTAATATGAATAGCGAAGAATCTTGGCGGACGCCCGGCAAGCCTTGCCATGACGCCGCGATCGCCCATGACAAGTTCGGGGTACTAAGGTACCCCTACTTTAGTACACCGACAGGAGCCCCCGGGCCTGGGCCATACACGGTGCTGAGCGCTGTTGGGCTAGGCCCAAAACAGGGCACGAGCACACGCGGCCTGGGTCCAAACCAAATCCACTCCGTATCCACCGCGTCCTCCCGTAATGGCACGCGTCGATTGCGGCGTCGTGGGAGAGATTGTGGGCAATATTTAAATCCAAGAAATGCGTAACGCTCGCCTCGGTTCTGCATCCCCGCCACGCGGCTTCCATGCGCTTGGGGTCGCGGACGGTGGAAGCGGAAAACTGGGCCGTTGCGAGCAGAGGCAGCGGGTCGGCTCCGACTTCCTGCTCTTCCCGTGCCTTGATTCGCTGAGTGGGCGGCGGGCCCCACCTCGCTCCTTTAAAAGGAGCGGGGGAACGCAGGCCCACACTCTCTCATCTCCTCCTTTCTTCACCGCTCCCTTTCTCCCATTCGCCATGGAGAAAGGGAACCTGCCCTTCTTCGGTGGCGGCGAGGGTCGCCACCAGACAGCGCACCCTCCCTATCCATGCCTGGTGGCGAGCCAGCCACAAGGGGAAGAGGGAGGGGCGAGGTCGTGACGAGGTCGAGGACGAGGTCGAGGCGCCGGGAAGAGGCGGATGGGCGGCACGCCAGCTCCGCCTCGCCGGCGTTCCTCGCCCCACGGTGGTCCATACAGGGGACGACCCTTGCGAGTTCTTCGTCAGGCTGCGCCGGGCGCCTCGTCGTCGTCTCCGGCTTCTAGCTCCGTTTGCGAGTGTGATGGAGTTGGACCCGCCGAGACATCGAGATCGCACATGAGGGGTCAGGGGATCGGCGCACGCGAGTCCGCGTTGTATTCCCAGCCCCTAATGTGATGTATCTTGATCGTGGGTGGAAGACGTTCGCCGCATCCACAGCTGATGGGGGTTTACCTCCATTTTAAGTTAATGGAGGGCGACCTCCTCTCCGTCAAGGTCTTCGGGTGCTTCGGCACTCGGGCGAAGTGCTGCGTGGACAGCTCCTCCGATAGCGAAGACTCCCCCTCGAGCGAGAGTGACGAGGAGGAGAGCGACAACGATGATCAAGGTAGCGGGCGGCGGGATGGCGGGCCCGACTAGGTGTCGGGCGCCGCTTCGTGCGTCACCGGCGACCCCATCATCCTTGTCGCCGGCTCCTTGAACTCCCTGGGGTCGTCTCCTTGGGCGGCTGGCGTAGGGAGGCTGCGGAAGGGGAAGAGGGCTGGCGACAAGGCCGTCAAATCGGAGTACGAGGGTGTAGTGCCCTCGACAACGTGCTGACGTCCTGCCGCCCCGTCTTCGAGCCCCGCTTCTGGCGCCGCCATCACCGTCCAGCCTTCTGGACGGCCCCGGGATGTTCTCTTGGTGTCTTCGCACTGTGAGCTCGCCTAGGCGCCTTTTTGCCTTTTTCGCCTCCTTGATCTACCTCCGAAGAGAGGGACAGAAAGGGATTACGGCATCTTATCTTTTTAATTTGTAAGCCTTCGGCCTTAGCCGCATCTAAAACTTGTAACCCTCTCTTTCATGTTTTCATCCTCTATGGACTATGCACTGAGTGGGATGTTTTTAATGAAAAGGGATGCATGACGAGGCGAAAGATTTATCTCGATATCGCAGCCCCCGGCAACTCTGGCTTGCCGTGGATGAATCTTGGTACTCGCAGCCCCCAGCAACACTGGCTTGCCGGGGCTCAGGTGCCGGCGTGCCCTTCTTCTCCTTCCTTGTCGCTGTTACTTCAGTTATGCGAACAATTTAGTCAATGCTGCAACAAGCTATTTTTGTAATATAACTCTATTCTGGGCAACACTTGTTATGTCATATCCTTTACTCTGTTCCATCCCTTGTATGTTTTTACCCTACGCTTTTAGGAAACTTGCCGGTGCAAACACGCTTGCCGCGAGCGCCGAAAAGTGAACATCATCGAATTGCGGGCGGTGTCGCCTCCCAAGAAGAAATCTTGTCGGGGCTAGTTGCAGCACACTTTCATTGTTGAGCGGACTCGAAACAAATTAAGGGCACAACTTAGCCACGAGTCGATTCCTCCGCGCACAGGTTTTCCATTCAAGGCACAGTCGTTCAAGGAGTATAACTTTAAAAAAATTAAAATTGACTGTGCTCAAACTTTGACAACTTAGCTTTTTTGTCGTCTGTGTCCCGGCAAGGCTATACTTCTTTGAATGGCGCTTGATCCATGTCATTATCTTCTCCTTCCCCCCGGTGAACTTGTGGGCGGAGGGATCTTCTCTTTGAGGAAAAGATAGAAGAGAAAATAAAGATATGAATCTTTAAGGCTTGTTATTGCTTACCGGGGGTTGGTGCTGCATAAGATGTCAGTTTATACATGCAAAAAAGGCATGAAATTTGACAATTTTTGCATAGCACATGATCTTTATTTATGCACGGGATCTGCGCCCGGCTTTGTACAAAGGGTTACATGCAACGGCGGCAAGGCTTGTACAAAAGGTGGTTGCCGGGACAGCTGGTTCCGGCAACCGCGCCTTATGGGTAAAACTTGCAAAGATGCTCTATGTTCCAGGAGTTGCTCACCGGAAAGCCATCTTTGGTTTCAAGGTGGACAGCGCCAGGCCTAGTGACTCGCCTTACCCGATAAGGGCCTTCCCACTTCGGCGTCAACTTGTTGGAATTCTTCGCGGATTGAACGCTACCAAGAACAAGGTCGCCTTCCTCGAAGCTTCGGCATTAACTTTGGCTATGGTAGCGGCGCAAAGCTTGTCGGTAGCGAGCAGCTCGACAAAGAATGAAGACGATCCTCCTCGAGGAGCAGCGCGTCATCTTGCCGCAGCTGCTCTTGCTCAAGCTCATCATAAGCAAGCACTCGAGGCGATCCGTATATGAGTTCCGTGGGGAGAACTGCTTCTGCTCCGTAGACAAGAGCAAAAGGTGTCGGCGGTGGGCTCGATTTGGCGTCGCCCCGATCGACCAAAGAACCACCGGCAGCTCCTCGATCCATTTCTTCCGCACTTGCGCAGCTCAGAGAAAGTTCGGTCTTGAGCCAGCGCGAAGACTTCAGTTCGCCCTCTCCGCTTGACCGTTGCTTCTCGGGTGAGCAATGAAGCGAAGCGATCTTGGCGCCAAGATCTTGGACGTACTGCATGAAGGTGCGGCTCATGAATTGAGTGCCATTGTCGGTGATGATCCTGTTAGGGACTCCGAAACGGCAAACAATTGACCTGAAGAACTTGACTGCTGACTGTGTTGTCACCTTCCTCACTGCTTCCACCTCCGGCCACTTCGTGAACTTGTCGATCGCAACATACAAGTACTCGAAGCCCTCGACATTCTCGGCCCAGGTTGGCCCGGCGAGTCGGCGATCTTGGCCTTCTTGGCGGGGAGTGTATTGTGGTGGCACCCCCACCAGTCTTGTCGCCACCGGCTTGCGCCTGGACGTCTTGCCGCGGCTTCGACGAGCTTGGTTGCCGGGGCTTGTCGCTGTTGGCGAAGCCGATGAGGCTCTAGATGGTGATCCTCCAGTCGTCGATCTTGTCCGGCGCTGGAGGGTAGTCTAGTAGCAGTTGGGCTCGAGCCAATGCTTCGCGCCAAAGATGTCGTGGGGAAACGAGCACCTATGGGGCAGGGCCCCTTCTCTGTCCGGCAGGGAGCGGAGGGCGCACGAAGAGCAGATCGAGGTCGAGCACGCGAGGGATTTTACCCAGCTTCGGAGCTCTCTGGAGAGATAAAACTCCTACTGCTGCTTTGTGTTTCTATTCTGTTCTTGCTCGAAAGCGTGGGTGTGTGGTCGTTTCGAATGAGTCGAACCCCTTCTACGTGTGCATGGGCCTCCTTTTTATAGTCTAAAGGGGTCACCGACAGGTGGCACGCAGAGAGAGAGGGGTAGAAAAGTAAAAACGCGGGTTGGTACAACCGCTACCAACAGTGCCCCCTACCTAACTCTGACGGCAGGGGACAAGGGCATTTAATGCCCGTCCGGTAGCCCAAACAGTGCAGGAAACGACCGTTAGAGGCGCCACCGATCGCCACGATGGCCTCCTAGTCATCTTCATTCGCCACCTCGCACCGCTTGGCTGCACAGCTACCCGCCACGTGCACCAGGAGCGTTCCTGCGGCGACACATCGTCGGATGTGCTGGAGCGTGGGCGCAGAGTGGTGGCTTCGCCGTGGCAAGTGCCTTGCCGCGCCCGCAAGCTTGTCGCTCGTCGGGTCTTGCCGGGACACGCGGTGCGTCGCGGCAAGTCTCTTGAAACGCCTTGGCTGGCCTTCCCGGCAAGCTCCTCTTGCCGGGGCCTTGTCTTCTCAGTCAACACTTTGTTCTTGAATGGCAGTAATATGAATAGCGAAGGATCTTGGCGGACACCCGACAAGCCTTGCCGCGGGACGGTGTGACTGCCCGTGCACAAGTTCGGGGTACTAAGGTTGTGCACAGGTAGGGGGCGTCGAGGTTGTGCGAACCTGATCCGGTCTTCACGCGCGCTACATCGACATCTTCATCGACATGCCACCGAAGAAGAAGGCTTCGGAGGTGGCCGCTCCATCCACGTCGATCCCGCCGCCGCCGGAGCAAACGAGCGGTGGGGTTGACGCCGGCGGAGGAACGGGCGTCGACAGGGGGACTCACATCGTCACCAGGTCCAAGGACAAGGCCCCGCAAGCTTCGGCATCCGTACACGCACCGCACCCCACCCAGGAGGTGCGGGATCAACAACGCCATGGTGCTCCTGGCACCGTGCTCGCGTTGGAACAGGGCCAAGCCGGTGGATCGCGGGATGTTCAAGGCCAACGTGCGCGTCAGCACGTTGGCACGAGCGCGGCACGGTCGCCTGGACGGGATGTTTCCCCTTCTAACACTGTTAGAAGTTTGAGCATATCACGCTCCTCGCATCGTTCGCCCTCGCCGCCGAAAACACCAGAGGAAGCGTTGGCTCGAGCCCAATCACATTAGACTACCCTCGGCACGGACAAGATCGACGATCGAGGATCACCATCCGAGCCTCATCGGCCGCTTAACGGTGACAAGCCCCGCAACCAAGCTCGTCGGCCGCGGCAAGACGCCCAGCGCAAGCTGATGGCGATAAGACCGTGGGGTGCCACCACAGTACACTCCCCGCCAAGAAGGCCAAGATCGCCGACTCGCCGGGCCAACCTCGACACCGACTCCACTGCATCGTCGGACCCACGAGCTCGTCGCGATCAACGCCAAGTACTCCAAGAACGACGACAAGAAGACGCCGACTTTTCGAATCGCCGGAGAGAAACGCGACGACAAATCCGGTCGGCTACCGGGCCCATGCTGATATGCATGCGCTTAGGGGAGCCAGCGACTTGCGTCTGACGATAAGTTGCCCTGCGTTCACTCGTGAGCTGCGGCAGGTCCAGTGGCCCAGTACCAAGAACTTCAAACCAGACGTGCCCGAGAAGTATGATGGCAGGATACATCCGTCAGGGTTCCTCAGCGTCTACACCATAGGGTGCAGCTGCGGGGGGCGACGAGAAGATCTCGCCAACTACTTCCAGCGGTGCTCAAGCCCAACGCCGATCTTGGCTCATGCACTTGCCGGACAACTCCATTTCTTTGTGGGCGGACTGTGTCATCAGTTTGTCGGCGCCTTCACAGCGACCACAAACCCCATGGCCAGAGAGCGATCTTCATTTGCTCGCCTGTAGGAAGGAGAACCCTAGCAAAGTACATACAGAGATTCAGCCAGTGCGGCGAACATCCCGATGTCCACCTTGCGCGGTTATCGGTCGTTCCATCGTAACGCACAACCGCAGATGAGGGAGGAAATGGCGATGTGCAAAATCAGAGATGTCGCGAGCTGTATGCTCGCCGACAAGCGCCGCGTCTTTGAAGAAGGAGGAAACTCCCGGAGAGAATGCAGGAGTAGAAGGATCTCGACAAGTGAGGACGCCCCTCGGCAAGAAGAACCGAGGCGGAACAACGTAAATAGAAAGGCTAAGGATGTGCTAGTTGTCGAGCAGTCCGGCAACGGAGGCGGCGCCGAGAAGGCCAAAGCTGGTGACTCTGGCGAGGCTGTGGTGGCCGCCGATAAGCGGGATTTGCTCCGCAAGCAAGATCTTGCAAGATCCACCGCACCAAGGGCCATGACCTCCAAGCCTGCAAGAAGGTTGAGCAGATGGCGAGCTACGAAGGCTGAGTACGAGCGCCGCGACAAGGAGAAGGCCCAGAAGGTGGCGGAGGATCTGCAAGAAGCGCCCCGCCGGGAGGGCGCCATGACAAGGCCAAGCAATGCAAGGAGACAGCCTCCCGCGCGCGACAAGGATGAGGATGAGGACGAAGATGACGAGATGGAGGAGGATGAGACTGACGAGCAGGAGTTTCAGAAGGCAACGGAGGTTTTGTGCATCGACGGCGGCGCTTCTCTGCACACCTCGCACCGCCAACTCAAACAGTGGGTGCGGGAGGTGAATGCAGCAGAACCATCCGTTGAGTCGCGCAAGCCCCTGAAGTGGTCCAGCAAGCCCATCGTCTTTGATGTTGAGGATCACCCTGATCGCATCACTGCGGTCGGGTGCTTGCCGATGTTGGTTTCTCCAACCATCCGCAACCTCAAGGTCACGAAGATGTTGGTTGACGGCGGGGCCGGCCTAAATCTGATCTCTTCCGCGGTGCTCAGGAAGCTCCAGATCCCCGACAGCTAGCTCAAAGAGACCGGTACCTTCCAAGGAATCAACCCGGGAAGGACCAAGCCAAAAGGAAAGATCACACTGCCAGTGACATTTGGCAGCGAGCTGAACTTCAGGACAGAGAAGGTCACATTTGACGTTGCTGATTTCCCATTGCCCTACAATGGGATACTTGGCCGTCCAGCGCTTGCCAAGTTCATGGTAGCATCTCACTACGCTTATAACGTACTCAAGATGCCCGGTCCGATAAGTGTCATTTCTGTCTATGGCGACAAGAAAGATGCACTTATCTGTACCGACAAGATCTACCGGGAAGCACCAGCTGCAGCTGAATGCAAACCACTTGCCGCTGACGCTCCCGGGGGGAAGAAGAAGACCAAGTCCGGCAAGAATAGCTCTGATGCCCACTCCGACAAGCGCACCTCTTCGGAGTGCTGCGCTACCATCGAGGACGCACCATCGAGCTCCACCGGCAAGTGCAAGAAGGCAAAGACAGCCACACCAGAGACCAAGAAAGTGGCCGCCAAGGAGGACGGCACTGGTGGTACCTTCACCATCAGTGCCACGCTTGACCCTAAATAGGAAAGCGCTCGTTGCTTTCTCATGCGGCGAATGTCGATGTGTTTGCATGGCAACCATCTGACATCCCCGGTGTTCCCAGGAAAGTAATTGAGCACCACCTTGCCGTCTGTCCTCACGCGCGGCCCGTTAAGCAGAGGGTCAGGAAGCAAGCGGTGGAACGCCAAGAGTTTATTGCAGGAGAAATCAAGAAGTTGGAAGCAGCAGGCCTCGTCCGAGGAGTACTCCATCCAACGTGGTTAGCCAATCCAGTAGTCGTGCGCAAGGCGAACGGGAAATGGAGGCTTTGTATTGACTTCACTGATGTTAATAAAGCTTGTCCCAAAGATCCATTTCCCTTGCTGCGCATTGACCAGATTGTCGACTCCACGGTAGGATGTGATCTGCTTTCATTCCTTGATGCATACTCAGATATCATCGATCTTCATGGCTGAAGAGGATGAAGAGAAACCGCATTCATTACTCCATGTGGCACGTCTCGCTTTGTACGGATGCCTTCGGACTAAAGAATGCCGGTTCAACGCTTGCAAGGGTAGTCAGTCATGCTTTTGAGCCACAGTTGCACAGAAATGTAGAAGCTTACATGGATGATATAGTGGTCAAGAGCAAGGACAAAGAAACTTTGATCCAAGATTTGGACGAGACTTTTGCAAATCTGCGCAAGATCAATCTCAAGCTAAACCCCGAGAAGTGCGTGTTCGGAGTCCCTTCCGGCAAGCTTCTCGGATTCTTTGTATCTCAGAGGGGGATCGAAGCCAATCCCGATAAGATCAAGGCCATTGAGCAGATCGAAGCACCGAAGCGCGTCAAGGATGTGCGAAGGCTTGCCGGCTGTGTTGCTGCTCTCAGTAGGTTCATCTCTAAGTCAGCTGAGCGCGCCCTGCCATTTTTCAAAATTTTGAAAAAGGCAGGTCCAATGAAATGGACTCCGGAAGCGGAGGCTGCGCTACAGGACTTGAAGAGATACCTATCCTCCACTCCAATACTTGTCGCACCTAAACCACAAGAGAAGTTTCTGCTATATCTAGCGGCAACCAGTCAAGTGGTTAGTGCTGCGTTAGTAGCGGAGAGGGAGGCGGATGATGAGCAAGCAACCACGGCAAGCGAGTCCAGCGACAAGCAGGAAGCTTCCCCGTCAAGCTCTGGTCCCGACAAGGATGAATCTATGCAGCCACAGGAAGAGAAACAGAAGAAGATATTGCAGCGCCCAGTTTATTTTGTCAGTTCCCTTCTGTAGGGGGCTAGATCAAGATACTCTGGTGTGCAGAAGTTGCTTTTCGGCCTTCTCATGGCCTCGAGGAAGCTGCGCCACTATTTTCAAGCACATGAGATCACAATTGTCACTTGCTTTTCGTTGAAGAGGATATTGCAAAATCCAGAAGCAACAGGCAGGATTGTCGAGTGGGCGTTGGAACTGTCAAGCTTTGGCCTCAAGTTTGAAAGTACTTCAACTATCCAGAGCCGAGCATTGGCGGAGTTCATAGCAGAATGGACGCCGACACCCGATGAAGAAACTCCGGAGACGAGGATCCCCGTCAAGGAAGCAGGCAAGGAATGGGTCATGTACTTTGATGGTGCCTTTTTGCTCCAAGGCGCCGGTGCCGGCGTTTTACTCGTCGCACCCACCGGAGAGCACCTCAAGTACGTGATCCAGATGCACTTTCCCAAGGAGCAAGCAACAAACAATACTGCAGAGTATGAAGGGTTGCTTGCCGGACTCAGGATCGCTGCTGACCTTGGGATCAAGAAGCTTATTGTCAGGGGTGACTCGCAACTTGTCGTCCGCCAAGTGAACAAAGATTATCAGATTCCATTGATGGAAGCATACATTGATGAGGTGAGAAAGCTGGAAGAGCATTTTGACGGCCTGCAGATGGAACATGTTCCGAGAGCTCAGAACGATGTTGCAGATGGCCTGTCAAAATGCGCCGCACTCAAGTTGCCTGTGGAACCAGGGATCTTTGTGCTCAAGCTGACTCAACCATCTGTCACACCATCAACTGGGCAGAACAAGAAGAGGAAGTTGGTTACTGGCGACTACTTTCTGGCAGAGCTCCCCGAAGCCGCCGTCAAGAAGGTCCACAAGATCAACACAGACAACGCTGAGGGGCAGTCTCCTCCGACAAGCCTTAGGGTTTGTTTCGTTGAAGCAGACGCTCCCGACAAGTTTCTCTCCGGCAAACTTGCCGGGGAACATCAAGCTCCGGCGGAATCGGAGATTCTTGCCGTGGAAGCAGATGTTCCCGCAGCAGCATTTGCGCCTTTAGTCCTTGTCGTTGAGCCACAAGCTCCGGCATGGGCGCAGCAGATCGTCCATTTCCTTCAAACAGGAGAACTTCCCGAGGAGCAAGAAGAAGCAGAGAGAGTAGCCCGGCAATCAAGTATGTACCAGTTTGTCGATGACATACTGTACAGAAGGAGATTCAACGGAGTGAAATTAAAGTGCATTTCCTGGGAAGAAGGACAGGAGCTATTGGCGGAGATACATGGAGGCATATGTGGTCACCACATTGGCGCAAGAGCACTTGCCGGCAAAGCTTTCCGGCAAGGTTTCTTTTGGCCGACAGCCCTCCAGGATGCAACTGCACAAGTAACCAAGTGTGAAGCGTGCCAGTTCCACTCCAAGCAAATACATCAACCAACTCAAGCTCTCCAAACAATCCCTTTATCCTGGCGCGCCAAAGATGTCGTGGGGAAACGAGCACCTATGGGGCAGGGCCCCTTCTCGGTCCGGCAGGGAGCGGAGGGCGCACGAAGAGCAGATCGAGGTCGAGCACGCGAGGGATTTTACCCAGCTTCGGAGCTCTCTGGAGAGATAAAACTCCTCATCGCTGCTTTGTGTTTCTATTCGTTCTTGCTCGAAAGCGTGGGTGTGTGGTCGTTTCGAATGAGTCGAACCCCTTCTACGTGCGCATGGGCCTCCTTTTTATAGTCTAAAGGGGTCACCGACAGGTGGCACGCAGAGAGAGAGGGGTAGAAAAGTAAAAACGCGGGTTGGTACAACCGCTACCAACAATGGCCCCTACCTAACTCTGACGGGAGGGGACAAGGGCATTTAATGCCCGTCCGGTCGCCCAAACAGTGCAGGAAGCGACCGTTAGAGGCGCCACCGATCGCCACGATGGCCTCCTAGTCATCTTCATTCGCCACCTCGCACCGCTTGGCTGCACAGCTACCCGCCACGTGCACCAGGAGCGTTCTTGCGGCGACACGTCGTCGGATGTGCTGGAGCATGGGGCGCAGAGTGGTGGCTTCGCCGCGGCAAGTGCCTTGCCGCGCCCGCAAGCTTGTCGCTCGTCGGGTCTTGCCGGGACGCGCGGTGCGTCGCAGCAAGTCTCTTGAAACGCCTTGGCTGGCCTTCCCGGCAAGCTCCTCTTGCCGGGGTCTTGTCCTTCCCGGCAAGCTCCTCTTGCCGGGGCCTTGTCTTCTCAGTCAACACTTTGTTCTTGAATGGCAGTAATATGAATAGCGAAGGATCTTGGCGGACGCCCAGCAAGCCTTGCCGCGGGACGCTACGACTGCCCGTGCACAAGTTCGGGGTACTAAGGTACCCCTACTTTAGTACACCGACATATTGATATAAAAGCATGGTGCAAAATGGACGTATCAACTCCCCCAAGCTTAGACCTCGCTTGTCCTCAAGCGGAAGCCGAAATCAAAAAATATGTCCACATGTTTAGAGATAGAGGTGTCGATAAAAATAAAATATGGACATGAGGGCATCATGATCATTCTTATAACAACAACATATATAGATTTTATCATATGATTTCTTATGCTCAAGTAACGATCAATTCACAATGTCAAGTATGGTTCAGAAACTTCATTGGGAACTAACAAACTATAATCTCAGTCATTGAAGCAATTGCAATTTATCATAACATCAGAAAGAGTCAAGAATAGAGCTTTTCAGCAATTCCACATACTCAACTATCATATAGTCTTCTACAATTGCTAACACTCACGCAATACTTGTGGTTATGGAGTTTCAACCGGACACTGAGAAAGATAGGGGCTTATTGTGTTGCCTCCCAACGTATTCACCTTTGGGTGATGTCAACAATAATAGTTCATGCTAACTTACATCCAATTGGATATATATATATATATATATTTATATATATATATATATATGTATATATATACATATATATATATAAAGATCTTTCAAACATGAGGAGCTTGCCAAAGGATAAAATGAAAAAGGGAAAGGTGAATATCACTCAAGCATAAAGTAAAAACATAAAGTGAAAGATAGGCCCTTCGCAGAGGGAAGCAGAGGTTATCATGTGCTTTTAGGGTTGGATGCATAAAATCTTAATGCAAAAGAACGTCACTTTACATTGCCACTTGTATATGGACCTTTATTATGCAGTCCGTCGCTTTTATTGCTTCCATAACAAGATCATATAAAGCTTATTTTCTCTGCACTAATAAGTCATACATATTTAGAGAGCAATTTGCTTGCAACATGACAACTTACTTAAAGGATCTTACTCAATCCATAGATAGGTATGGTGGACTCTTATGGCAAAAACTGGGTTTAAGGATATTTGGAAGCACAAGTAGTATCTCTACTTGGTGCAAGGAATTTGGCTAGCATGAGGGAGAAAGGCAAGCTCAACATGTTGGGAAGATCAATGACTATATACTTTAACTGAGATGTGAGAAAAAATAAACCATTACGTTGTCTTCCTTGTCCAACATCAACTCTTTTAGCATGTCATACTTAATGAGTGCTGCCAATCATAAAAGATGTCCAAGATAATATATTTGTATGTGAAAACCTCTCTTTCCTTATTACTTCCTATTAGTTGCAACGATGACCAAAACTACGTTTGTCAGCTCTCAACAACTTTTATGCCTCATACTTTCTATGTGTGAAGTCATTACTATCCATAAGATCAATATGGACTCTTTTATTCTTTTTATTCTTTCTACTTTCTCAAGATCATGGCAAGATAGTAAAGCCCTTGACTCAACACTAATCTTTATTATAGATAGCTCACGGACTTGATTACATAAAGAGATCACAAAGCAAAACTCAAAACTAATTGATACTAAAACTTCAATCTACTAGATCAAGATACTACTAAAAGGATCGAACTAAAATAAAATGGTAAAGATAGGAGTGTGATGGTGATACGATACCAGGGCACCTCCCCCAAGCTTGGCAGTTGCCAAGGGGAGTGCCCATACCCAAGTGATTATGTCTCCTTCTTCATAGTTGGTGTTGTTATCTTCTTGGCGATGATGCCCCTCAGGATACGATTCTCCTCCTCAAGCTTATTGACTTGTTGTTTGAGGTCCATATTTTCTTTGTGGAGCTTGCCCGTAATGGCTAAAGCTCCCTTTACCCAAGGATGCTGCATAGCTTCTGGAGAACAAGTGACGCTCTTTTTCATATTTTCATAAGAAAGAAATTTAACATCGGAAGGGATGACCGAATTTGGGAGGACCGAGCTATGTAGTTCCCCCATCATGAATCCTACTTGGAAGCGAGAAGTAACTTCTTGATCTTCCTCCATGGCATCTATCCTTTTGAAGTCGGCCTCCATCCCATCCTCCGTTGATGGTCCAAAGTGATAAGCATCGCTATTTGCTCCTAGACCTGGTGTCGGGTGAGACACCCGACTCTCCCCGACTGACTCTTGAGAAGACATCTTGCTCTTAATCTGCAACAGGAACAACTCAAAACAAAAACAGAGGATATTTGCATGATACGGTGGTCAAAGCCTTCGGGAGATTATATAATGAATTTTTACCAACCAAAATATGTAACGTGTAAGAAAATGGAGTCCGGGAGGCACACGAGGTGGCCACGAGACAGGGGGGCGCACCCAGGAAGGGTGGGCGCGCCCTCCACCCTCGTGGAGGCCTCGTGTCCTTCCTGGACTACTTCTTTCTTTCCAAAATTCTTAAATATTCCAAAACGGATAAAAATTGCCATTAGAACTATTTTGGAGTCGGTTTACTTACCATACCACATAACTATTCCTTTTCGGAGTCTGAAATGATCTGGAAAGTGTCCCTTATGTATTCCTCTGGGGTTACGGTCTCAACAATATTAGTTTCAACATTGATAGGATTACCTGAGATATAATGTTTAATTCTTTGACCGTTCACCACCCTCGAACTTGTGCCTTCGAAGTTGTTGATTTTTATGGCACCGGAATGATAGACCTCCTCGATAACGTAAGCACCTTCCCATTTAGAGAGAAGTTTTCCTGAAAAAATCTTAAACGAGAGTTGAATAATAACACATAATCACCTACGTTCAACTCACGCTTTTGTATCCTTTTGTCATGCTAGCGTTTGACTTTTTATTTGAATAGCTTGGCATTCTCATAGGCTTGGGTTCTCCATTCATCAAGTGAGCTAATATCAAATAACCTCTTCTCACCGGCAAGTTTGAAGTCATAGTTGAGCTCTTTAATAGCCCAATATGCTTTATGTTCAAGTTCAAGAGGTAAGTGACATGCTTTTCCATAAACCATCTTATACGGAGACATACCCATAGGATTTTTGTATGCAGTTCTATAGGCCCATAATGCATCATCAAGTTTTTGGACCAATTCTTTCTAGATCTATTGATGTCTTTTGCAAAATAATTTGAGCTCTCTATTGCTCAACTCTACTTGACCACTAGATCAAGTGTGATAAGGAGATGTGATTCTATGATTAACATCATACTTAGCAAGCATCTTACGGAAAGCACCATGAATAAAATGTGAACCACCATCAGTCATAAGATATCTCGGAAAAATAACTTCTTTAAGCATTTTAATAGAAGTGTTATGGTCAGTGATACGTCTCCAACGTATCTATAATTTTTTATTGCTCCATGCTACTTTATCTACTATTTTGGACTATATTGGGCTTTATTTTCCACTTTTATATTACTTTTGGGACTAGCCTATTAACCAGAGGCCAAGCCCAGAATTGTAGTTTTTTTGCTTTTTTTAGTATTTCAAAGAAACAGAATATCAAACGGAGTACAAACGGAATGAAACCTTCGGGATCGTGATTTTCCAACCAAACGTGATCCAGGAGACTTAGACCCTACTCCAAGTAGTGCCCGAGGAGGTCACGAGGGTGGAGGGCGCCCCCCTGAGCGTGCCCCCCTACCTCGTGGGCCCCTCGGAGCTCCACCGACGTACTCCTTCCTCCTATATACACCTACGTATCCCCGAATGATCAGAACGGGAGCCAAAAACCTAATTCCACCGCTGCAACTTTCTGTATCCACGAGATCCCATCTTGGGGCCTGTTCCGGAGCTCCGCCGGAGGGGGCATCCACCATGAAGGGCTTCTACATCAACACCATAGCCCCTCAGATGAAGTGTGAGTAGTTTACTTCAGACCTTCGGGTCCATAGCTAGTAGCTAGATGGCTTCTTCTCTCTTTTTGGATCTCAATACAATGTTCTCCCCCTCTCTCGTGGAGATCTATTCGATGTAATCTTCTTTTTGTGGTGTGATTGTTGAGACCGATGAATTGTGGGTTTATGATCCAGCATTATCTATGGCAAATATTTGATTCTTCTATGAATTCTTTTATGTATGATTGAGTTATCTTTGCAAGTCTCTTCGAATTATCCTTTTTGGTTTGGCCAACTAGATTGGTAGTTCTTGCAATGGGAGAAGTGCTTAGCTTTGGGTTCAATCTTGCGTGTCCTTACCCAAAGGATGTATAAGCAGCAAGGCACGATTGTATTGTTGCCATCGAGGATAACAAGATGTTTTTTTTATCATACTGCATGAATTTATCCCTCTACATCATGTCATCTTGCTTACGGCGTTACTCTGTTTTTAACTTAATACTCTAGATGCATGCTGGATAGCGGTCGATGAGTGGAGTAATAGTAGTAGATGCAGAATCATTTCGATCTACTTGTTTTGGACATGATGCCTATATACATGATCATTGCCTAGATGTATTGATAACTATGCTCAATTCTGTCAATTGCTCAATAGTAATTTGTTCACCCACCGTAGAATCTCTATGCTCTTGAGAGAAGCCACTAGTGAAACCTATGGCCCCGGGTCTATTCTCATCATATCAATCTATATCACTTTATTTACTTGCTTTGTTTTTACTTTGCCTTTACTTTTTACTTTGCATCTACCTATCAAAAATACCAAAAATATTATCTCTATCGATCTCACTCGTAAGTGATCGTGAAGGATTGACAACCCCTAAGCGTTGGTTGCGAGTTGCTATCGCTTTGTGTAGCTACGAGGACTTGTGCGTGGTCTCCTCATCGGATTGATACCTTGGTTCTCAAAAACTGAGGGAAATACTTACGCTACTTTGCTGCATCATCCTCTCCTCTTCGGGGAAATCCAACCCAGTGCTCAAGAGGTAGCAAGAAGAATTTCTGGCGCCGTTGCCGGGGAGGCTCACACAAGCAAGTGAACCATACCAAGTACCCATCGCAATCCCTATCTCTTGCATTACATTATTTGCCATTTGCCTCTTGTTTTCCTCTCCCCCACTTCACCCTTGCCATTTTATTTGCCCTCTCTTTCCCAATCTCGTCCTCTCTTTCTCGTTTGCCTTTTTTCCCTTTGCCTTTCTGTTTGCTTGTGTGTTGGATTACTTATTGCCATGGCGCAAGATAATACCAAATTGTGTGATTTCTCGAATACCAATAATAATGATTTCCTTAGTACTCCGATTGCTCCTTTTAATAATGATGAGTCTTGTGAAATCAATACCGCTTTGTTGAATCTTGTTATGAAAGATCAATTCTCCGGCCTTCCTAGTGAAGATGCCGCTACTCATCTAAACAATTTTGTTGATTTGTGTGATATGCAAAAAAAGAAAGATACGAATAACAATATTGTCAAATTGAAGTTATTTCCGTTTTCACTTAGAGATCGTTCTAAAGTTTGGTTTTCATCTTTGCCTAAAAATAGTATTGATTGTTGGAACAAGTGCAAAGATGCTTTTATCTCTAAGTATTTTCCTCCCGCTAAGATTATCACTCTTAGGAATGATATCATGAATTTTAAACAACTTGATCATGAGTATGTTGCCCAATCTTGGGAAAGAATGAAATTAATGCTTTGCAATTGCTCTACTCATTGTTTGAATTTATGGATGATCATACAAAAATTTTATGCCGGATTGAATTTTGCTTCTAGAAATCATTTAGATTCGGCCGCGGGAGGCACTTTTATGGAAATTACGTTAGGGGATGCTACCAAATTGCTTGATAATATTATGGCTAATTATTCTCAATGGCACACCAAAAGATCTTCTAGTAAGAAAGTGCATGCTATAAAAGAAATCAATGTTTTGAGTGAAAAGATGGATGAACTTATGAAGATGTTTGCTCCTAAAAATACTCCTCTTGATCCCAATGATATGCCTTTATCTACTTTGCTTGAGAATGATAATGAATCTATGGATGTGAATTTTGTTGGTAGGAATAGTTTTGGAAACAACGCGTATAGAGGGAATTTTAATCCTAGGCCTTATCCTAGTAATCCTTCTAATAATTATGGAAATTCCTACAATAGCTCTTATGGAAATTTTAATAAGATGCCCTCTGAATTTGAGAGTAGTGTTAAAGAGTTTATAAATTCACAAAAGAATTTTAATGCTTTGCTTGAAGAGAAATTGCTTAAGGTTGATGATTTGGCTAGGAACGTTGATAGAATTTCTCTTGAAATTGATTCTTTAAAGCTTAGATCTATTCCTACTAAGCATGATATCAATGAGTCACTCAAAGCCATGAGAATTTCCATTGATGAGTGCAAGGAAAGAACCGCTAGGATGCGTGCTTCCAAAGATGCCTTTATTAAAGCGTGTTCTTCCAATTCCTATGAAAATCAAGATGAAGATCTAAAAGTTATTGATGTGTACCCCATTAAATCTTTGTTTTGCAATATGAATCTTGATGAATCTGAAGATTATCTTCCTTTACCTAGAAGGCGTTCTAAGAATTCGGAGTTTCTAGATCTTGATGATGAAATTGATGAAAGTGGGATTGAAATAAATAAAAACCATGATGTTGCTAAACCCACTATTTTGGATCTCAAGGAATTTAATTATGAAAATTGCTCTTTGATTGGTTGTATTTCCTTGTTGCAATCCGTGCTAGATTCTCCTCATGCTTATAGTCAAAATAAAGCCTTTACCGAACATATTGTTGATGTTTTGATGCAATCTTATGAAGAAAAACTTGAGTTGAAAGTTTCTATCCTTACAAAACTATATGATGAGTGGGAACCTACTATTAAAATTAAAATTAAAGATTTTGAGTTTCATGCTTTGTGTGATTTGGGTGCTAGTGTCTCTACTATCCCCAGAACTTTATGTGATTTGCTAGATTTCCGTGATTTTGATAATTGCTCTCTAAACTTGCATCTTGCAGATTCCACTATTAAAAAACCTATGGGAAGAATTAATGATGTTCTTATTGTTGCAAATAGGAATTATGTGCCCGTAGATTTTATCATTCTTGATATAGATTGCAATCCTTCATGTCCTATTATTCTTGGTAGACCTTTCCTTAGAACGATTGGTGCAATTATTGATATGAAGGAAGGGAATATTAGATTCCAATTTCCCTTAAAGAAGTGTATGGAACACTTCCCTAGAAAGAAAATAAAATTACCATATGAATATATCATGAGAGCCAATTATGGATTGCCTACCAAAGATGGCAATACCTAGATCTATCATTGCTTTTATACCTAGCTAGGGGCGTTAAACGATAGCGCTTGATGGGAGGCAACCCAATTTTATTTTGTGTTTTTTTTTGCTTCTGTTTAGGAATAAATAATCCATCTACCTTCTGTTTGGATGTGGTTTTATGTTTTAATTAGTATTTGTGCCAAGTAGAACCTATAGGATAACCTACGATGATAGTTGATTTGATTCTGCTGAAAAACAGAAACTTTGCACGCACTAATTTAGTTATGATAAATCACAGGAACGAGATTTTGCGTTGATTCGTTTTGCTACTGATCAATGAACAAATTTTCCAGGACTTACTATTTTGGTAGAATTTGTAGAGTTCCATAAGTTTGCGTTAGTTACAGATTTCTACAGACTTCTGTTTTTGATAGATTCTGTTTTTCATGTGTTGTTTGCTTATTTTGATGAATATATGGCTAGTAAATTAGTTTATAAACCATAGAGAAGTTGGAATACAGTAGGTTTAACACCAATATAAATAAAGAATGAGTTCATTGCAGTACCTTGAAGTAGTCTTTTGTTTTCTTTCTCTAACGGAGCTCACGAGATTTCTGTTGAGTTTTGTATTGTGAAGTTTTCAAGTTTTGGGTGAATTCTTTTGATGGATTATGGAACAAGGAGTGGAAAGAGCCTAAGCTTGGGGATGCCCATGGAACCCCCAAGATAATCCAAGGACACCAAAAATTCAAAGCTTGGGGATGCCCCGGAAGGCATCCCCTCTTTCGTCCACTTCCATCGGTAATTTACTTGGAGCTATATTTTTATTCACCAACATGATATGTGTTTTGCTTGGAGCGTCTTGTATTATTTGTGTCTTTGCTTGTTAGTCTACCACAATCATACTTGATGTACACATCTTTTGAGAGAGCCACACATGAATTGGAGTTTGTTAGAATACTCTATGTGGTTCACTTATATCTTTTGAGCTTTATAGTTTTGCTCATAGTGCTTCACTTATATCTTTTGAGCGTGATAATTTTTGCTCTAGTGCTTCACTTATATCTTTTAGAGCACGGCGGTGGATTTGTTTTAAAGAAAATATTGATCTCTCATACTTCACTTAGATTATTTTGGGAGTCATTAATAGCATGGTAATTCGCTTAATGTTAATATACTTGGTGTTCAAGATATGTGAAACTTTCTTTTGAGTGAGTTGAATACTAAGATAAGTTTGATGCTTGATAATTGTTTTGAGACATGAAGATGGTAATATTAGATTCATGCTAGTTGACTAGTTATGAATTCAAAGAATGCTTGCGTTGAAGTTTGTGATTCCCGTAGCATGCACGTATGGTGAACCGTTATGTGATGAACTCGGAGCATGATTTATTTATTGATTGTCTTCCTTATGAGTGGCGGTCGGGGACGAGCGATGCTCTTTTCCTACCAATCTATCCCCCTAGGAGCATGCGCGTAATACTTTGCTTTGATAACTTCTAGATTTTTGCAACAAGTATATTAGTTCTTTATGACTAATGTTGAGTCCATGGATTATACGCACTTTTTCCCATCCTTCCACCTTTGCTAGCCTCTCTAATACCGCAAGACTTTTGCCAAGATCATACACCCACCATATACCTTCCTCAAAACAGCCACCATACCTACCTATCATAGCATTTCCATAGCCATTCCGAGATATATTGCCATGCAACTTTCCACCGCTCATTTATTATGACACGCCCATCATTGTCATATTGCTAGCATGATCATGTAGTTGACATTGTATTTGTGGCAAAGCCACCGTTCATAATTCTTTCATACATGTCACTCATGATTCATTGCAAATCCCGGTACACCGCCGGAGGCATTCATATAGAATCATACTTTGTTCTAAGTATCGAGTTGTAATTGTTGAGTTGTAAGAAAAATAAAAGTGTTATGATCATCATTATTAGAGCATTGTCCCAAGTGAGGAAAGGATGATAGAGACTATGATTCCCCCACAAGTCGGGATGAGACTCCGGACGAAAAAAAAGAGGCCAAAAAAAAGAGAAGAGAAAGGCCCAAATAAAAAAAATGAGAGAAAAAGAGAGAAGGGACAATGCTACTATCCTTTTACCACACTTTTGCTTCAAAATAGCACCAAGATCTTCATGATAGAGAGTCTCTCATTTTGTCACTTTCATATACTAGTGGGAATTTTTCATTATAGAACTTGGCTTGTATATTCCAATGATGGGCTTCCTCAAAATTCCCTAGGTCTTCGTGAGCAAGCAAGTTGGATGCACACCCACTTAGTTTCGTTCGTAGAGCTTTCATATACTTATAGCTCTAGTGCATCCGTTGCATGGCAATCCCTACTCACTAACATTGATATCTACTGATGGGCATCTCCATAGCCCGTTGATACGCCTAGTTGATGTGAGACTATCTTCCCTCTTTTTGTCTTCTCCACAACCACCCTTCTATTCCACGTATAAGTGCTATATCCATGGCTCACGCTCATGTATTGCGTGAAGATTGAAAAAGTTTTGAAAATAAGTACGAAACAATTGCTTGGCTTGTCATCGGGGTTGTGCATGATTTAAATATTTTGTGTGGGGAAGATGGAGCATAGGCAGACTATATGATTTTGTAGGGATAACTTTCTTTGGCCATGTTATTTTAAAGAAGACATGATTGCTTTGATTAGTATGCTTGAAGTATTATTATTTCTGTATCAATATGAACTTTTGTCTTGAATCTTTCGGATTTGAATATTAATATCACAATTAAGAAGATTTACATTGAAATTATGCCAAAGTATCACTCCGCATCAAAAATTCTTTTTTATATTTACCTACTCGAGGACGAGCAGGAATTAAGCTTGGGGATGCCTGATACGTCTCCAACGTATCTATAATTTTTGATCGCTCCATGCTACTTTATCTACTGTTTTGGACTATACTGGGCTTTATTTTCCACTTTCATATTACTTTTGGGACAAACCTATTAACCGGAGGCCCAGCCCAGAATTGCTGTTTTTTGCCTCTTTCAGTATTTCGAAGAAACGGAATATCAAACGGAGTCCAAACGGAATGAAACCTTCGGGATCGTGATTTTCCAACCGAACGTGATCCAGGAGACTTGGACCCTACTCCAAGTAGTGCCCGAGGAGGTCACGAGGGTGGAGGGCGCCCCCCTGGGCGCGCCTCCTACCTCGTGGGCCCCTGAGCTCCACCGACGCATTCCTTCCTCCTATATATACCTCGATCCCGAACGATCATAACGGAGCCAAAACCTAATTCCACCGCCGCAACCTTCTCAGATCCACGAGATCCCATCTTGGGGCCTGTTAGGAGCTTCACCGGAGGGGGCATCCAGCACGAAGGGCTTCTACATCAACACCATAGCCCCTCCGATGAAGTGTGAGTTGTTTAGTTCAGACCTTCGGGTCCATAGCTAGTAGCTAGATGGCTTCTTCTCTCTTTTTGGATCTCAATACAATGTTCCCCCCCTCTCTCGTGGAGATCTATTCGATGTAATCTTCTTTTTGTGGTGTGTTTGTTGAGACCGATGAATTGTAGGTTTATGATCCAGTATTATCTATGGAAAATATCTGATTCTTCTCTGAATTCTTTTATGTATGATTGAGTTATCTTTGCAAGTCTCTTCGAATTATCCTTTTTGGTTGGCCAACTAGATTGGTAGCTCTTGCAATGGGAGAAGTGCTTAGCTTTGGGTTCAATCTTATGTGTCCTTACCCAAAGGATGTATAGGGCAGCGAGGCACGATTGTATTGTTGCCATCGAGGATAACAAGATGGGGTTTTTATCATATTGCATGAATTTATCCCTCTACATCATGTCATCTTGCTTACGGCGTTACTCTATTTTTAACTTAATACTCTAGATGCATGCTGGATAGCAGTGATGAGTGGAGTAATAGTAGTAGATGCGTAATCGCTTCGATCTACTTGTTTTGGACGTGATGCCTATATACATGATCATTGCCTAGATATACTCATAACTATGCTCAATTCTGTCAATTGTTCAACAGTAATTTGTTCACCCACCGTAGAATCTCTATGCTCTTGAGAGAAGCCACTAGTGAAACCTATGGCCCCCGGGTCTATTCTCATCATATCACTCTATATCACTTTATTTACTTGCTTTGTTTTTACTTTGCCTTTACTTTTTTACTTTGCATCTACCTATCAAAAATACCAAAAATATTATCTCTATCAGATCTCACTCTCGTAAGTGATCGTGAAGGGATTGACAACCCCTAAGCGTTGGTTGCGAGTTGCTATCGATTTGTGTAGGTACGAGGGACTTGTGCGTGGTCTCCTACTGGATTGATACCTTGGTTCTCAAAAACTTAGGGAATACTTACGCTACTTTGCTGCATCATCCTCTCCTCTTTAGGGAAATCCAACGCAGTGCTCAAGAGGTAGCAGTCAGCACTACTAGTTGGAATAGCTTCTACCCACTTAGTAACGTAATCAAAAGCAACTAAAATATTTGTTTAACCATTAGAGGCAGGAAAAGGTCCCATATAATCAAAGCCCCAAACATCAAATGGTTCAATAACAAGATAATAATTCATAGGCATTTCTTGACGTCTACTAATATTACCAATTCTTTGACATTCATCACAAGATAAGACAAACTTATGAGCATCTTTGAAGAGAGTGGGCCAATAAAAACCGGGTTGCAATACCTTATGTGCAGTTCTATCTCCAGCGTGGTGTCCTCCATATGATTCAGAGTGACACTTATGTAGGATCAGCCTCTGCTCATGCTCGGTACACAACGCCTAATAACACCATCTACTCCTTCTTTATAAAGGTGTGGGTCATCCCAGAAGTAATGTCTTAAATCATAAAAGAACTTTTTCTTTTGCTGGTATGTGAAACTTGGTGGTATAAATTTAGCAACAATGTAATTAGCATAATCAACATACCAAGGAGCAGTACGAGAAGCATTAATGACCGCTAATTGTTCATCGGGAAAGCTATCATCAATAGGAGCTATCATCAATAGGCAGTGGGTCGTCAAGAACATTCTCTAACCTAGACAAGTTGTCTGCAATGGGATTCTCAGCTCCCTTTCTATCAATAATATGCAAATCAAATTCTTGGAGAAAGATAACCCATCTAATGAGTCTAGGCTTAGCATCTTTCTTTTCCATAAGATATTTAATAGCAGCATGATCAGTGTGAATAGTAACTTTGGAATCAACAATATAAGGTCTAAACTTATCATATGCAAACACAACTGCTAAGAACTCTTTTTCAGTAGTAGCATAATTTCTCCGGGCGTATCAAGAGTCTTACTAGCATACCGGATAACATTCAGTTTCTTATCAACTCTTTTCCTAGAACAACACCTACAAACATAATCACTAGCATCACACATAATTTCAAAGGGTAAATTCCAATCGGTGGCTGAACAATAGGTGCATGATCAAAGCTTTCTTAAGTATTTCAAATGCTTCTACACAATCATCATCAAAGACAAAAGGAATATCTTTTTGCAATAAATTAGTCAGAGGCCTAGAGATTTTAGAAAAGTCCTTAATGAACCTCCTATAAAAACCGGCATGACCAAGGAAACTTCTTATACATTTTATGTCCTTGGGACATGGAATCTTTTCAATAGCATCAACTTTAGCTTTATCAACTTCAATACCTCTCTCAGAAATCTTATGCCCCAAGACAATGCCTTCATTAACCATAAAGTAGCACTTTTTCCAATTCAAGACGAGACTAGTGTCCTCACATCTCTGCAAAACTCGATCAAGGTTGCTCAAGCAATCATCAAAAGAGGATCCATAAACGGAGAAATCATCCATGAATACCTCACAAATCTTTTCACAAAAGTCAGAGAATATAGCCATCATGCATCTTTGAAAGGTAGCAGGTGCATTACATAAAACAAAAGGCATACGTCTATAAGCAAAAGTACCGAAAGGGCAAGTAAAGGTAGTTTTTGATTGATCCTTCGCTGACACAGGTATTTGAGAGAAACCAGAATAACCATCCAGAAAGTAGAAATGTGTGTGTTTGGATAGTCTTTCTAGCACTTGATCGATAAAAGGTAAAGGGTAATGATCTTTCTTAGTTGCTTTATTTAATTTACGGAAATCAATTACCATCCTATAACCTGTAATAACTCTTTGCGGGATCAATTCATCTTTATCATTAGGAATGACAGTAATACCTCCCTTTTTAGGAACACAATGGATAGGGCTTACCCAATCACTATTAGCAATGGGATAAATTATACCTGCCTCAAGGAGCTTTAGTATCTCCTTTCTTACCACTTCTTTCATTTTAGGATTCAATCGTCGTTGAGGATCTCTAACTAGTTTGGCATCGTCCTCCAATTAATTTTGTGTTGGCATAACGTGGGACTAATGCCCATGAGATCATCCAGGGTATATCCAATAGCAGCACAGTGCTTCTTCAGAGTTTTCAATAATCTTTCTTCTTCCTGCTTTGAAAGGTTAGCACTAATAATAACAGGATATATTTTCTTTTCATCAAGATAAGCATACTTAAGATTATCAGGTAATGGTTTGAGTTCAAACACGGGATCACCCTTGGGTGGAGGGGGATCCCATAGAATTTCAATGGGTAGGTTGTGTTTCAGAATAGGTTCCTGTTGAAGGAACACTTCATCTATTTCCCTTCTTTCCTTCATAAACATATCATTTTCATGGTCTAGCAAATATTGTTCTAACGGATCAGTAGGAGGCACAACAATAGAAGCAAGACCAATAATCTCATCCTTACTAGGTGATTCTCTATCACTTGGTTGTCTACGAAACTTAGCAAAATTAAACTCATGAGGCGCATCCCCTGAGCCAATTGTAATAGTATCCTTTTCACAATCAATCCTAGCATTAACAGTATTCAAGAAGGGTCTACCAAAAATAATGGGACAAAAGTCATCTTGTGGGGAACCAAGAACAAGAAAATCAGCAGGATATTTAACCTTCCCACACAAGACTTCAACATCTCTAACAATCCAAAATGGCTTAATAGTATCCCTATTGGCAAGCTTAATATCAACATCTATATCTTCCATTTCAGCGGGTGCAATGTCATGCATGATTTCTTTATATAAGTCATAGGGTATTGTAGTAGCACTAGCACCCATATCACCTAGACCAATAGTAACTACATCCTTTTTGGCAATCTATCCTAGCATTAACGGTGTTCAAGAAGGGTCTACCAAATATAATGGGACAAAAGCTATCTTGTGGGGAGCCAAGAACAAGAAAATCAGCAGGATATTTAGTTTTCCCACACAAGACTTCAACATCTCTAACAATTCCCATTGGTGAAATAGTATCTCTATTGGCAAGTTTAATTGTGACATCAATATCTTCTAACTCAGCAGGTGCAATATCGTGCTTAATTTCGTTGTATAAGTCAATAGGTATTGCACTAGCACTAGCACCCATATCACATAAGCCATGATAACAATGATCTCCTATTTTAACAAAAATAACAGGCATGCCTACAACAGGTCTATGTATCTTAGCATCTGGTCTAGCAATATTAGCGCCTCACCACGTAAATAAATAACATGCCCATCTAAATTATCATCCAAGAGATCTTTAACCATAGCAATACTGGGTTCAACTTTAATTTGCTCAGGAGGTGTATAAGTCCTAGTATTACTCTTACGAACAACAGTCGAAGTCTTAGCATGATCCTTTATCCTAACAGGAAAAGGAGGTTTCTCAACATAAGTAGTAGGAACAATAGGATCACTATAAGTGACAGTCTTTTTTTCAACTGTAATAGGTGCAACTACTTTTACTTCAATGGGAGGATTATATTTAAACCACTTCTCCTTAGGGAGATCAACGTGAGTAGCAAAAGATTCACAGAAAGAAGCTACTACCTCAGACTCAAGTCCATATTTAGCCCTAAATCCACGAAAAGCATCGGTATCCATAAAAGATTTAACACAATCAAACTTAGGTGTCATACCTGCCTCCTTACCATCGTCGGAACCCCAATATTCAGAGTTGCATTTAATTCTTTCCAATAAATCCCATTTGAATTCAATAGTCTTCAAAGATATAAGAACCAAAGACAGAAGTATCGAGCATGTTGCGATCATTGGGAGAAAGCTGAGCATAAAAATTTTGAATAATCATTTCTCTGGAGAGCTCATGATTGGGGCATGAATATAACATTGACTTAAGCCTCCCACAAGCTTGAGCGATGCTTTCTCCTTCGCGAGGCCAGAAATTATATATGTAATTACGATCACGATGAACAAGATGCATAGGATAGAACTTCTGGTGAAATTCCAACTTCAATCGTTTATAATTCCAAGATCCCGTATCATCACATAGCCTATACCATGTCAATGCATCTCCCTTCAAAGATAGGGAAGACCTTCCTTTTGACAACATCATCGGGAATACCTGCAAGCTTAAATAATTCACAAACTTTATCCACAAAGATAAGGTGTAAATCGGGATGCAATGTTCCATCTCCTGCAAAGGGATTAGCTAGCAGTTTCTCTATCATACCCGAAGGAATCTCAAAGTAAATATTTTCAGTAGGTTCAGTAGGTTGAGGAGCAACTCTTTGCTCTTCTAGTCGGGATGAAGATACCCCGAACAAGCCCCTCAAAGGATTAGTTTCCATAGTAACAAGTGACAGAAAATTTCAGCACACTATATAAATGTTTCCTTACCAAGTTCCACTCACCAAAGGCGCTTCACTCCCCGGCAACAGAGCAAGAAAAGAGTCTTGATGACCCACAAGTATAGGGTATCCATCGTAGTCCTTTCGATAAGTAAGAGTGTCGAACCCAATGAGGAGCAGAAGGAAATCACAAGCGGTTTTCAGTAAGGTTTTCCCTGCAAGCACTGAAATTGTAGGTAACTGATAGTTTTGTGATAAGATAAACTCTAACGGGTAACAAGCAATGAAAGTAAATAAAGTGCAGCAAGGTGGCCCAATCCTTTTTGTAGCAAAGGACAAGCCTAGACAATTTCTTATAATGAGAAAAGAGCTCCCGAGGACACATGGGAATTATCGTCAAGCTAGTTTTCATCACGCTCATATGATTCGCGTTCGGTACTTTGATAATTTGATATGTGGGTGGACCGGTGCTTGGGTACTACCCTTACTTGGACAAGCATCCCACTTATGATTAACCCCTATTGCAAGCATCCGCAACTACAAAAGAAGTATTAAGGTAAACCTAACCACATCATTAGACATATGGATCAAAATCAGCCCCTTACAAAGCAACGCATAAACTAGGGTTTAAGCTTCTGTCACTCTAGCAACCCATCATCTACTTATTACTTCCCAATGCATTCCTCTAGGCCCAAATAATGGTGAAGTGTCATGTAGCCGACGTTCACATAACACCACTAGAGGAAAGACAACATACATCTCATCAAAATATCGAACGAATACCAAATTCACATGACTACTAATAGCAAGACTTCACCCATGTCCTTAGGAACAAACGTAACTACTCACAAAGCATACTCATGTTCATAATCAGAGGAGTAATAATATGCATTAAGGATCTGACATATGATCTTCCACCAAGTAAACCAATTAGCATCAACTACAATGAGTAATCAACACTACTAGCAACCCATAGGTACCAATTTGTGGTTTTGATAGAAGATTGGATACAAGAGATGAACTAGGGTTTGAGAGGGGATGGTGCTGGTGAAGATGTTGATGGAGATTGACCCCCTCCCGATGAGAGGATTGTTGGTGATGACGATGGTGATGATTTCCCCCTCCCGGAGGGAAGTTTCCCTGGCAGAACAGCTCTGCCGGAGCCCTAGATTGGTTCCGCCAAGGTTCCGCCTCGTGGCGGCGGACTTCCGTCCCGTAAGCTTGCCTCTAATTTTTTTTTTCCAGGGTGAAAGCCTTCATACAGCAGAAGATGGGCACCGGAGGGCTGCTACCTCTTGAGCACTGCGTTGGATTTCCCCGAAGAGGAGAGGATGATGCAGCAAAGTAGCGTAAGTATTTCTCTCAGTTTTTGAGAACCAAGGTATCAATCCAGTAGGAGACCACGCACAAGTCCCTCGTACCTACACAAACGATAGCTCCTCACAACCAACACGCTTAGGGGTTGTCAATCCCTTCACGGTCACTTACGAGAGTGAGATCTGATAGAGATGATAAATAATATTTTTGGTATTTTTGATATATAGATGCAAAGTGAAAAGTAAAAGGCAAAGTAAAAAACAAAGAAAGTAATAAAGTAATGGAGATTGATATGATGAGAATAGACCCGGGGGCCATAGGTGTCACTAGTGGCTTCTCTCAAGAGCATAAGTGTTCTACAGTGGATGAACAAATTACTGTTGAGCAATTGATATAATTGAGCATAATTATGAGTATATCTAGGTATGATCATGTATATAGGCATCACGTCCAAGACAAGTAGATCAAAATGATTCTGCATCTACTACTATTACTCCACTCATTGACCACTATATCCAGCATGCATCTAGAGTATTAAGTTAAAAACAGAGTAACGCCTTAAGCAAGATGACATGATGTAGAGGGATAAATTCATGCAATATGATAAAAACCCCATCCTCGATGGCAACAATACAATACGTGCCTTGCTACCCCTTCTGTCACTTGGAAAGGACACCGCAAGATTGAACCCAAAGCTAAGCACTTCTCTCATTGCAAGAACTACCAATCTAGTTGGCCAAACCAAATGGATAATTCGAAGAGACTTGCAAAGATAACTCAATCATACATAAAAGAATTCAGAGAAGATACAAATATTATTCATAGATAAGCTGGATCATAAACCCGCAATTCATCGGTCTCAACAAACACACCGCAAAAAGAAGATTACATCGAATAGATCTCCATGAGAGAGGGGGGAGAACATTGTATTGAGATCCGAAAAGAGAGAAGAAGCCATCTAGCTACTAGCTATGGACCCGAAGGTCTGAAGTAAACTAATCACACTTCATCGGAGGGGCTATGGTGTTGATGTAGAAGCCCTCCATGGTGGATGCCCCCTCCGGTGGAGCTCTGGAACAGGCCCCAAGATGGGATCTCGTGGATACAGAAGATTGCGGCGGTGGAATTAGGTTTTGGCTCCCGTCCCGTCGCTTGGGGGTACGAGGTATATATAGGAGGAAGGAGTACGTCGGTGGAGCAACAGGGGCCCATGAGGTGGGGCGCGCCTAGGGGCGCCCCACCTCGTGATCGCTTTTTGTTACTTGGAGCAGGTCCAAGTCTTCGGATCACGCTCGTGAGAAAATCACGCCTCAAGGTTTCATTCCGCTTTGGACTCCGTTTGATATTCTGCTTCTTCAAACACCAAATAGGCAAAAAACAAAGAATCGGGCTGGGCCTCCTGTTAATAGGTTAGTCCCAAAAATATTATAAAAGTGGAAAATAAAGCCCAATATAGTCCAAAACAGAGATAAAGTAGCATGGAGCAATCAAAATTATAGATATGTTGGAGACGATCGCATCCCCAAGCTTAATTCCTGCTCGTCCTCGAGTAGGTAAATGATAAAAAAAAGAATTTTTGATGCGGAGTGATACTTTGGCACAATTTCAATGTAAATCCTCTTAATTGTGATATGAATATTCAGAACCGAAAGATTCAAGGCAAAAGTTCATACTGACATAAAAATAATAATACTTCAAGCATACTAACTAAGCAATTATGTCTTCTCAAAATAACATGGCCAAAGAAAGTTATCCCTACAAAATCATATAGTCTGGCTATGCTCCATCTTCCCCACACAAAATATTTAAATCATGCACAACCCCGATGACAAGCCAAGCAATTGTTTCATACTTTAACATTTTCAAAACTTTTTCAATCTTCACGCAATACATGAGCGTGAGCCATGGATATAGCACTATATGTGGAATAGAATGGTGGTTGTGGAGAAGACAAAAAAGAAGGAAGATAGTCTCACATCAACTAGGCGTATCAACGGGCTATGGAGATGTCCATCAATAGATATCAATGTGAGTGAGTAGGGATTGCCATGCAACGGATGCACTAGAGCTATAAGTATATGAAAGCTCTACAAAAGAAACAAAGTGGGTGTGCATCCAACTCGCTTGCTCACGAAGACCTAGGGCATTTTGAGGAAGCCCATCATTGGAATATACAAGCCAAGTTCTATAATGAAAAATTCCCACTAGTATATGAAAGTGACAAAATGAGAGACTCTCTATCATGAAGATCTTGGTGCTACTTTGAAGCACAAGTGTGGTAAAAGGATAGTAACATTGTCCCTTCTCCCTTTTTCTCTCATCATTTTTTTCTTTTATTTGGTTCTTTCTCTTTTTTATGGCCTTTTTTTCTTTCTTTTTTTTATTTTTCGTCCGGAGTCTCATCCCGACTTATGGGGGAATCATAGTCTCCATGATCCTTTCCTCACTTGGGACAATGCTCTAACGATGATGATCATCACACTTTTATTTTTCTTACAACTCGACAATTACAACTCGATACTTAGAACAAGGTATGACTCTATATGAATGCCTCCGGTGGTGTATCGGGATATGCAATGAATCATGAGAGACATGTATGAAAGAATTATGAATGGTGGCTTTGCCACAAATACGATGTCAATTACATGACCATGCTAGCAATATGATAATGATGGAGTGTGTCATAATAAACGGAACGATGGAAAGTTGCATGGCAATATTGTGACGCCCCCGATTTAACCGTACACTAATCATGCACGCAAACGTGTACAATCAAGATCAGGGACTCACGGGAAGATATCACAACACAACTCTAAAAGTAAAATAAGTCATACAAGCATCATAATACAAGCCAGGGGCCTCGAGGGCTTGAATACAAGTGCTCGATCATAGACGAGTCAACGGAAACAACAATATCTGAGTACAGACATAAGTTAAACAAGTTTGCCTTAAGAAGGCTAGCACAAACTGGGATACAGATCGAAGAGGCGCAGCCTCCCGCCTCGATCCTCCTAAACTACTCCCGGTCGTCGCCGGCCACCGCACGTAGTAGTAGGCACCTTCAGTGTAGTAGTCGCCCTCGACGGTGGCGTCGTTCTCGGTTTCCAAAGATCTGGTTGCGACAACCGTAAAGAAAGGAAAGGGGGAAAAGGGTGGAGAAAGCAACCGTGAGTACTCATCCAAAGTACTGCAAGCAAGGAGCTACACTACATATGCATGGGTATATGTGTAACGGGCCATATCGGTGGACCGAATCGCAGAATGCCGAATGAGAGGGGATAGCTAATCCCGTCAAGACTACGCTTTTGGCAGCCTCCATCTTGCAAAGATGTAGAAGAGAGTAGACCAAGTCCTCCAAGTAGCATCTCCAAGTAGCATCTCCAAGTAGCATCTCCAAGAGTATCGCATAGCATAATCCTACCCGCAATCCTCTCCTCGTCGCCTGTTAGAGAGCGATAACCGGGTTGTATCCGCACTTGGAAGGGTGTGTTTTATTAAGTATCCGGTTCTAGTTGTCATAAGGTCAAGGTACAACTCCGGTCGCCCTTTACCGAGGGACACGGCTATTCAATAGATAAACTTCCTGCAGGGTGCACCACATAACCCAACACGCTTGATCCCATTTGGCCGGACACACTTTCTCGGTCATGCCCGCCTCGAAGATCAACACGCCGCAGCCCCACCTAGGCACAACAGAGAGGTCAAGACGCCGGTCTAAACCTAAGCGCACAGGGTCCGGGCCCATCGCCCAATGCACACCACGACGCTATGCGGGGCCGGAAGCGTAACTAGCCCCTTAATACAAGAGCAGCTTACGCCCAATCCGGCCGCCGCCTGCCGCCGACGTCACGAAGGCTTCGTGATACCACGACGCCGGATACCCATAACTACTCCCACGTAGATGGTTAGTGCGATAGACCAAATGGCCGACTCAGATCAAATACCAAGATCTCGTTAAGCGTGTTAAGTATCCGCTGAACGCCGAACAGGCCAGGCCCACTGCCTCCTAGGTGGTCTCAACCTGCCCTGCCGCCTCCGCCACAAAGTAACAATGGGGCCGTCAGAACCCAGTGCCCACCTCTACCGGGATGGAGCCACCGTCCTTTCAGCCCCTCATCGTAATCACTTATGGTACTCAATGAGTGACCCGACTTTAGTCACCATCAGATAGTATGTATGTATGTATAGTATATACCCGTGATCACCTCCCAAGTGATCACGGCCCGATAGTATAGCAAGGCAGACTGACAAGAGTGTAGGGCCAATGATGATAAACTAGCATCCTATACTAAGCATTTAGGATTGCGGGTAAGGTTTCAATGACTGTCGCAAGAATGACAGGCTATGCAACAGAATAGGAGTAATCAAATAGTAACATGCTACACTACTCTAATGCAAGCAGTATAGAGAAGAATAGGCGATATCTGGTGATCAAAGGGGGGGCTTGCCTGGTTGCTCTGGCAAGGAGGGGTCGTCAACACCGTAGTCGAACTGGGGGGTCATCGACAGCCTCGGGGTCTACCAGAAAGAAGTAACGGAGGGGGAACACAATAAATAACAGAGCAATCAAAGTATCACAAAGCGTAGCATGGCAATACACTGTGCTATAGGTGACCTAACGCAGTAGTAGGCGATACCGGCGAAAGGGGGAAACAACTGGGAAAGTATTCCCGGTGTTTCGCGTTTTCGGACAGATGAACTGGAGGGGGAAGTTGTGTGTTTGCTATGCTAGGGATGTGTGGCGGACGAACGGGCTGCGCATCCGGATTCGCCTCGTCGTTCTGAGCAACTTTCATGTACAAAGTTTTTCCATCCAAGCTACGGTTTATTTTATATGATTTTCTAAGGTTTTAATCATTTCTTAAATTATTCTAATTCAAAAATTAAATGTTAAATTGCTATGGGTACACAGAAGTGTACCCAGAGATGGACTTGTGTGGCTAACCAGTAGGCCCCATTGACTTGGTCAACTGCCCAGTCAGCAGAGACTGACTGGTGGGGCCAATCAAGGTCAACAGCCCAACAAGATTGATCGCCGACTGGTCAACTCGACAAGTGGGTTCCACTCGCATTGACTCATAACTCTATTAGTTTAGGAAAACTTGCTTAATTAATAAAGTGAGGTCCATCTCCATCGGGTTATATTATGCTAATTACCTAATTAACTAATTAATTAACATACTAAATATTTTAATTAACACTTATTTTTGTTCATTTGTTTTTCGTTTATCCAAAGGCTGGGCCCGGTGGTCGTGGGCACAACCGCCACACACACGCACACGCACTCCACGATCAGGACGAGGCCGTGGGCCGAGCTCGGTCGGCGGTGGCCGGGCGGCCAACGGCGCCGGGCGGACGGACACGGGCATGGAGCGAGTGGGGAAGGGCGCGGCGCGCAGGAGTGCACAGAGGGCGGCGGCGACGCGACGACGTCTAAGGTATAGCAGCAGCCCTGTGGACGGGCAAGCAGCGGCAGCGGAGGCGCGAACCGACGGGCGAGACAGGGGAACAGGGGCGGCCGCGCTGAGCGTGGCGATGGACGTCTTGAAGCGATGGGGAGAGGGAAGCAGGGGGATGGAGTTCTCACCCCCGTTGTAGGGGAGTTCGGCGGTGAGACGCGATGGCGCCGGCGGGGAGGAGGTCGGGGAAGGCGTCCGACGAGGTGGAGGTAGACGAGGGGCGGCTCCAGCGACCGGGGACGACGATGACGTCGTGGCGTCGGCGGGGTCATGCCCGATCCAGAACGAGCAGAGAAGAAGACCAACGGCACGGTGGTTGCCTCGCCGACGAACGGCAGCTGCGTCTCGCCTGAGGAGCACCGGAGAGCCGCGGGGGGAGCACTAGAGAGGAGACGTTGCGAGGGGGGTTCGGGCACGAGGGCCCTCGCCGCTGAGTGTGTGGCGGCGCGAGGAAGATCGGGAGGAATCGAGAGAGAGAGTGGGGAACGAGGAGTGGGGTGTTAGCGGTTTAGGGTTTGGTCCGTGGGGAATAAGGGGACGGGGTGGGCGGCTGGCGGTCCGTCGGCCTGCTGGGCCGAGGCCCAGATGGGGGTTCTTTTCCTTTTTTTGTTTGTTTGTCTCTTTTGTATTTTCTTTCTTTTATTTATTTTCTCTCGCTTTTAATTCAATTTAAAATATTTATGCATTTTATAAAACTGTATCTTCTACACCATAATTATCTATGTAATATTTAGTACAAACCGAACATTTTTATTTTAATGTTTGAAATTTTTTATTATTGACATTAATTTGAATTTGAATTTTGAAACGGTTTCGAATAATCGCAAGGTTAACAACAGTAACCGTGGTGACGTGGCAGCATTATCCCGGGATTACTTTAGCTTAATTATCCGGGCGTCACAATTCTCCTCCACTACAAGAAATCTCATCCCGAGATTTAAGAGGGAAAGTGACGGGGAAGGGATTTGGTTACGAAATTCTAACGAGTCATCTCGGTCTTGGTTGCTCTTCTCGAAGAGGTCGATCCATTACGTGGGTGTCTTCATTTCTCTGCTTCAAGTCACCATGATCAAGTCGTCATCCTTTCTTCGGGATCTCCATCGTCCTACGAACGCGACCTAGGGGAAAAACTCCGGAAGAATGCATTTGCACAAAGCTGGGCATCTGACGGTGAACTCAGTGGGAAATACACAAGGTACCCCACAAGTTGTATTTCAGTGAATTCGTTGAGTGCAATATACGATTGTACCAAAGTTTCAAACGTGTAGGCAGTCATTCGATGACTAGACAGGAGCTGGGAATGGGGGTTTGAACAACGAGAATAACATGGTGTTTGATTCCAGAATGAATAATGGTATAGAATTTAGCTCGTGAATCACATACAAAGCCAGGTGCAATGGATACATTAGAATTCGGGTTGTAAAGAAGTGTCAGGTTTCGATCCAGTGGACCTGTGGGTTATGGGCCCACCATGTGGGGTTGAAAGTAGGAAGGGTGGTGACATCTTGCACAGCCGCGACAGGGAGGCATGTCGGTGAATAGCTTGTCAGCTATGCTGGCAACAATGTCGGTACCAAGGACGGGGAACGAAGAGAGCAATTTTCATGCTTCTTGAACGAGGTGAACCAAGTGGCAAAGTTATCGCCCATCGGTGGTTACCGGAATGTCATCAACAATAGTAACAGGGTCTTACAGACAGAGTGGTACAACAAGGTGCCTACGTAAGCAGGGAATTATCTCTGCTCAGTTAAGTCAGATTCAGGAAAGGTTAAACAAAAGAATGGAAATGAGAACGTGATTATCAGATTAAACAAAACAATGGAAAGGAAAATTGTGATTACACACAATTATTAGGCGTACATCCTTCCCATGTACGAGCGGAACATGGCATACAGGGTAGGAGAGCAAGTACCCAACCATTCGGATAAAGAGGCAATGATTAATCAAGATGTTACCCATACAACGGTGTTTGGATAACTGACCAAGAAACATTTCGCATCGCGCCTCCAATGTTCTTGTTGATGAGCGGGGTATCATAGTCATGCTTTGAGGTAGCAATGATATGGTGTTTCAATCAAGGGCCGGACTTTGGATACACAATTGATCCATCAGGAGCAACTTATGAAATAAGTCCTATAATTTACTCCAGGAAGAATGGTTATCCTTGCAAAAGAAATTATAATGATAGGTCCTCCAGCCAGGGGGTGCTAGGCATGACATCATATTACTGGGTCATCAAAGGACCGACATCATACCTACTGGAAAAGTTGTCCCAACCATCATATCTGACCGAGATTCAGACCCGATTGGTGTCATGATACCTCAGACTCAGGATGTCCGAGAAGAAAAGGTGCGACACAATTGACGAGTTGACATTATATGATTCTCGGGAAATGAACTATGGAAGCGAGTTCCGAACAGGGGTTCACCATTAAATCAAGGAGAGGTGAGGAGGTGACTGATTGACTCAGCGACAATCCATTGAGATTGCCAAAAGATGGATTTCCACAACTATGTGAACAAGGAGAGAACATTAGCTAGATCAAATGACTTAATGATGTATGCTCGAGGAAAACATACACAGTTAAGCATTGTTTGAAATATGCACCCGAAATATGGGCTAGGTAGCACGATCAATGTTCGAATGATGATTCAATAAGCCATAGACGTAGAATGAAACTATAGACCAATAACTTCAAAGCAATAGGGTTGCTAGAAGTTTAGAATTTAGACATCACACACCATTTGTCGGTATTCCGGTTAGAAACAACACGAGGACCAAGAAAAGAATGGTGATGGTAATAAGTATCACTTGTATCAAGAATTCTTAAGGGTGGTGAGTTTCTCGCAACATTCTTGGCATAAAAGATGGTAATATTCCAAAGTCATTAAGAACAAATGCTGGATAGCAAGGAACTCAAGGTATAATACAAAACACGATCATGTTTGTGTTGGAGGTAAGGCAATAAAGTGGCTGATGATAAGACAAATCATCGAGGGCAAGGATGGTATTTCTCATCAAGAGTTTAATAGATATCCCGAAAGAACCCAAAAGGTTGATGATGATCACGACAACTTTTGTCGAGAGGCTCCACGAAGAAGCAATCAAACGGCGACTGCATCAAGCAGAGGGATTTTTGCAGCGAAAGATTATTGGATCCACGGATACAACACCAACCCGAGATAAAGCTTGTTGTTTGAAGTGGAACGATAAGACGAGGAACTCGACATAAGCTTAGCTCATCGTCGAAAGTTGTGCTCTGGGAAGGACCAGGTAACACAATTAAAATTAGCAAGATAATAATGTAGCCAATCAGGCTAGGAGTGACGTGATGGAGTATTAAACTTCTCAACAACAAAGTACTGGGAGTACCGAATCTCAGTGTAGATTCGATTCACAAATCGGTGTTCTCGGTTGACGACAACCCAGAACCCGTGGAGTGACTATGATGGGGAAAGGTACAACTTCATCAGAAATTCATAAGATGAAGTGCAATGGGTTGATATCCTCGAGATACCAGGGGTAATACTCGAAGTTAGAACAAAATAGAGGTTGGGAAGGCGTACTGATCTGTAGAAGGCAAGTACTTCAACTTGTCCGAGAAATAGAATCAAAGGAGAACAATCATGATCGGAACCACGGTTGCAAAGGAGCAATTCACAGATACCAGATGATATTTATCAAGGAAATAGTTATTATTACAAGAAGCTCCTATGATAGGATCTACATCGTGTCCATGGGCATGAACACAAAGTTCAAGGTCGACTCCCACTTCCTCAATGCATAACCTTTCATTCACTTCTCGCGTTTTATGAAGTTGCAGTGTTGAAATTTTATCTGGCAAAATACCAGAAGAGTATGACTCATGAAAACTTTCGAGTTCACACATATTATGGAAGGCATAGGTTCAACCCATTGGGGCATCTTAGAATCATATACCACAATCTTGGAGTAAATACAAGCTCGAAAGTAGAGCATGGTTGACAAAGCAGAGGATATAATTTACCAAAGGCATTTTATACCCGCGGAAAGGCTCACAAGGTTATTGAATATGAAGGGCATTGTTAGATAAAATCCAGCAAAGGATCTGGTGGTCCATAAGGTATCTGATGTGAGCATCGGTACTCAACCAGAAGAAGAAAGAATGCAAGGAGATCATATGATAGCAACAACTGACTTATTCAAAGCTCAATCGCAAAGGAATTATGAATTCCAAGACAAGAGATCAGAAACAATGCTCTGATTAGGGATGGATAAGTTGAATAGCCTTAGGGGTACAATCATCAACAATTTAACTGGCGAGAACCATCTCATGATTAAAACGACGTCTGAGCCGGAAGGATGAATTCTAGGATCTGATTGAGGATTGCGAGCTTTCGCAACAAATCGAATCAACGGACTCAAAATGACAATGACAATGGATGTCAACAAGATTACTAGACTTATGGGATTAGCCATAATGCAAGCAATCAAGAATTTCGAGAGCAATAGGATGCTCAAGATTTTGGGAGGATCGAATGATATTTCGAGGATTGGTGACATACATGAATCAACTGGGGATGAGTGGATACTCGGTAAGTGCGAGAAATTATCCGTAGTGGTATTCGTAGCAAGGAACGCAAGGCAAGAGGCACAAAGTATTCTCGGAACATTAAAGAGAATCTCGAGGTATCTTGTAATAACAAGATCGACTGGGAATAAAAGTAAGCACGACATGTGTAGGTATTTATCCATAGGGATATTTCGGTGGAAGGGAATTGCAAAAGCAACGGGCACAAGGTCTCGAGAGAAAATCGAGAGTATCTTCAAAATCTTCAGTGCAGCCAAGCGATCATCAAGGGGCTCTCCGGGAGAAAGTATTTTCGAGAAGCTAAAGTTAGATTTTAGTAAAAATCATTTAACCCGAATAGAAGAGAGTTCAGAATCCCAGAGTAAAGATCGAGGAGTAAAAGATCCTAATACCACCCAATGGCGACGTGGGCCCATAGGCCTCACAGCCATGTTAGTAAAGGTTTTGCAATCACTAGACTCAACTTCAGCCAAGGAGTTGGAAAGGGGATTCCTACAGGCAGTCGGCTCTGATACCAACTTGTGACGCCCCCGATTGAACCGTACACTAATCATGCACGCAAACGTGTACAATCAAGATCAGGGACTCATGGGAAGATATCACAACACAACTCTAAAAGTAAAATAAGTCATACAAGCATCATAATACAAGCCAGGGGCCTCGAGGGCTCGAATACAAGTGCTCGATCATAGACGAAGTCGCCGAAGCAACAATATCTGAGTACGGACATAAGTTAAACAAGTTTGCCTTAAGAAGGCTAGCACAAACCGATATCAGATCGAAGAGGTGCGGGCCTCCCGCTCGGGATCCTCCTAAACTACTCCCGGTCGCCGCCAAGCAGCCTCGCACGTAGTAGTAGGCACCTTCAGTAGTAGTCGCCCTCGACGGTGGCGCCTGTTCTGGATTCCAAAGATCTGGTTGCGACAACCGTAAAGAAAGGAAAGGGGGGAAAGGGTGGGAGAAAGCAACCGTGAGTACTCATCCAAAGTACTCGCAAGCAAGGAGCTACACTACATATGCATGGGTATATGTAAAGGGCCATATCGGTGGACTGAATCGCAGAATGCCGTAATGAGAGGGGATAGCTAATCCGTCAAGACTACGCTTTTGGCAGCCTCCGCCTTGCAAAGATGTAGAAGAGAGTAGATCAAGTCCTCCAAGTAGCATCTCCAAGTAGCATCTCCAAGTAGCATCTCCAAGAGCATCGCATAGCATAATCCTACCCGCAATCCTCTCCTCGTCGCCTGTTAGAGAGCGATAACCGGTTGTATCCGCACTTGGAAGGGTGTGTTTTATTAAGTATCCGGTTCTAGTTGTCATAAGGTCAAGGTACAATCTGCGAGTCATCCTTTACCGAGGGACACGGCTATTCAATAGATAAATTTCCTGCAGGTGCACCACATAACCCAACACGCTTGATCCCATTTGGCCGACACACTTTCTCGGTCATGCCCGCCTCGTAAGATCAACACGCCGCATCCCCACCTAGGCACAACAGAGAGGTCAAGACGCCGTCTAAACCTAAGCGCAGGGTCCAGGCCCATCGCCCAATGCACACCAAGACGCTATGCGGCGGCCGGAAGCGTAACTAGCCCCTTAATACAAGAGCGGCTTACGCTCCAATCCGGCTACGCCGCCGCCGCCGACGCCACGAAGGCTTCGCTGATACCACAACGCCGGATACCCATAACTACTCCCACGTGAGACGGTTAGTGCGTATAGACCAAATGGCCGACTCGGATCAAATACCAAGATCTCGTTAAGCGTGTTAAGTATCCGCTGAACGCCGAACAGGCCAGCCCACCTGCCTCCTAGGTGGTCTCAACCTGCCTGCTCGCCCGCCGCCAAAAAGTAACAATGGGGCCGTCAGAACCCAGCCCACCTCTACCGGGATGGAGCCACCGCCCTTTCAAATTTCTCATCGTAATCACTTATGGTACTCAATGAGCTGACCCGACTTTAGTCACCATCTGTATAGTATGTATGTATGTATAGTATATACCGTGATCACCTCCCAAGTGATCACGGCCCGATAGTATAGCAAGGCGCATCGACAAGAGTGTAGGGCCAATGATGATAAACTAGCATCCTATACTAAGCATTTAGGATTGCGGGTAAGGTTTCAATGATCAGTAGCAACAATGACAAAGGCTATGCAATGTAATAGGAGTAATCAAACAAGAACATGCTACACTACTCTAATGCAAGCAAGATAGAGAAGAATAGGCGATATCCGGTGATCAAAGGGGGCTTGCCTGGTTGCTCGGCAAGGAGGGATCGTCAACACCGTAGTCGAACTAGGGGTCGCCGACAGTCTCGGGGTCTACCGGAAAGAAGTAACGGAGGGGGAACACAATAAATAACAGAGCAATCAAAGTATCACAAAGCGTAGCATGGCAATACACTGCTATAGGTGACCTAACGCAGAGTAGGCGATATCGGCGAAGGGAAACAATCGGAAAGTATTCCGTGTTTCGTGTTTTTTACAGATGAACCGGAGGGGAAGTTGTGTGTTTGCTATGCTAGGGATGTGTGGCGACGAACGGACTGCGATCCGGATTCGCCTCGTCGCTCGAGCAACTTTCATGTACAAAGTTTTTCCATCCAAGCTACGGTTTATTTTATATGATTTTCTAAGGTTTTAATCATTTCTTAAATTATTCTAATTCAAAAATTAAATGTTAAATTGCTATGGGTACACAGAAGTGTACCCAGAGATGGACTTGTGTGGCTGACCAGTAGGCCCCATTGACTTGGTCAATCGCCTGATCAGCAGAGATCGACCGGTGGGGCCAAAGGTCAACAACCCAACAAGATTGATCGCCGACTGGTCAACCTGACAAGTGGGTTCCACTGTCATTGACTCATAACTCTATTAGTTTAGGAAAACTTGCTTAATTAACAGTGAGGTCCATCTGTCACTGGGTTATATTATGCTAATTACCTAATTAACTAATTAATTAACATACTAAATATTTTAATTAACACTTATTTTTGTTCATTTGTTTTTCGTTCTTATCCAAAGGCTGGGCCCCGGTGGTCAGGGGCACAACCGGCCACACACACGCACACGCACCCACGACTGTGGACGAGGCCGTGGCCGGAGCCTGGTCGGCGGGTGGCCGGCGGCCAGCGGGCGCTGGGCGGGACGGACACGGGGCATGGAGCGAGTGGGGGAAGGGGCGCGGCGGCGCCGGCGGAGTGCACAGAGGGCGTGCGGCGACGCACGACGTCTAGGCATAGCAGCAGCCCTGTGGACGGGCGAGCAGCGGCAGCGGAGGCGCGAAACAACGGGCGAGACAGGGGAACAGGGGCGGCCGGCGCGCTGAGCGTGGCGATGGACGTGCGGGCGATGGGGAGAGGGAAGCAGGGGGATGGAGTTCTCACCCCCGTTGTAGGGGAGTTCGGCGGTGAGACGCGATGGCGCCGGCGGGGAGGAGGTCGGGGAAGGCGTCCGACGAGGTGGAGGTAGACGAGGGGCGGCTCCAGCGACCGGGGACGACAATGACGTCGTGGCGTCGGCGGGGTCATGCCCGATCGAGAACGAGCGGAGAAGAAGACCAACGGCGCGGTGGTTGCCTCGCCGACGAACGGCAGCTGCGTCTCGCCTGAGGAGCACCGGAGAGCAGCAGGGGGAGCACTGGAGAGGAGACGTTGCGAGGGGGGTTCGGGCACGAGGGCCCTCGCCGCTGAGTGTGTGGCGGCGCGAGGAAGATGGGGAGGGAATCGAGCGAGAGAGAGTGGGGGAACGAGGGGAGTGGGGGTGTTAGCGGTTTAGGGTTTGGTCCCGTGGGGGGAATAAGGGGACTGGGTGGGCGGCTGGCGGTCTGTCGACTCTTGGGCCGAGGCCCGATGGGGGTTCTTTTCCTTTTTTTTGTTTGTTTGTCTCTTTTGTATTTTCTTTCTTTTATTTATTTTCTCTTCTGTTTTAATTCAATTTAAAATATTTATGCATTTTATAAAACTGTGTCTTCTACCCCATAATTACCTATGTAATATTTAGTACAAACCGAACATTTTTATTTTAATGTTTGAAAATTTTTATTATTGACATTAATTTGAATTTGAATTTTGAAACGGTTTCGAATAATCGCAAGGTTAACAACAGTAACCATGGTGACGTGGCACCATTATCCCGGGATTACTTTAGCTTAATTATCCGGGCGTCACAAATATATCTCAGAATGGCTATGAAAATGCCATGATAGGTAGGTATGGTGGCTGTTTTGAGGATGATATATGGTGGGTGTATGATACCGGCGAAAAGTGTGCGGTATTAGAGAGGCTAGCAATGGTGGAAGGATGGGAAAAAGTGCATGTAATCCATGGACTCAACATTAGTCATAAAGAACTCATATACTTGTTGCAAAAATCTAGAAGTTATCAAAGCAAAGTATTACGCACATGCTCCGAGGGGGATAGATTGGTAGGAAAATACCATCTCTCGTCCCCGACCGCCACTTATAAGGAAGACAATCAATAAATAAATCATGCTCCGAGTTCATCACATAACGGTTCACCATACGTGCATGCTACGGGAATCAAAACTTCAACACAAGTATTCTTTAAATTCACAACTACTCAACTAGCATGACTCTAATATCACCATCTTCATATCTCAAAACAATTATCAAGCATCAAACTTTTCTTAGTATTCAACGCACTCAAAAGAAAGTTTCACATATCTTGAATACCAAGTATATTAACATTAAGCAAATTACCATGCTATTAACGACTCTCAAAATAATCTAAGTGAAGCATGAGAGATTAATAGTTTCTTTAAAACAAATCCACCACCGTGCTCTAAAAGATCTAAGTGAAGCACTAGAGCAAAAATTACCACGCTCAAAAGATATAAGTGAAGCACTATGAGCAAAACTATCAAGCTCAAAAGATATAAGTGAAGCACATAGAGTATTCTATCAAATTCCAATTCATGCATGGCTCTCTCAAAAGGTGTGTACAGCAAGGATGATTGTGGTAAACTAACAAGCAAAGATGCAAATAATACAAGACGCTCCAAGCAAAACACATATCATGTGGTGAATAAAAATATAGCTCCAAGTAAATTACCGATGGAAGTGGACGAAAGAGGGGATGCCTTCCGGGGCATCCCCAAGCTTTGAATTTTTGGTGTCCTTGGATTATCTTGGGGTTCCATGGGCATCCCCAAGCTTAGGCTCTGCCACTCCTTGTTCAATAATCCATCAAAAGAATTCACCCAAAACTTGAAAACTTCACAACACAAAACTCAATAGAAATCTCGTGAGCTCCGTTAGAGAAAGAAAACAAAAGACTACTTAAAGGTACTGTAATGAACTCATTCTTTATTTATATTGGTGTTAAACCTACTGTATTCCAACTTCTCTATGGATTATAAACTATTTTACTAGCCATAGATTCATCAAAATAAGCAAACAACACACACAAAACAGAATCTGTCAAAAACAGAACAGTCTGTAGCAATCTGTAACTAACGCAAACTTCTAGAACTCTAAAAATCCTACAAAAAAAGGAAGACCTTTACAATTTGTCTATTGAACAGCAGCAAAAAGAATCAACGCAAAATCACGTTTCTGTGATTTAACAAAATTATATTCGTGCGCGCAAAGTTTCTATTTTTCAGCAGAATCAAATCAACTATCATCGTAGGTTATCCTATAGGTTCTACTTGGCACAAACACTAACTAAAACATAAAACCACATCCAAACAGAGACTAGATGGATTATTTATTCCTAAACAGAAGCAAAAAAAACAAAAAACAAAAAATAAAATTGGGTTGCCTCCCAACAAGCGCTATCGTTTAACGCCCCTAGCTAGGCATAAAAGTCAGGATAGATCTAGGTATTGCCATCTTTGGTAGGCAATCCATAAGTGGCTCTCATGATAGATTCATATGGTAATTTTATTTTCTTTCTAGGGAAGTGTTCCATACCCTTCTTTAAGGGAAATTGGAATCTAATATTCCCTTCCTTCATATCAATAATTGCACCAATCGTTCTAAGGAAAGGTCTACCAAGAATAATAGGACATGAAGGATTGCAATCTATATCAAGAACGATAAAATCTACGGGCACATAATTCCTATTTGCAACAATAAGAACATCATTAATTCTTCCCATAGGCTTTTTAATAGTGGAATCCGCAAGATGCAAGTTTAGAGAGCAATCATCAAAGTCACGAAAATCTAGCAAATCACACAAAGTTTTGGGAATAGTAGAGACACTAACACCCAAATCACACAAAGCATGAAACTCATAATTTTTAATTTTAATTTTAATAGTAGGTTCCCACTCATCATAGAATTTTCTAGGGATAGAAACTTTCAACTCAAGTTTTTCTTCATAAGATTGCATCAAGGCATCAACAATATGTTCGGTAAAGGCCTTATTTTGACTATAATCATGAGAAGAATCTAGCACGGATTGCAACAAAGAAATACAATCAATTAAAGAGCAATTTTCATAATTAAATTCCTTGAGATCCAAAATAGTGGGTTTAGCAACATCTAGGTTTTTATTTCTTTCAAACCCACTTTTATCAATTTCATCATCAAGATCTTGAAACTCCGAATTCTTAGAACGCCTTCTAGGTAAAGGAAGATCATATTCAGTTTCATCAAGATTCATATTGCAGAACAAAGATTTAACGGGGGACACATCAATTACTTTTAGATCTTCATCTTGATTTTCATAGGAATTGGAAGAACACACTTTAATAAAGGCATCTTTGGAAGCACGCATCCTAGCGGTTCTTTCTTTGCACTCATCAATGGAAATTCTCAAGGCTTTGAGAGACTCATTGATATCATGCTTAGGAGGAATAGATATAAGCTTTAAAGAGTCAATTTCAAGAGAAATTCTATCAATGTTCCTAGCCAAATCATCAACTTTAAGCAATTTCTCTTCAAGCAAAGCATTAAAATTCTTTTGTGAATTCATAAACTCTTTAACACTACTCTCAAATTCAGAGGGCATCTTATTAAAATTTCCATAAGAGTTGTTGTGGGAATTTCCATAATTATTAGAAGGATTACTAGGATAAGGCCTAGGATTAAAATTCCCTCTATACGCGTTGTTTCCAAAACTATTCCTACCAACAAAATTCACATCCATAGATTCATTATTATTCTCAATAAAAGTAGACAAAGGCATATCAATGGGATCAAGAGGAGTATTTTTAGTAGCAAACATCTTCATAAGTTCATCCATCTTTTCACTCAAAACATTGATTTCTTCTATAGCATGCACTTTTTTACTAGAAGATCTTTCGGTGTGCCATTGAGAATAATTAGCCATAATATTATCAAGCAATTTTGTAGCATCTCCTAACGTAATTTCCATAAACGTGCCTCCATGAATCGAATCTAAAAGATTTCTAGAAGCAAAATTCAATCCGCATAAAAATTTGTATGATCATCCATAAATTCAAACCATGAGTAGGGCAATTGCGAAGCATCAATTTCATTGTTTCCCAAGATTGGGCAACATGCTCATGATCAAGTTGTTTAAAATTCATAATATCGTTCCTAAGAGTGATGATCTTAGCGGGAGGAAAATACTTAGAGATAAAAGCATCTTTGCACTTGTTCCAAGAATCAATACTATTTTTAGGCAAAGACGAAAACCAAACTTTAGCACGGTATCTAAATGAAAACGGAAATAACTTCAATTTGACAATATTGTTATCCGTATCTTTCTTCTTTTGCATATCACACAAATCAACAAAATTGTTTAGATGAGTAGCGGCATCTTCACTAGGAAGGCTGGCGAATTGATCTTTCATAACAAGATTCAGTAAAGCGGTATTGATTTCACAAGACTCATCATTATTAAGAGGATCAATCGGAGTACTAAGGAAATCATTATTATTGGTATTCGAGAAGTCACACAATTTGGTATTATCTTGCGCCATGGCAACAAGTAATCCAACACACAAGCAAACAGAAATGCAACGGGAAAAGGAAAACGGGAAAAAGAGGAGGAGATTGGGAAAGAGAGGGCGAATAAAACGGCAAGGGTGAAGTGGGGGAGAGGAAAACGAGAGGCAAATGGCAAATAATGTAATGCGGGAGATAGGTATTGTGATGGGTACTTGGTATGGTTGACTTGCTCTTGCGTGAGCCTCCCCGGCAACGGCACCAGAAATTCTTCTTGCTACCTCTTGAGCACTGCGTTGGATTTCCCCGAAGAGGAGAGGATGATGCAGCAAAGTAGCGTAAGTATTTCCCTCAGTTTTTGAGAACCAAGGTATCAATCCAGTAGGAGACCACGCACAAGTCCCTCATACCTACACAAAACGATAGCTCATCACAACCAACACGATTAGGGGTTGTCAATCCCTTCATGGTCACTTACGAGAGTGAGATCTGATAGAGATGATAAATAATATTTTTGGTATTTTTGATATATAGATGCAAAGTGAAAAGTAAAAGGCAAAGTAAAAAACAAAGCAAGTAATAAAGTAATGGAGATTGATATGATGAGAATAGACCCGGGGGCCATAGGTTTCACTAGTGGCTTCTCTCAAGAGCATAAGTATTCTACAGTGGGTGAACAAATTACTGTTGATCAATTGATAGAATTGAGCATAATTATGAGTATATCTAGGTATGATCATGTATATAGGCATCACGTCCAAGACAAGTAAATCGAAACGATTCTGCATCTACTACTATTACTCCACTCATCCACCGCTATATCCAGCATGCATCTAGAGTATTAAGTTAAAAACAGACTAACACCTTAAGCAAGATGACATAGAGGGATAAATTCATGCAATATGATAAAAACCCCATCTTGTTATCCTCAATGGAAACAATACAATACATGCCTTGCTGCCCCTTCTGTCACTGGGAAAGGACACCGCAATATTGAACCCAAAGCTAAGCACTTCTCCCATTGCAAGAACTACCAATCTAGTTGGCCAAACCAAACGGATAATTCGAAGAGACTTGCAAAGATAACTCAATCATACAAAAAAGAATTCAGAGAAAATTCAAATATTATTCATAGATAAGCTGGATCATAAACCCACAATTCATCGGTCTCAACAAACACACCGCAAAAATAAGATTACATCGAATAGATCTCCACGAGAGAGGGGAGAACATTGTATTGAGATCCAAAAGAGAGAAGAAGCCATCTAGCTACTAGCTATGGACCCAAGGTCTGAAGTAAACTACTCACACTTCACCGGAGGGGCTATGGTGTTGATGTAGAAGCCCTCCATGGTGGATGCCCCCCCGTGAGCTCTAACAGGCCCCAAGATGGGATCTCGTGGATATAGAAGGTTGCGGTGGAATTAGGTTTTGGCCCCCGTCCCGATCGCTTGGGGGCACGAGGTATATATAGGAGGAAGGAGTACGTTGGTGGAGCAACAGGGGCCCACGAGGCGGGGCGCGCCTAGGGGGCGCCCCACCTCGTGATCGCTTTTTGTTCCTTGGAGCAGGTCCAAGTCTCTGGATCACGCTCGTGAGAAAATCACGCTCCGAAGGTTTCATTCCGCTTGGACTCAGTTAGATATTCCATTTCTTCAAACACTCAAATAGGCAAAAAAACAGAATTTCGGGCTGGGCCTCCGGTTAATAGGTTAGTCCCAAAAATAATATAAAAGTGGAAAATAAAGCCCAATATAGTCCAAAACAGTAGATAAAGTAGCATGGAGCAATCAAAATTATAGATACGTTGGAGACGATCAAGGGCTACTAGGGGTCCAGAGAGGGGGCGCGCCCACTAGGTGGGCGCGCCTCACCCTCCCCGGCTAGGGTGTGGGCCCCCTCTGGTTTTTTCTTCGCTCAATAATTCTTGTTAATTCCAAAAATAACTTCGTGGAGTTTCAGGATTTTTGGAGTAGTGTAATAGGTTTCAATATTTGCTCCTTTTCCACCTGAATTCCAAATTACGACATTCCCTTCTTCATGGTAAACCTTGTAAAATAAGAGAGAATAGCTATAAGTATTGAGATATAATGTGTAATAACAGCCCATAATGCAATAAATATTGATATAAAAGCATGATGCAAAATGGACGTATCACGGAGCTACCGAATTGATAAACTGGGTGATACTGAAGCAACATTTGGAACCTAAACTAGTGAACTCGATCAGACCGAGTCACGGTTCGGTGGCACCGAGATTGCTAGGGTTTCACCAAGAATTGAACTCGGTCACACCGATTTGCAGTTTTTGGTCAGACCGAAAAGCGCATGTGCAGTGGCCTAAGCCAAATCGGTGAGACCGATTTCTACGATTTGGTCGGTCCGAGATGAGTTCCGCGGAGAGCTAACCCTAAATTTTTTGAATCAACCTAAGCCTAAGGAAGATTTAGCTGGATAGATCGATTTCATTCGTGGCAAGAATCATGGCATTATCCTCGTGCTAGGAATCGGAGGTGAATAAACAGCACAAGGGGTCGAACACATACCCTAGTTCGGCGGGTGTTTGCTATGGCGGCGACGGCAGAGCAGATTCCGTCAACGGAGGCAGAAACTAGCGGCGGGAGGTCGCTGGCGGCAAGGAGGCAATCCGGAGACCCGAGGAGGCAGAGCAGGACACGCGCGGGCTGAGGGGTTTTGAAGAAATTTCCAAAATCTCACCCGTGGGTATATATATCCCAACCCTGTTGGTGTGACCGAGTGGAACAACTCCATGGCACCGAGATTGCAGAATCGCAAGCAGTTGCTGCAACTCGATGTGATTGAAGTGTTCAAATCGGTTGCACCGAGATGAAAACCTAGATCAACTTAGTGAACTCGGTTTGACCAAAATGGATGACTCGGTCAGACCGAAATGCACAAAGAGGTTTTGGAAGTTTAAGTCTATGACAAATCAGGGACTCCGAGTGCTCCTCACACAGAGTGGTTCGAATCTGACTTGATCAAACTTTGTGATGTAGCATGAATAGAGTTTGAGACGAGAAAAGCATAGATAGCTAGACAAGGTTCTTAGGCATTCTTGTCCATCCACTTGGCAAAAGAGAAAGAGCCAAACAATCAAAACAACAAGTGGATGTTCTAGAGTGAGTAAAATATGCAACCAACATGCTCACACAATAAAATGGCAAATGAAATATGTGGCAAAGCATGCACAATCACTCTAGCATCTATCATAATTTATGATGATCGGTCATCTATATATGAGTATATTGACTTAGGAGTCAAATTAGAACATTTGATCATAGGTCATACTCATCGTTTAAGAACAAGTGGGGTTACCACTTTTACATAAAGCATTATTATGTTCACACCATTAGAGTTGCTTTAGCTCAAGTCTTAGAGTAAAGCTCCCCCTAGATGTGATATGCCCCCTAAGAGGGATGAACTAACCTTGGGTTTTGTCGATGATGACTTCATGTAGGTGTTGAAGATGTGGATGCTCAATGTTGATGTAGATCTTTCAGAGCTATCCATTTGAGTGAGTTGCATTTTCAATACCTACACGGGTTAGTCCCACAAGGAACAAACAAGGATATCCATAGACATAGAGTGATGCACACACAAGATGATGTCCATGAAAGCATTAGGTTACCTTGTTCCTTGTCTTACTAACAAGAGGGTTTGTGACTCCTTGAACTAGTGCAAGATGTGGAAGTAGTTTGCACTTGTTCTTGCCAAAAAGATATGAGTGAAGTGTGTTGGCGGAGTCACCCTCAAGAACTCTCTAGTTCTTCTTCTTCGGGATCCACATCATCTTGATGGGAATCCTTGGGGTTGTAGTTGTACTTGATGAAGTAGAACTTGATGTAGTCTTGGGAACCCACTTGACCAAGGCCTTGGGAGCTTCTTCAAATGCATCAATCTCCTCTTGAAGCTTGTCCTTGCCTTTTTGCTTGTGGTCTTGTGGTGGAAGATCATATTGAGCTTGTGTCCCTTGGAAAGAAGTAGGATCGTACTTCTCTTGTTGAGGAACAAACTTAGTCTTGGGGTATTGATCTTCTTCCCACTCAACTGCATTGGCATTGAACTTTCATTCAAAACCAACACCTTTATTCTTCCGGTGCCTTCCTTGCTTGCGTACAATTTCCTCAAATTGCTTACTTCTGGCAAGACTCTTGTAAACACCTTTCCCTATAATTCCCTTCAATAAGCTATTTTCTTGCTCAAGTGTAACTTGGCTAAGAGTATCATTAGTGGAATCAAGAGAACTACTAGAAACAACAACATTGGATTTAGCATGATTATTGTTACTACTAGAGGAAGAATCTTTCTTACTCTTGTTGCTAGATTTTACTTGTGGCATGTAAGTAGACAAGAGTAAACGCTTGGCAATGTAAGAAGAACTTTTCTTGCGAAGATCATCATTGATTGCCTTTAAAAACGCATGTTCTTGCTCAAGGTTGAGCTTTTCAAAGCGTAACTTCTCATGAGTCTTTAAAAGTTCTCGATGATCTTCCAAGGTAGTTTCATGAGCCAACTTAAGAGTGTTTAGTTCTTTAGTTAGACGCTCAATCTTCTCCTTATCATTGTCATTCGTTTTATCTTGATTAGCATGATTAATTGACATTTCATTATAGTATTCATCACTAGAGTTGTCAACAAGTAAATCATCATCACCTAACAAATCATCTTCATCACTATTGAAATCAACATACTCGGGGTGTGATACCTTTGGGCCTTTAGCCATGATGCATCTTACAATTCCTTCATTTGGTGAGTCAAATATGTCATAGGAGTTGGTTGACACAAGTGCTAGACCGACAACACTTTCATCTTGAGTATATTCGGAGTTGGAGTGATAGCTTATTTCAGAGTGACGGTCGGAGTCGGAGACGGATACCCATTCACCAACGTGAGCTTGATGTCTTAGCTTTGTGTAGCTCTTTGATGATTTGTCCTTCCTTTCCGAATCCTTGCTTCTCTGGGAGGTTCTTCGTTCATAGCGATCATCTCTACTCCTTCTCTCTCTTTGTGGTGATTCCTCTCTTCTACTTCTTCTTTTAGGTGAATATTCTCTCCTTTTGTAGGGAGCCGTACACTCATTGGAGTAGTGTCCGGGTCTTCCACAATTGTAGCAATTACGTTCATGACTCGAAGATGATGTAGGAGCAATTAGGCTCAATTCTTCATTGAAGGTTTGTTTCTCACTTGATGATGTAGGAGCATCACATGAGGCTTTGTAAGCACCACTTGAATTGTTGTGAAGTTCCTCTTTATCCTTGAGTGACATCTCATGAGAAACAATTCTTCCAATGAGTTCTGTTGGCTTGAGATCTTTGTAATTGGGCATCATTTGGATCAATGTGCACACGGTATCATATTTTCCATCCAAGGCTCTTAGGATCTTCTTGATGATGAATCTATCGGTCATCTCTTCACTTCCTAAGCCGACAATCTCATTTGTGATGAGAGCAAGCCTAGAGTACATTTCAGCAACACCTTCACCATCCTTCATTTTGAACTTGTCAAGTTGACTTTGAAGCACATCCAATTTTGATTCCTTGATGGAGTCGGTACCTTCGTGCATATCAACCAAAGTATCCCAAATTTCCTTTGCATTCTCAAGGCGGCTGATTTTGTTGAATTCCTCGGGGCACAATCCGTTGAAGAGAATATCACAAGCTTGAGCATTGTATTGCAGCATCTTCAACTCTTCCGCGGTAGCTTCACGGTTTGGTTCTCTCCCATCGAAGAATTCACCTTGCAAGCCAATACATACAATACCCCAAACGGCGGGGTTATGTCCAAGAATATGCATTTTCATCTTATGCTTCCAACTAGCAAAATTAGTACCATCAAAAGTAAGGACCTCTATGGTGGTAATTTCCCTCGCTAGACACCATACTCTCCTAGGTTGTGAAAGCAAGCCTATGATCACCAAAAGCTATGGAAATCAACGCAAATGGAGACCGTAGCTCTGATACCACTTGTAGGATCGAAAGTATGTCTAGAGGGGGGTGATTAGACTACTTGACCAAATAAAAATCTAGCCTTTTCTCAATTTTAGTTCTTGGCAGATTTTAGCAACTTACCACAAGTCAAGCAATCAACCTACACATGCAATTCTAAGAGTATAGCAGCGGAATGTGAATCATTGCATATGAAGGTAAAGGGGGAGTTTGGAGGGATAAAATGCAATGTTGACACGGAGACTTTGGGCATGGTTCCGATAGGTGGTGCTATCATACATCCACGTTGATGGAGACTTCAACCCACAAAGGGTAACGGCTGCACGAGTCCACGGAGGGCTCCACCCACGAAGGGTCCACGAAGAAGCAATCTTGTCTATCCCACCATGGCCATCGCCCATGAAGGAATTGCTTCACTAGGGTAGATCTTCACGAAGTAGGCAATCTCCTTGCCCTTAAAAACTCCTTGGTTCAACTCCACAATCTTGACGGAGGCTCCCAAGTGACACCTAACCAATTTAGGAGACACCACTCACCAAAAGGTAATAGATGGTGTGTTATTGATGAACTCCTTGCTCTTGTGCTTCAAATGATAGTCTCCCCAACACTCAACTCTCTCTCATAGGATTGGATTTGGTGGAAAGATAATTTGAGTGGAAAGCAACTTGGGGAAGGCTAGAGATCAAGATTCATATGGTTGGATTGGAATATCTTGGCCTCAACACATGAGTAGGTGGTTCTCTCTCAGAAAATGAATGTTGGAAGTGTAGGCATGTTCTGATGGCTTCCCTCACGAATGAGGAGAGGGTGGAGGGGTATATATAGCCTCCACACAAAATCTAACCATTACACACAATTTACCGAAATCGGTGGGACCGAATCACAAAACTCGGTTGGACCGATTTAGTTCATAATGTGACCGTTAGGCATTTTTGGTGGGACCGACATGTCAACTCGGTGGAACCGATTTTGTTAGGGTTATGGCATAACGTAATCTCGGTGAGACCAATTACACAAACTCGGTGGGACCGACTTTGGTAATAAGCTAACTAGAGAGTTGGTCAGGCAAACTCGATGGGACCAATTCGCTCATTTCGGTGGGACCGAAACTTTACGAAAGGGACACAGGGAGTTTGCATCGCGAACTCGGTGGGACCGACCGCTCATCTCGGTTGGACCGAAATGCTACGAAGGGAAACAGAGAGTTTGCAATCCGATCTCGGTGAGACCGAGATCCCTATCGGTGGGACCGAAGAGACTAGGGTTTCTGGCAGTGGCTATGTCAAATGAACTCAGTGGCGCCGGATGGATCAAACCAGTGGGGCTGAGTTTCTGACTTTTGGTTTGGGACATATGTGGATATGAGAAAGTGGTTGAGGGCTTTTGGAGCATATCACTAAGCATTTTGAGCAAGCAAGCCATTAAGCAACACCTCATCCCCTTTTAATAGTATTGGCTTTTCCTAAAGACTCAATGTGATCTTGGATCACTAAAAGTAAAATGTAGAGTCTTGATCTTTTAGAGTTGTCCTTAGCATTTTGAGGGGTCCACATTCCTAATCCATGCCATGCCAAACATTGAACTTTCATGAAATATTCATCTTGAAGTGGCATTAGTTCAATGAGTTATATGTTGTTAATCATTACCACAACCACCCAGGGATAGTTGCACTTTCAAAGGAACCTGTGGATTTCGATTATAGGGAATTTAAGAGGTTGCTGCTCCATACTCCCTCAGGCTTTGCTATATTTAATGTTTGTTAGTATGTGTTTACCGGTCCTCATGAAGAAGAAGAAGAAGAAGAAGAAGAAGAAGAAGAAGAAGAAGAAGAAGAAGAAGAAGAAGAAGAAGAGAAGAAGGAGAAGAAGAAGAAGAAGAAGAAGAAGAAGAAGAAGAAGAAGAAGAAGAAGAAGAAGAAGAAGAAGAAGAAGAAGAAGAAGAAGAAGAAGAAGAAGAAGAAGAAGAAGAAGAAGAAGAAGAAGAAGAAGAAGAAGAAGAAGAAGAAGAAGAAGAAGAAGAAGAAGAAGAAGAAGAAGAAGAAGAAGAAGAAGAAGAAGAAGAAGAAGAAGAAGAAGAAGAAGAAGAAGAAGAAGAAGAAGAAGAAGAAGAAGAAGAAGAAGAAGAAGAAGAAGAAGAAGAAGAAGAAGAAGAAGAGGAGGAGGAGGAGGAAGAAGAAGAAGAAGAAGAAGAAGAAGAAGAAGAAGAAGAAGAAGAAGAAGAAGAAGAAGAAGAAGAAGAAGAAGAAGAAGAAGAAGAAGAAGAAGAAGAAGAAGAAGAAGAAGAAGAAGAAGAACCGAAGAAGAAGAAGAGGAAGATGAAGAAGAAGAGGAGGAGGAAGAAGAAGAAGAGGAAGAAGAAGAGGAAGAAGAAGAAAGGGAAGAAGAGGAAGAGGAAGAAGAAGAAGAAGAAGAAGAAGAAGAAGAAGAAGAAGAAGAAGAAGAAGAAGAAGAAGAAGAAGAAGAAGAAGAAGAAGAAGAAGAAGAGGAAGAGGAAGAGGAAGAGGAAGAAGAAGAAGAAGAAGAAGAAGAAGAAGAAGAAGAAGAAGAAGAAGAAGAAGAAGAAGAAGAAGAAGAAGAAGAAGAAGAAGAAGAAGAAGAAGAAGAAGAAGAAAGAAGAAGACGAAGAAGAAGAAGAAGAAGAAGAAGAAGAGGAGGAGGAGGAGGAGGAGGAGGAGGAGGAGGAGGAGGAGGAAGAAGAGGAAGAGGAAGAAGAAGAAGAAGAAGAAGAAGAAGAAGAAGAAGAAGAGGAAGAAGAAGAGGAAGAAGAAGAGGAGGAAGAAGAGGAGGAGGAGGAGGAGGAGGAGGAGGAGGAAGAAGAAGAAGAAGAAGAAGAAGAAGAAGAAGAAGAAGAAGAAGAAGAAGAAGAAGAAGAAGAAGAAGAAGAAGAAGAAGAAGAAGAAGAAGAAGAAGAAGAAGAAGAAGAAGAAGAAGAAGAAGAAGAAGAAGAAGAAGAAGAAGAAGAAGAAGAAGAAGAAGAAGAAGAAGAAGAAGAAGAAGAAGAAGAAGAAGAAGAAGAAGAAGAAGAAGAAGAAGAAGAAGAAGAAGAAGAAGAAGAAGAAGAAGAAGAAGAAGAAGAAGAAGAAGAAGAAGAAGAAGAAGAAGAAGAAGAAGAAGAAGAAGAAGAAGAAGAAGAAGAAGAAGAAAGAAGAAGAAGAAGAAGAAGAAGAAGAAGAGGAAGAGGAAGAGGAAGAGGAAGAGGAAGAAGAAGAAGAAGAAGAAGAAGAAGAAGAAGAAGAAGAAGAAGAAGAAGAAGAAGAAGAAGAAGAAGAAGAAGAAGAAGAAGAAGAAGAAGAAGAAGAAGAAGAAGAAGAAGAAGAAGAAGAAGAAGAAGAAGAAGAAGAAGAAGAAGAAGAAGAAGAGAAGAAGAAGAAGAAGAAGAAGAAGAAGAAGAAGAAGAAGAAGAAGAAGAAGAACTCATCAGTTACACGAGCACTTCTGTTTTTCAGTCATTTACCAATTTGTTTAGAGAGCTAAATGACCATGAAACAGTAAATCACAGGAAAAGGAACTCTGAAAAAGCGTAAAAGAAAAACTATATAAAAACTACTCGTAAAGAAATAGAAGAAAAAATAAAGCGTAAAAGAAAAACTATATAAAAATTACTCGTAAATAAATAGAAGAAAATAAATAATGCAGAAAAAATATATAAAGCAAAAATATTCACAAAGAAACTAAATACAAAGAAAAAACTACTCGTAAATAAATGGAAGAAGAAAAATAAAGCGTAAAAGAAAAACTATATAAAAAATTACTCAAAAATAAATAGAAGAAAATAAATAATGCAGAAAAAAATTTATATAAAGCAAAAATATTCACAAAGAAACTAAATACAACAAAAAAATTACTCGTAAATAAATAGAAGAAAAATAAAGCGTAAAAGAAAAACTATATAAATAAATAGAAGAAAATAAATAATGCATAAAAGAAAAAAATTATATAAAGCAAAAATATTCACAAAGAAACTAAATACAGCAAAAAACACTCGTAAATAAATAGAAGAAAAAATAAAGCAGAGAAGAAAAACTATATAAAAAATTACTCAAAAATAAATAGAAGAAAATAAGTAATGCGTAAAAGAAAAATTTATATAAAAATGTTGGGCGCCGCCTGGGCCCGCTGACCTAGGGTGTGCAAATACAGCTCAAGGGCCAAGAGTTCACAGTGGCAGCAGCGTCTCTAGTTAGGCCCGTAAGCCCGCTATATAGAGGAGTTCGAAGGGCGTTAATGGCTGGGTTTATAAACCAGGCGCTGCCTTCGCCGGCGAGGTGGGACTAAAAGTAGCGATCGGTGGTGGTAATAAGACGACCATTAGTACGGCTGGTGGCTCCAACCGGTATTATCATGTTGCTTTTTAGTACCGGGTCGAGCCACCAACCGCATTAAAGGCCCTCATTTCCGCCGCTTGGTTGGTTAGAATTGTTTTTAGTACCGGTTGGTGGGCTCCAACCGCACTAAAGGCCCTTCTATATATATGTCACTTACGAAAATTCAGTTATCGTCGACTTCGCTCCACTTTTCTCTCGGCGACATCTCGATCTCCGACGCCGACGCCACCGCCGCGTTGCCGCCTCCCGCCGCCGCCACGCCGCCGTCGTTATCCCCTGCTGTTGTTGCTACTTCGCCGCCTCGCCGTCGTCGCCGCCCCGCCACCAGACGCTACTGGCCCATACACACACGCATACACATATACACGCACACACACTACACACACACATACACACATGCATACACACACACACACTACACGTACACTACACATGTACGTACACACATACACACACTGCACACACACACATATATTTTTTTACTTATTTTCTGTTTTCTATTGTTTAGATGAATTAATTAATATAACTAGTTTATTTTTAGAATGTTAGAAATGTTAATGTTAGATGAATTAGAACTAGTTTATTTTTAGTAAGAAAATTTATGTATATGAGATTGTTTGAACTAGTTGAATTAATAGAACTAGTTTATTTTTAGTAAGAAAATTTAGGTACGTATATGAGATTATTATTTGAACTAGTTGAATTAATAGAACTAGTTATATTATTTGAACTAGTTGAATTAATAGAACTAGTTTATTTTTGTAAATGCTTAGTTGAACTAATTGAATTAATATACCTAGTTTATTTTAGTAAATGTTTAGTTGAACTAGTTGAATTAATAGAACTAGTTTATTTTAGTAAATTTTAGTTGAACTACTTGAATTAATATAACTAGTTTATTTTTAGTAAATGTTTAGTTTAACTATTTGAATTAATATAACTAGTTTATTTTAGTAAATGCTTAGTTGAATTAATAGAAGAAATTGAATTAATTGAATTTGTAAGTGTTTAATGTTTCGCCTAATATGAACATAGGAAATGTCGTCCCATTTACGTAAAAAATTTCATTATGTGCTAATATCGTGAAGACCAGCGCTGCCAAGGCGATGTAAATTTCCTTGTTGATGATAGACTATTCAAAGATCAAGTCGGATGAGACCTTCAATTCGATACAAGAAGTCACAACGATAAGTCTGTTTTCGTAATTAAGCATGACTTATATATGCTTCATTTGCCTGACTTATAATTTTGAATTTTCACTATTCTACTAGCGCATACCCTGCCATGCAAGAATTTTTGTCTTGGATAAGATAGGTTTCAATGATATGGAAACTATGGAGGTAAAGAGAGTTTACCTTAAAACTGAGCATGGTTATAATTTCAACGTCAAAGTATACAATGCACACACGTACATCTATTTTGAATGCAAAACTTGGCAAGCACTATGCAAGGCTTATGCGTTTGAGCCTGGTATGGTTATCATCTTTGATATTCGTCCGGAAGATGATATCGAAGGTAATAGAGACATATGGGTCGATGTGCGACGCCTCCAGTTCTACCATTATGTGAGTTCTTCTCAGCTATATTTTTGTCTTTGATATTGCTTATTCAAAATAATCGACAACTAATTTCTATTGACAGCTTATTTCCATTCAAGCAAACATGTCCGGCGCTGATAGATAGGACCTACTATCGTCCTGAGCTGAACTAAACTCATGAGGAGATAAGTCATTATGTTTCATAGCTTGAGGATCTTCATACTGTCAAGACAAATTTTCTTCCCGCACTTAGAAATGTTAGTACTCAAAACGTGCGACCAATAGTGATGGTATTGAACTACGGTCACATCTATTTAGGAATGATGGTAAAAAATTTACTATTTGTCCTCACTGCATCTTTTGCATACATAATTTTTTGCTAAACTTTCATTGCTAAGTATATTAATTAAGTACTATACGATGTTCTTCAACAGGACTCCGATGATAGTTGTGCCTCGTGGATCGAGACTAAAGGTCGATGTCAATTGTTAGCTTACGGCCAAGATATCCTGCATTGCACATGAATGCATTCAGATTTCTAGAAGCGATGAATGCTTAATAGTGAAAGATTGGAGGAAATTGTTAACGATTGCAGAGAAGTACTAGGGGCAGAATGAGAAGCACAGCCCACGATTAGGAGACAGTTCATCTCGCATGCTCCAAAGATGATGAATCAGAGAGCTATACATGTTCTATGCTATTTTACCGAGAGAGAGTAGCTAGCAGGAGTGATTTAGCTAGTTCATGCTGCTCTTAGTACTTGTCCTTTCATTTCGTGTTCTTCGCTCAACTTAATCTCAAAGAGTGATTTGCTTTTGTGGTGTTATATATGAACGCTTATAATATCATGACAATCATGTTGAACTCGATGATATTTTTGCTTCGTACAAGTGAATGTTTCTTCTTTAAGCCACTGTTGGTGGTGATTAGATAGCGTAATGACTATGATGATTAAATAGTGATAATGATGACTACGATGATTTTAGCTAGCTAGCTAGAGTATATATATACTCATGTTGATGATATGATGCAAGAGTTTTTATATTAATATGATGATGATGATGATGAGTTATTATATCATTTAATGAAAGAAACCACGATTAGTTTCAATGGATGGATCTCTACCTAAGTGATCAAGTATATATATGCCATATCCATATATATTATACTTGATCACCTAATTAGGTGATCAAGTATAATATCGATATGGCATATACTTGATCACTTAGCTAGCTAGATCTAAATGCATCCAGTCGAAACTAATCCGTGGTACTTTCACCTAATGATTTAACAACTCATTATAATGTAAAACAATCACTAAACTAAATTGAAAACACAAAATTAAAGGAAAAATAAAAAAACCCAAACATTTAGTACCGGTTGGTGTTACCAACCGGTACTAAAGCCCTACGCGCACCCGGGCCTGGCTTGTGCCACGTGTTTGCACTTTAGCGCCGGTTCGTGACGAACCGGTACTAAAGGGGGGGACCTTTAGTCCCCACTCTTTAGTGCTGGTTGGCGAACCGGCACTAAATCCCATCATGAACCGGCACTAAAGGCCAGTTCTGCACTAGTGCTTCCAGGAGAGCTATACCAAACATGCCCTTACTCCCTTAGTAATCTAACATCAGTGGTGAAACATACCCAGATAATTGTAGGTAGTAGACCAGTGCCAACTTGCCATTGTGTGTATGCAGTGCCTAGCAAGGCTAGGTGTTCAACTTTTACAACACTGCTACAAAGAGTGTTACCTCTGAGTGCTGGCACCATACCTCTAATCAACCTGGCATAGGTGGATAAATTGACTAGATATGCTAGTCCTAATGTTGCACACTCGCACATAGGCCCCGCCAAGGAAGGCCGCTTGATAACCTCATAGGGCAATCGTTAGGGAAATTTCTTTTATTTCCAATTACAGACACACTTATCGTGCCATCTTCTTCTTGTGTGACAGCCAACCATGACTTCCAAACCTTGCATCTTATGTGATTTGTGTTCTGTTAGTTTGATTAGAATCATTTTTTCATGTTGCACTTCTCAAAGATTTGTCTACTCCATTCACCACCTTGTTCATGTTGCATTTATCAGCATGTGTCGCCCGCCATCACATTCTGACGAGTGTTCTTTTGGATTGTGTCAAGTTGTCTTTGCCCTTGCTTTTGTTATAGTTGAGCATTCTGTTGTCCGTGATAGTGTTACTGGTCCTGGTGACAAACTAAGACAACTCATTCTAAGATTCTGCAAGGCTAATAAGGAATTGGTTGTTCAAGACGCTGAACTTAAAGCTGTTATTGAGTCGAAACTAGTCGTTTTATGTTCCTTCAACTGTTTATTTTTCATCATCAGTGCTAATTTAGTCAAGTGTGGCATTCTAATTTTGGCATATTTTCTCAGGATGTCAAATGCTGGACTGGTGATGAAGCTGTAGATGAGTTGATTTGGGGACAAAAGCATTTCCTGTCTGAATTTATACCCGAAGAAAAAGATAAGCTTATTGATGAGTATTTTTTTCCGATGAGCAAGCAATTGCTAAGGGACTTGGAAACATATAAAATCAAAATATCCACAAGTAAGGTAATTATGCGGGCCTTGCTATTGTAATTATATTCTATATTCTATAATATCACTCTTGTTATATCATAATAATTAATATGTTTTCTTTTCAATAAAGCGCATTTACCCCCAGGAGTGTCATTAATGTAATTGAACACCACAGAAATAAAAGTCTATCCTATTCAATGAGAAAGATTTAGTTTATCCACTTTTCCTTCATTGTCATAGAATTGGGACATTGACATGGACTATGCAATAGCATATGATCTGAGCGCTTGGCTGCTGCTTCCCTAAATCTGTGAATGCTTAGCCGCAGAGCTTCCCATGATAATTGGCCTGAACAGTCAAACATTTAAATCATGATAATTTAAATAGTTGTGTTGCTTAGCTTAAATACATGTCCATAGCTAGCATCGATGACTGTTCTATTGTACTCCCTCCGTTTTTATTTACTCTGCATATTAGAGTCGACTGAAGTCAAACTTCGTAAATTTGACCAAGTTTGTAGAAAACAATATAGACATTTATCATAATAAATCTATACGATGTGAAAGTACATTCAATAATAAATCTAACGTTGTTGATTTGTTATTGTATATCTTAATATTTTTGTTTATAAACTTGGTCAAAGTTTGTAAAGCTTGACTTTGACCAAAGCTAATATGCGAACTAAATAAAAATAGAGGGAGTATTTTGAGGTTTACGGTTGAACCTCTATCTGCACTAGCATATGGTGTTTGGAATTAGAACAAATATTGGTGGTGCACAAGAAAATGACGTTCGTCCATGAAATCTGCAACAATACTATTCTGTAATTAATTTAAATATCAATAATGCACTATCGTGCATCATTGTTCTGTTACATATTACCAATCTCTGTTCTTGACCTACCAAATCAAACTTTTTTTACCATGTTTACCATCATTTATACTACCTTTTCCTTTTATATATGCTTGTGTAGTGGTTCTTATTGTGTTTCATCTCTAGCTGATCCTGACTTGGGAGGACTACATGCATTTGCTTTATACAATGATGTCAATTTGTAACAATGCAGAAATATATAGCATATCTCAAGCAGTTAGCAATTAATCCATGTTTTGATATGTCTATTTCTCAAGAACTGTTTATTTTCTACCCACAATACTTATGAGAAGGATCTTAAACTCGTTTTATTCTCGATAAATTGCCATTAATCATTTCCATTGGATAAACTATTTTAATGTTCATGCCCAGTGATTAAACTTCCTTCCAAAGCAATTTGTACATAATATTGTTTAAGGTTCACGTTACTGAATTCAACATTTCATTGTGATAGTTGAGACATTTCATTATTTGAGTTTTTTTTCATCCATCCTTTAAACTAGTAATCAAATTAGATCTTACTAAATTACATTAACAAGTACTTTTGTCTGCAACAATGTGGAATTCACGAGTATTTCTAATTTGTTGGTATTTACGGTGCCCCGTGATCATGCTAACACATAACTGATCAGTAGTTCATATTGTACAGTATTAAATAATCAATTTAAGAAGTTCAGCTTCTCTATGATTTATTTGTGTATTGATTGGTGTAGACTGTAGTTTTACATGATTAGGCTTATTTGATTCCCCTTTTTTTCTTTTTGTTGATTTTAGATTAATTCGGATGTTGTACATGAATTTGGTTACATGACTATTCTTGACATCCTCTCTAAGGGTACTTCCAAGGTTTTATGCGACATATGTGATCCGTATGTTTTCTTGGATTGGTGGCATGGAAGATGATGAGTTGATGTATGCATGGAGGATTGCAAAGGTTGTGATTCCTGGGTCTGAGGCCGAAATTGAACTCGCTAAGGTTGAGAATCTAACCAAGTTTATAAACAGCCAATGTATTTTCGATGAACTGATGTGGCGAAGCAATTAATAAGTAATTCCGTGGTATGTTTTGTACAGCTTGCAGGTGGTTTGGAACCAAAGCAAATAGATGTTACTGAAGATACAGGAAAAGCTATTACTGATTTTGACAAAAAAGACATTCTGAAGTGTCTGAAAAGGATTTTGCGTATGTACAGACAGAGAAAGTTAACACAGGAGCATCTTGATAGGTTGCTGCTTGGTATGATGACAATTGAAGATCAAATTGGTGTTACTGGGACGGCTGTCGATAGCGAAGATGATAAACAGTTGACAGTTTTAGGTGTGAGAGGCAAAGATGAGGCTCCAGCTGTCGTGAAGATGATAAGCAGTTTGTTAGTTGAAGCTGTGGGTGAGAACAATGGAACTCGATCTGTTGACGAGTGACAGTTGCAACGGTAAAAATATGATTTTACCATACAAAAAAAAGGGAGACTTAATGATGGTCGTTCCACTCAGCCCAAGAATAAGAAGCGTTAGCTTTTGTTTAGAACCTTTTGTCTGCACATGTGTGTAATTCACATCATTTAACTCAGATACATGTTAAATGGCCCCAGCTTTCGATGTCAATGAAGAATATAACACAAAGTTCCTTCAGAGGCCGAGCTCCCCGGTACCGTCTATCTGGAGCGTTGGTTCGTTTAGGGATTTGTGCAGTTAAGAGCGTCACGAGCAATCCACCAGTTCGATGCAGTGTGATTAACAGGAGCTGTCCAGTCTAGGTATATAGCAAAAGTTGGTACATGTCTGCATCCTAGTGCTGTGGGGTCGACATGTTTCTGGAGCTGTGCGCTCGTGGCTCTTGGTGGTGGTCAGCGGCCATCTCCTGCCCCCTGCCCTTCATTACTTTTATCATGTCTTTTCAGCCGCCCATCCTCTCCTATCGATAGCCCACCTGTCCGCTTCACCTCGATGCAGATCTACAGCTCGTCGGACGTCCTTGCCAGTACTGCTTCTCATAGAAACGGCTCCAGGCTGAGAGAAAAAGGAGGAGGAGGAGAGAGAGAGAGAGAAAGGAGAATATAGAAAGAGAGGTGTTGTGAAAGAAGAGATAAGTGTTGTGCGTGAGAGAAAGAAGAGAAAGAGAGAGCGGTGCTGGTTAGGAAGGGATCTCTCTCCAAGAATCAGAGGCACACGTGAGAGAGAAAGGAAGAGGAAGAAGAGAGAGAGTGGCTGTGAGAGGCTCGAGAGAAAAAGGGAGAGGAAGGAGAGAGAGCTGGCAATAGAGCATTGCTATGCAGCCGATGCTTTCAGACGATACTCAGACGACGTTGCCCATCAGGCCATTTGTTAATTAGATTCACGTCAATCTCACGGTGTAGAGTCTGCGTCGGCTGCACATCGGCCATACCATGTCGTGTGTACATCAATTTCGCTGGCAATATTCCTTCTTGCACTGTACCAGTTTTTAAATGTTGCATGCAGCAGACTCAGAGAGAGAGAGAGAGAGAGCAGAGGTGGGCGTTGTCACGGGGCTGCACGCGGTCAGAAGTCAGATGCCAACAAAATTGGTCAGCTTTAAATTTGCATAACAAATTACTCAACCCTGTAAAACTAGTCAGCTTTTGCATAAATCTCTAGAAAACAAGACAGCTCATTGAATGGTATAGATAGGAGGTACCACGTAGCTCGGTCTACAAAAAACCATACTCCATAACATAATTGTATGTTTTCTGCATCTTATTCACGCACGGGCTTGCAAATGACGTACACATACTTTTTGATACTTGTTTTGGTTTGATAAGAATTTGCAGCATGGGTTTCCAGACTACTGGAGTGACTTTCATGTTTATATTGGACGGAGATTCGTTGGAGATCAGAATACTATTAAATGAGTCTAACTGCACATTTATCGAAGGTTTGCACTAGTAGTTGCAAGGATGAGGCTAGTGGTAAAACTGTCATGAATCCATTGTGCACTGATTGAGCTTCACCGATAATTTCATATGGGTTCCAGCTTTGGATTATTACACCGCAGTAATTTCTTGGACAGTCAACAAGAATGGAGCACCATGTTTGTGGAGAATTCCGCGGCTGGACACTGCAGGAGACGCACCATTCCTATCGATAGCGGAGCAGGCTCTAAGAGCATCTCCAACAGCCGCGCTAAACTAGCGCCGCGCCACAAATTAGTCTGTTTTAGCGCGCAACGCCAAGGGTCGCTTCAATGGCAAGACAAAAACAGCGCTGCTCTTATAACGAGTTGGGCACACGGTCGAAAACAATGTCCCGCGGTGTATTTGGGCGCCACATAAATACACATGCACACACTCGAAGGCCACAGCAGACTTCTCCTCTCTCCTCCCACGCTTCGCACAAGGCGCGCCGCCCACCCACCCATGGACGCCAAGACACCGCACCCCGCCACCCCGCTGTATAGCCGCGACTTCGCCGCCGCCGAAACCCTAGCGCGAAAGCGTTATGCCGCCATCACGGAGTTCGCCGAAGGCCGGCCTCAAGCAAGAGTTTTTCTTGCCGCCGTGGATGACCACGGCGCCGATGGCGCCGCCGCGCGCCCGTCCCGCCGCCGCCGCACCATCGAAGGTCCCCAATGCGGCGCGGACGAAGAGGGCAAAACATCCGCGAAGAAAAACAAGGCGGCGGACGGCTCCGGCAAAGACGAAGGCGAGGGAAAGAAGCTTGCAGGCGCTCGACGGCCACAAGGCGGCATCAAGGCGCCGCGAGCTCACTCGTTGAGCCGGCGCCGACGACACCACGTGTTCGATTTAAATGCCCCAAGGTGAAAATATTTCCAACTTTTCTTTTCTTCTTATTTTTCAATGCATCATCACATATAGATAGCTTATTTGCATTGTTCAAAAACTTTGTAGTCTCAACGATGATGCATACATGTCCACTATGGGTGTTGGGTCCAACACTGCATTGGTCTCAAACCAATGACATCCATTTCGAAGACCATGAGTTTGAGGTGGACGAGGAGGGTGAGGGAATTGTCGAGGCGCCGAAAGGAAGAGCGGGCAATTACTCCACCAACGATGACAAGTTACTATGCTATACTTATTTGCAAGTGTCGAGGGATCCATCCATTGGAGGTGATGAAAGTAGAGACGCGTATTGGGGGCGAATGAAAGAACACTTTGATGCTCACAACGTTAGTTTGCATTTTAACTTGGTTGGATGAACTTGTGGGCTTGATTTTGAACTTTAGTTTGCATTTGAACTTGGTTGGATGAACTTGTGGGCATGATTTTGAACTTGTGGCATGAACTTTTATTCATCAACTTGTTTGTGTCAAATTTCAAATGTTCATTGCATTTTGATGAATGTTTCAAACTCATTTTGTGTCCAAAATATCATATATGTTAATGCCCAGCGAGTCGCGCGCACTGTATTTTTGCACGCTGCATTATAGCGCTGGTTGCTTGAGCTAGCTACTGGCGTCAAGCTTAAACATGCCTAAGCGCTGCGGGCAAACAGGTTTTTTATGCAGGCGCTTATGCTGCTGTTGGAGATGCTCTAAGAATCGGTCTGGTGTTAGCTACTTTGTGTATTAAAAAGATGCAAGATTTCTTAAATCTTAAAAAAAATTCAAAATCCTCAAAATTTCTTCAGATTTTCAAATTTTGTTTTTTAAAACAAATTCTTGAAATTTTCAATTTTATTGTTTTAAAAATATCAGAATTTCAATAAAAATTTACATCTACAAAAAGTTCTGAAACTTCAAAATTTTCAGAATTTTAGAAAAAAATCACATTTTTCAAAAATTGTTCACTATGATTAAAATTTGTTTGTGTCATTAAAAAAATGTTTGGACTTTCAAACATTATTTCCTGTTAAAAATTGTTCATAGAGAGAACAATATGGTGGCTCATGAATTGGCTAGAATAGCTGGTTTCTCCCCTCCTAGTACTCCCGATTTAACTTCCATCGCATTTCCGGCGTCGTTGTCGGCGTCGACGACTCTTCCCTTCCACACCACCGTGCGGCTGCCGCTCCTCGCCTCGTCCCCATCTCGCCGAAGACCCTACGGCCACGGCAGGTCCCGGTCCTCGCCTCGCCCATTTCAGGCCGACGGGGCGACGGGGAGCGAGATGAAGCCGTACAGAACCAGACGACCCCACAGCCCGACGGTACTGGCGGAGGCGGCCGGCGATGGAGCGAAGCAGCCGCCGCCCCGGCAGCGCGAGGGCGTCGCTCAAGGTGGTGCTGCTCCACGGCAGCCTCGACATCTGGGTGCGCGACGCGGGGCCTCCCGACAAGGGCGTGTTTCACAAGAAGTTCGGCGACCTCCTCGCCCACTCGATGACGAGCGACCAGACGTCACCGCCCGTGTCTCCGCCGCCACCGCCGCCCGCACTTCACGCCGTGCCCAACAGCGAGGACCCCGTGGGCGCAGAACTTTGTGGTGCCTGCGGCCACGAGGCGGCCGAGGTCCAGCCGTCGCCAAGGACAACGACGCCTTCGGCAGCCAGCCATTGGCGCTGCGCGCCATCCCCGCCGAAAGCAGCTCCTCTCGGGGACAAGATCGAGGGTGCCTATCCTCTCATCGATCCCAATGGCAAGCCGCGGCGCCCCGCGCAAAGGTCAGCGTTTCCATACAAGATACCCCGGTGGCTCACCTCACAACAGCACCACCGTGGTGTCACTACTGGGCCGGATAGCCATGGGGTGCCAAATGCATACTTTCCTCTGCGCCGTGGCATGAGGGTGACCCTCTACCAGGATGCACATGTGCCGGAGGGCTGTCTCCAGGACATCCGGCTTGACGATGGGCTGCAATCACTGTTTTAAATAGCCCGCTATAGCATGCTATAGCGTTTACAAAAGGTCTTGCGCTAAGAGACTTTGGTCCAAACAAATGAACAAACATTTTAAATAGCGCGCTATAGCTCCGCTATAGCATTTGAAAAAGGTCCGCCGCTAAGATGCTTAGCGCGCTATTTAAAACTATGGCTGCAATACCAACATGGGCAATGTTGGCGCGACATGTACACCGCCATAATCCAGGCACGGCGGCTGATTTACATTGCCGGGTGGTCGGTGTTCCACACCATTCGCCTCGTAAGGGACGGGGCCGAGGAGGTGCCGTCGCTTGGGGACCTGTTGAAGATGAAGTCACAGAAAGGAGTAAGGGTGTTGCTTCTTGTATGGGACGATCCAACATCGGATACTATTATCGGCAGAACGGTATGAGTTACTTATAGTCATAGAGTCCAAAACTGCTGTGTTGAGGCAATTTTGCATTCAAGATGGAATTGTAGTGCAACCAATCTCCCAGTAATAGTTATTATTCCTTTGCAAATTTTAAGTTGCTAAACATGTTAAAGATAGGACAGCCTACTTTTACTTCTGATGAAAGAATTTATGTACACCTCCTAATCAAAATTTTATTATAGGATGGATATATGCGAACACGAGATGAGGAAACACGTAGATTCTTCAAGCACTCTCCGGTTCAAATATTGCTCTGCCCAAGATCTGCTGGGAAACGTCACAGCTGGGTGAAACAGAAGGTTATCCCTATTATTATGTCATATAACCATTTTGCTTATCTATTATTGTAGACCATCTTTTGTTGGAGACTGAAAGTATTATGTTCAGTGCACCTAGCTAATGTTTGTGATTTTAGTTTGTGTGCCATCCATTATTTTTGCAACCTTAAAGTTATATTATGCTGTTGTCTTATATTACTTCAGAATATCAGTTCTTACTATTTACTACCTCCGTCCCAAATTGTAAGATGTTTTGGTAGGCTATATTTTAGCCTACCGAAACATCTTATAATTTGGGACGGAGGAAGTATTATTTAACCAGGAAACTAAAATATATAGCTGCACACAATTTAAATTATTTATGTATTTGTTTTATGAAGTAATCTTGTATTGTATCAATTCTTCAGTGCCATTTATTTATCATGTGAAGGTTTTGAAAACTAGGAAACAGGAACAACATATAGTCATCATCAGAAGACAGTTATTGTGGATGTTGATGCTGGCGGTAATAGGAGAAAAATAATTGCTTTTATTGGAGGCCTTGATTTATGTGGTGGACACTACGATATACCTAGGCACCCTTTGTTTCGGACTCTTCAAACTTTGCACAAGGAGGATTATCACAATCCAAACTTTGTTGTAAGTGTTCTACTCCTTTGTCATGTACTACTTGTGTGCACTGGAGTCTTCTTTTTTTCCGGCTTATGTGTTGTTCGCTTTTTAATCATTGAAAGTAGTGTTGGAGAACGTAGTAATTTCAAAAAAAATCCTACGCACACGCAAGATCATGGTGATGGCATAGCAACGAGAGGGGAGAGTGTATGTCCACGCACTCGTGAGACCGAAGCGAAGCGCTATGACAACGCTGTTGATGTAGTCGACGCCTTCACGATCCGACCGATCCAAGTACCGAACGCACGGCACCTCCGAGTTCAGCACACGCTCAGCTCGATGACGATCCCTGACTCGATCCAGCAGGTGTCGGGATGAGTTCCACAAGACGACGGCGCAGTGACGATGATGATGTTCTATCGACGCAGGCTTCGCCTAAGCACCGCAACGATATGACCGAGGTGGAATATGGTGGAGGGGGCACCGACACGGCTAAGGAACGATCACGAAGATCAACTTGTGTGTCTATGGGTGCCCCCCCCTGATATAAAAGGAGGGAGGGAGGAGGAGGCCGCCCTAGGAGGAGGGCGCCAAGGAGTCCTACTCCCACCGGGAGTAGGATTCTTCTTTCCTAGTCCAACTAGGTCAAGGGGGAAAGAAGGGAAGTGGAGAAGGAAGGAAGAGAGGGCGCGCCCAAACCCTTTGTCCACCTGGACTGGGCTTGGGAGGGCGCGCGCCTCCTCCCGGCTCCTTCCCACTAAAGCCCATTAAGGCCCAATACTCTTCCCCGTATTCCCGTAACTCCCCAGTACTCCAAAAATACCCAATTACTCGAACCTTCCGAACTCCGAATATAGTCGTCCAATATATCGATCTTTACGCCTCGACCATTTCGAGACTCTCGTCATGTCCCCGATCTCATCCGGACTCAACTCCTTCGGTACATCAAAACTCATAAACTCATAATATAACCGCCATCGAAACCTTGTTGCGCAAGGACTTACGGGTTCGAGAACTATGTAGACATGACCTAGAACTATTCTTGGTCAATAACCAATAGCGGACCTGGACGCCCATATTGGCTCCTACATATTCTACGTAAGATCTTTATCGGTCAAACCGCATAACAACATACGTTGTTCCTTTGTCATCGGTATGTTACTTGCCCGAGATTCGATCGTCGGTATCCAATACCTAGTTCAATCTCGCCACCGCAAGTCTCTTTACTCGCTCAGTAATGCTTCATCCCGTAACCAACTCATTGGTTACATTGCTTGCAAGGCTTATAATGATGTGCATTACCGAGAGGGCCCAGAGATACCTCTCCGACAATCGGAGTGACAAAACCTAATCTCGAAATACGCCAACTCAACATGTACCTTCGGAGACACCTGTAGTACTCCTTTATAATCACCCAGTTATGTTGTGACGTTTGGTAGTACCCAAAGTGTTCCTCCGATAAACGGGAGTTGCATAATCTCATAGTTACAGGAACATGTATAAGTTATGAAGAAAGCAATAGCAACATACTAAACGATCAAGTGCTAAGCTAACAGAATGGGTCAAGTCAATCACATCATTGTCATAATGATGTGATCCCGTTAATCAAATGACAACTCTTTTGTCCATGGCTAGGAAACATAACCATCTCTGATAAACGAGCTAGTCAAGTAGAGGCATACTAGTGACACTATGTTTGTCTATGTATTCACACATGTATTATGTTTCCAGTTAATACAATTCTAGCATGAATAATAAACATTTATCATGAAATAAGGAAATAAATAATAACTTTATTATTGCCTCTAAGGCATATTTCCTTCAGTCTCCCACTTGCACTAGAGTCAATAATCTAGTTCACATCGTCATGTGATTTAACACCAATATTCATATCTGTATATGATTAACACCCATAGTTCACATCATCACGTGACCAACACCCAAAGGGTTTACTAGAGTCAATAATCTAGTTCACATCGCTATGTGATTAACACCCAAAGTGTACTAAGGTGTGATTATGTTTTGCTCGTGAGAGAAGCTTAGTCAACGGGTCTATCACATTCAGAGCCGTATGTATTTTGCAAATATTCTATGTCTACAATGCTCTGCACGGAGCTACTCTAGCTAATCGCTCCCACTTTCAATATGTATCTAGATTGAGACTTAGAGTCATATGGATCAGTGTAAAAGTTTGCACTGATGTAACTTTTACAACAAACTCTTTTATCACCTCCATAATCGAGAAACATCTTCTTAGTCCTTACTAAGGATATTCTTGACCAATGTCCAGTGATCTACTCCTAGATCACTATTGTACTCCCTTGCCAAATTCAGAGCACGGTATACAATAGGTCTGGTACATAGCATAGCATACTTTATAGAACCTATGATGAGGCATAGGGAATGACTTTTCATTCTCTTTCTATTTTCTCATTGTGGTCGGGATTTGAGTCTTACTCAATTTCATACCTTTGCAACACAGCAAGAACTCTTTCTTTGACTGCTCCATTTTGAACTATTTCAAAATCTTGCCAAGGTATGTACTCATTGAAAATCTTATCAAGCGCCTTGATCTATCTCAATAGATCTTGATGCTCAATATGTAAGTAGCTTTTATCGAGGTCTTTTCTTTTAAAGAACTCCTTTAAAACACTCCTTTATGCTTTGCGTAAAAATTCTACATCATTTCGATCAACAATATGTCACTCACATATACTAATCGTAAAGGCTGTAGTACTCCCACTCACTTTATTGTAAATACAGGCTTCATCATAAGTCCATATAAAACTATATGCTTTGATCAACTTATCAAAGCGTATATTCCAACTCCGAGATGCTTGCACCAGTCCATAGATGGATCACCGAGCTTGCACATTTTGTTAGCACCTTTAGGATTGACAAAACCTTCTAGTTGCATCATATACAACTCTTCTTTAATAAATCCATTAAGGAATGCAGTTTTGACATCCATTTGCCGATTTCATAAAATGTGGCAATTGCTAACATGATTCGTACAGATTTAAGCATCGATACGAGTGAGAAAATCTCATCGTATTCAACACCTTTGAATTTTGTTGAAAACCTTTTGCAACAAGTCGAGCTTAGTGGATAGTAACACTACTATCGTTGTCCGCCTTCCTCTTGAAGATCCATTTATTTAACATGGCTTGCCGATCATCGAGCAAGTCACCAAAGTCCATACTTTGTTCTCATACATGGATTATATCTCGATTTTATGGCCTCGAGCCATTACGCTGAATCTGGGCTCATCATCGCTTCCTCATAGTTTGTAGGTTCATCATGGTCTAGTAACATGACTTCCGTAATGTATTCTTGTACTACTCTAGTGCGGATCTGTACTTTGGAAGACCTACGAGGTTTTGTAGTAACTTGATCTCAAGTTTCATGATCATCATCATTAGCTTCCTCACTAATTGGTGTAGGAATCATCGAACTGATTTCGTGATGAACTACTTTCAAATAAGGGAACAGTGCATGCTACCTCATCAAGTTCTACTTTCCTCCCACTCACTTCTTTCGAGAGAAACTCCTTCTCTAGAAAGGATCTATTATCGACAACAAATTTGCTTCGGATCTGTGATAGAAGGTGTACCCAACAATTTCCTTTGGGTATTCTATGAAGACGCATTCTCCGATTTGGGTTCGAGCATATCAAGTTGAAAACCCTTTTTCATATAAGCATCGCAACTCCAAACTTTAAGAAACAACAGCTTAGGTTTATCGCTAAACCATAGTTCATACGGTGTCGCCTCAACGGATTTAGATGGTGCCCTATTTTAAACGTGAATGCAGTGTCTCTAATGCATAACCCCAAAATGATAGTGGTAAACTGATAAGAGACATCATAGATCGCACCATATCAAATAAAGTGCGGTTACGACGTTTGGACACACCATAACGATGTGGTGTTCCAGGTGGCATGAGCTGTGAAACTATTCCACATTGTTTTAATTGAAGACCAAACTCGTAACTCAAATATTCTCCTCCACGATCAGATCGTAGAAACTTTATTTTCTTGTTACGATGATTTTCAACTTCACTCTGAAATTCTTTGAACTTTTCGAATGTTTCAGACTTATGCTTCATTAAGTAGATATACCCATATCTGCTTAAATCATCTGTGAAGGTGAGAAAATAACGATATCCGCTACGAGCCTCAACATTCATTGGACCACATACATCTCAGATGTATGATTTCCAACAAATCTGTTGCTCTCTCCATAGTACCGAGAACGGCGTTTTGGTCATCTTGCCCATGAGGCACGGTTCGCAAGTACCAAGTGATTCATAATCAAGTGGTTCCAAAAGTCCATCAAGATGGAGTTTCTTCATGCGCTTTATACCGATATGACCCAAACGGCAAGTACCACAAATAAGTTGCACTATCATTATCAACTCGCATCTTTTGGCTTCAACATTATGAATATGTGTATCACTACTATCGAGATTCATCAAAATAGACCACTCTTCAGGGTGCATGACCATAAAAGATATTACTCATATAAATAGAACAACCATTATTCTCTCGATTTAAATGAATAATCGCCTCGATCAAACAAGATCCAGATATAATGTTCATGCTCAACGCCGCACCAAATAACAATTATTTAGGTCTAATACTAATCCCAAGGTAGATGTAGAGGTAGCTGTTGGGGAACGAGTAATTTCAAAAATTTCCTACGCACACGCAAGATCATGGTGATGCATAGCAACGAGAGGGAGAGTGTTGTCTACGCACTCGTGGACCGGGCGAAGCGATCACAACGTAGAGGAAGTAGTCGACGCTCTCCTCGCGATCCAACCGATCCCGGCGCCACATTCGCGCCCAGTTCTTGACACACGACAGCTCGATGACGCCCCTCGGCTCCAATCCAAAGGAGCTCGGGGAGGAGAGTTCCACAAGACGACGGCGCAGGACGATCTTGATGTTCTATCGCGCAGGCTTCGCCTAAGCTTTATGACGATATGACCGAGGTGGAATATGGTGGAGAGGGCACCGACACGGCTAAGGATCGATCCGTAGATCAACTTGTGTGTTATAGGGTGCCCCCGCCTCAGATATAAAGGAGCAAGGGGGTGCGGCCGCCCTTGGAGGAGGCGCGGCTGAGGAGTCCTACTCCCACCGGAGTAGGACTCCTCCCTTCCTAGTTGGAGTAGGATTGGGGAGGAAGAGGGAAGGGGGCGCCGCCTCATCCTTGTCCCATTCGGACTAGGGGAGGGGCGCGCCTGCCCCGGCCGGCCCTTCCTCTTCTCCCTTATGGCCCACTAAGGCCCAATAACCCCGGAGGGTTCCGTAACCCTGTTCCTAAAAAATCCCGATTTCACCCGAACTATTCAACTCCAAATATAGGCTTCCAATATATCAATCTTTATGTCTCGACCATTTCGAGACTCCTCGTCATGTCCGTGATCACATCCGGACTCAACTTCTTTAGTACATCAAAATACATAAACTCATAATATAACCGCCATCGAAACCTTAAGCGCATGGACCCTACGGTTCGAGAACAATGTAGACATGACCGAGACACGCCTCCGTCAATAACCAATAGCGGACCTGGATGCCCATATTGGTCTTTACATATTCTACGAAGATCTTTATCGGTCGACCGCATAACAACATACATTGTTCCCTTTGTCATCGGTATGTTACTTGCCCGAGATTCGATCGTCGGTATCCAATACCTAGTTCAATCTCGCACGCAAGTCTCTTTACTCGCTCCGTAATACATCATCTCACAGCTAACTCATTAGTTGTAATGCTTGCAAGGCTTCAGTGATGTGTATTACCGAGAGGGCCCAGAGATACCTCTCCGACAATCGGAGTGACAAAACCTAATCTCGAATACGCCAACCCAACATCCGCCTCGAGACACCGTAGTACTCCTTTATAATCACCCAGCTTCGCTAGACGCTTGGTAGCACCCAAAGTGTTCCTCCGTAAACAGGAGTTGCATAATCTCATAGTTATAGGAACATGTATAAGTCATGAAGGAAGCAATATCAACATACTAAACGATCGTGTGCTAAGCTAACGGAATGGGTCATGTCAATCAGATCATTCAACTAATTATGTGACCTTGTTAATCAAATAACAACTCCTTGTTCATGGTTAGGAAACATAACCATCTTTGATTAACAAGCTAGTCAAGTAGAGGCATACTAGTGACACTGCTTTGTCTATATATTCACACATGTATTATGTTTCCTGTTAATACAATTCTAGCATGAATAATAAACATTTATCATGATATGAGGAAATATATAATAACTTTATTATTGCCTCTAGGGCATATTTCCTTCAGCCTCCCACTTGCACTAGAGTCAATAATCTAGATCACATCACCATGTGATTAACATCGATAGTTCACATCATCATGTGATTAACACCCATAGTTCACATCGCCATGTGACCAACACCCAAAGGGTTTACTAGATTCAGAATCTAGTTCACATCGCTATGTGATTAACACCCAAAGAGTACTAAGGTGTGATCATGTTTTGCTTGTGAGAGAGTCTTAGTCAACGGGTCTTTCACATTCAGATCCGTTATGTATTTTGCAATTTTTCTATGTCTACAATGCTCGCACGGCTACTCTAGCTAATTGCTCCCACTTTCAATATGTATCTAGATCGAGACTTAGAGTCATCCGATCGTTGTCAAACCTTGCATCGACGTAACCCTTTACGATTTAACCTTTTGTCACTTTCATAATCGAGAAACATATCCTTATTCCACTAAGGATAATTTTGACCGATGTCCAATGATCTACTCCTAGATCACTATTGTACTCCTTGCCAAACTCAAAGTCAGGGTATACAATAGATCCGGTACACAAAGATGGCATACTTTATAGAACCTATGGCCAAGGCATGGGAATGACTTTCATTCTCTTTCTATCTTCTCGTCGTGGTCGGGTTTTGAGTCTTACTCAATTTCACACCTTGTAACACATGCAAGAACTCTTTCTTTGACTGCTCCATTTTGAACTACTTCAAAATCTTGTCAAGGTATGTATTCATTGAAAAACTTATCAAGCATCTTGATCTATCTCTATAGATCTTGATGCTCAATATGTAAGCAGCTTCACCGAGGTCTTTCTTTGAAAAACTCCTTTTCAACACTCCTTTATGCTTTGCGTAATAATTCTACATTATTTCCGATCAACAATATGTCATTCACATATACTTATCGTAAATGTCAGTAGTGTTCCCACTCACTTTCTTGTAAATACAGGCTTCACCGCAAGTCTCAGATAAACTATATGCTTTGATCAACTTATCAAAGCGTATATTCCAACTCCGAGATGCTTGCACCAGTCCATAGATGGATCGCTGGAGCTTGCACACTTTGTTAGCTCCTTTGGATCGATAAAACCTTCTGGTTGCATCACATACAACTCTTCCTCCAGAAACCCATTCAGGAATGCAGTTTTTACATCCATTTGCCAAATTTTATAAATTGTGGCAATTGCTAACATGATTCGGACAGACTTAAGCATCGCTACAGTTGAGAAAATCTCATTGTAGTCAACATCTTGAACTTTGTCGAAAACCTTTTTGCAACAAGTCTAGCTTTGTAGATAGTAACACTACTATCAACGTCCGTCTTCCTCTTGAAGATCCATTTATTTTCTATGGTTTGCCGATCATCGGGCAAATCCATCAAAGTCCATACTTTGTTCTCATATATGGATCATATCTCAGATTTCATGGCCTCAAACCATTTTATGGAATCTGGGCTCATCATCGCTTCCTCATAGTTCGCCGGTTTGTCATGGTTAAGTAACACGACCTCCAGAATAGGATTACGGTACCACTCTGGTGCGGATCTCACTCTGTTTTACCTACGAAGTTCGGTAGTAACTTGATCTGAAGTTACATGATCATCATCATTATCTTCCTCACTAATTGGTGTAGTAGTCACAAGAACAGATTTCTGTGATGAACTACTTTCCAATAAGGGATAAGGTACAATTACCTCATCAAGTTTTCTACTTTCCTCCCACTCACTTCTTTTGAGAGAAACTCCTTCTCTAGAAAGGATCCATTTATTAGCAACGAATGTTTTGCCTTCGGATCTGTGATAGAAGGTGTACCCAACTGTCTCCTTTGGGTATCCTATGAAGACACATTTCTCCGATTTGGGTTTGAGCTTATCAGGATGAAACTTTTCACATAAGCATCGCAGCCCCAAACTTTAAGAAACGACAACTTTGGTTTCTTGCTAAACCACAGTTCATATAGTGTCGTCTCAACGAATTTAGATGGTGCCCTATTTAACGTGAATGCAGTTGTCTCTAATGCATGATCCCAAAACGACATTGGTAAATCAGTAAGAAACATCATAGATTGTACTATATCCAATAAAGTATGGTTATGACGTTCGACACACCATTATGATGTGGTGTTCCGTGGCATGAATTTGTGAAACTATTCCACATTGTTTTAATTGAAGACCAAACTCAGAACTCAAATATTTGTCTCCATGATCGATCGTAGAAACCTTATTTTCTTGTCACGATGATTTTTCCACTTCACTCTGAAATTCTTTGAACCTTTCAACTATTTCAGACTTATGTTTCATCAAGTAGATATACCCATATCTGCTCAAATCATCTTGTGAAGGTCGAAAATAACGATACTTGCCACGAGCATCAACACTCATTGGATCGCATACATCGATATGTATTATTTCCAATAAGTCAAGAGCTTGTTCCATTATTTCGAGAACGGAGTTTTAGTCATCTTGCCCAAAAGGCACGGTTCGCAAGCATCAAATGATTCATAACAAGTAATTTCAAAATCCATCTTTATGGAGTTTCTTCATGCGCTTTACACCGATATGACTCAAACGGCAAGTACCACAAATAAGTTGCACTATCATTATTAACTTTGCATCTTTTGGTTTCAATATTATGAATATGTGTATCACTATGATCGAGATCCAATGAACCATTTTCATTGGGCGTGTAACCATATAAGGTTTTATTCATGTAAATGTAACAACAGTTTATTCTCTTACTTAAATGAATAACCGTATTGCAATAAACACGATCAAATCATATTCATGCTCAACGCAAACACCAAATAACATTTATTTAGGTTCAACACTAATCCCGAAAGTATAGGGAGTGTGCGATGATGATCATATCAATCTTGAAACTACTTTCAACACACATCGTCACTTCACCCTTAACTAGTTTCGCTTATTCGCAACTCCGCTTGAAGTTACTACTCTTAGCAACCGAACCAGTACCAAATACCGAGGGGTTGCTATAAACACTAGTAAAGCACACATAAAACACCAGATATCAAATATACCCTTTTTTCACTTTGTCATCCTTCTTATCCACCAAATATTTAGGGCAGTTCCGCTTCAAAGGACCATTTCCTTTGCAATGTAAGCACTCGGTTTGTGCTTTGGTTCAGCTTTGGGCTTCTTCGTGGGAGTGACAACTTGCTTGTCAATCTACTTGAAGTTCCCTTTCTTTCCCTTTGCCCTTTACTTGAAACTAGTGATCTTGTCAACCATCAACACTTGATGCTCTTTCTTGATTTCTACCTTCGTCGATTTCAACATCACGAAGAGCTCGGAATCATTTTCGTCATCCCTTGCATACTATAGTTCATCACGAAGTTCTACTAACTTGGTGATGGTGACTAGAGAATTCTATCAATCACTATCTTATCTCGAAGATTAACTCCCACTTGATTCAAGCGATTGAAGTACCTGCATAATCGAGCACATGCTCACTAGTTGAGCGATTCTCCTCCATCTTTTAGCTATAGAACTTGTTGGAGACTTCATATCTCTCGACTCGGTATTTGCTTGAAATATTAACTTCAATTCCTCGAACATCTCATATGGTCCATGATGTTCAAAACATCTTTGAAATCCCGATTCTAAGCTGTTAAGCATGGTGCACTTAAACTATCAAGTAGTCATCATATTGAGCTAGCCAAACGCTCATAACGCCCGATCCGCTTCCCGCAATAGGTCCGCTACCTAGCGTGCATTAAGGACATAATTCTTCAGGCAGAATGAGGATAAACCTCCGATCACGGATCGAATCCGCATCATTGCTACTAACATTTTTCAATACAATTTTCTAGGAACATATCAAAAACAAACATATGAAAGCAACAACGCGAGCTATTGATCTACTACATAATTTGCAAAATACTACCAGACTAAGTTCATGATAAATTTAAGTTCAATTAATCATATTACTTAAGAACTCCCACTTAGACAGACATCTCTCTAGTCATCTAAGTGATCACGTGATCCAAATCAACTAAACCATAACCGATCATCACGTGAGATGGAGTAGTTTTCAATGGTGAACATCTTATGTTGATCATATCTACTATATGATTCACGCCGACATTTCGGTCTCCGTGTTCGAGGCCATATCTCGCATATGCTAGGCTCGCAAGTATAACCCGAGTATTATGCGTGTGCAAAACTGGCTTGCACCCGTTGTAGATGGACGAGAGCTTATCACACCCGATCATCACGTGGTGTCCGGGCACGACGAACTTTGGCAACGGTGCATACTCGTGGAGAACACTTCTTGATAATTTAGTGAGAGATCATCTTATAATGCTACCGCCAATCAAAGCAAGATAAGATGCATAAAAGATAAACATCACATGCAAATCAATATAAGTGATATGATATGGTCATCATCGCTTTGTGCTTCGTGATCTCCATCTCGCAGCACCATCATGATCACCATCGCCACCGCGCGACACCTTGATCTCCATCGTAGCATCGTTGTCGCCTCGCCAATCTTATGCTTCTACGACTATCGCTACCGCTTAGTGATAAAGTAAAGCATTACAGTATGCATTGCATTTCATACAATAAAGCGACAACCATATGGCTCCTCGCCATTGCCGATAACTTCGGTTACAAAACATGATCATCTCATACAATAAAATATAGCATCACGCCTTGACCATATCACATCACAACATGCCCCGCAAAAACAAGTTAGACGTCCTCTACTTTGTTGTTGCAAATTTTACGTGGCTACTACGGGCTTTAGCAAGAACCGTTCTACCTACGCATCAAAACCACAACGATAGTTTGTCAAATAGACTCCGCTTTTAACCTTCACAAGGACCGGCGAGCCACAATCGGTTCTACTAAAGTGAGAGAGACAGACACCCGCCAATACCTTTAAGCAACGAGTGCTCGTGAGCGGTGAAACCAGTCTCGCGAAGCGTCTGCGTAATGTCGGTCCGGCCGCTTCATCTCACAATACCGCTGAACCAAAGTATGACATGCTGGTAGGTAGTATGACTTGGATCGCCCACAACTCACTTGTGTTCTACTCGTGCAAAACATCAAACCATAAAAACCTAGGCTCGATGCCATTGTTGGGGAACGAGTAATTTCAAAAATTCCTACGCACACGCAAGATCATGGTGATGCATAGCAACGAGAGGGGAGAGTGTTGTCTACGCACTCGTGAGACCGGGCGAAGCGATCACAACGTAGAGGAAGTAGTCGACGCTTCTCCTCGCGATCCAACCGATCCGGCGCCATTATCTCGGCGCCCCGAGTTCTTGACACACGACAGCTCGATGACGCCCTCGGCTCCAATCCAAGAGAGCTCGGGAGGAGAGTTCCACAAGACGACGGCGTGGTGGACGATCTTGATGTTCTATCGACGCAGGCTTCGCCTAAGCTTTGCGACGATATGACCGAGGTGGAATATGGTGGAGAGGGCACCGACACGGCTAAGGATCGATCCGTAGATCAACTTGTGTGTTCTAGGGTGCCCCTGCCTCAGATATAAAGGAGCAAGGGGGTGCGGCCGCCCTTGGGAGGCGGCGCTGAGGAGTCCTACTCCCACCGAGTAGGACTCCCCCTTCCTAGTTGGAGTAGGATTGGGGAGGGAAGAGGGAAGGGGGCGCCGCCTCTCCTTGTCCTATTCGGACTAGGGGAGGGGGCGCGCCCTGCCCCGGCCGCCCTTCCTCTTCTCCCTTATGGCCCACTAAGGCCCAATAATCCCCGGAGGGTTCCGTAACCTCGGTGTTCCTAAGAAAATCCCGATTTCACCCTAACTATTCCAACTCCAAATATAGGCTTCCAATATATCAATCTTTATGTCTCGACCATTTCGAGACTCCTCGTCATGTCCCTGATCACATTCGGGACTCAACTTCTTCGGTACATCAAAATACATAAACTCATAATATAACCGCCATCGAAACCTTAAGCGTGCGGACCCTACGGTTCGAGAACAATGTAGACATGACCGAGACACGCCTCCGTCAATAACCAATAGCGGACCTGGATGCCCATATTGGCTCCTACATATTCTACGAAGATCTTTATCGGTCGACCGCATAACGACATACATTGTTCCTTTGTCATCGGTATGTTACTTGCCCGAGATTCGATCGTCGGTATCCAATACCTAGTTCAATCTCGCTATCGCAAGTCTCTTTACTCGCTCCGTAATACATCATCTCACAGCTAACTCATTAGTTGTAATGCTTGCAAGGCTTCAATGATGTGTATTACCGAGAGGGCTCAGAGATAGCTCTCCGACAATCGGAGTGACAAAACCTAATCTCGAATACGCCAACCCAACATCCGCCTTTGGAGACACCTGTAGTACTCCTTTATAATCACCCGCCATAATGTGACGCTTTGGTAGCACCCAAAGTGTTCCTCCGTAAACGGAGTTGCATAATCTCATAGTTATAGGAACATGTATAAGTCATGAAGGAAGCAATAGCAACATACTAACGATCGTGTGCCGAGCTAACGGAATGGGTCATGTCAATCGATCATTCAACTAATGATGTGACCTTGTTAATCAAATAACAACTCCTTGTTCATGGTTAGGAAACATAACCATCTTTGATTAACAAGCTAGTCAAGTAGAGGCATACTAGTGACACTGCTTGTCTATATATTCACACATATATTATGTTTCCGGTTAATACAATTCTAGCATGAATAATAAACATTTATCATGATATGAGGAAATATATAATAACTTTATTATTGCCTCTAGGGCATATTTCCTTCAAGAGCGTGCCGACCGTGATCACATCGACTTTGGAACCATTTCCCACGCCAAGATCGTCACCTTGTCCTTTGCCGTTGTTCGCTAATCCGTAGTCCCTGCTTCGAGTTGCAAATATTAGCAATGTAACCAAGATCAAATACCCAAAAGCTATCTGCGAGCTCTAGTAAGGTACACATCAATAACATGTATATCACATATACCTTTGTTCACTTTGCCATCCTTCTTATCCGCCAAATACTTGGGGCAGTTCCGCTTCTAGTGACCATCTGCTTGCGGAGAAGCACTCGGCCAGTGCTTAGGTCCGACTTGGGTTTCTTCTCTTGAGCAAAGAACTTGTTTGCTGTTCTTCTTGAAGTTCCCTTCTTCTCCCTTTGCCCTTTTATTGAAACTAGTGCTCTTGTTAACCATCAACACTTGATGCTCCTTCTGATTTCTACCTCCGCAGCCTTTAGCATTGCGAAGAGCTCAGAATCGCCTTATCCATCCCTTGCATATTATAGTTCATCACGAAGCTCTTGTAGCTTGGTGGAAGTGATTGGAGAATTCATCAATGACGCTATCATCCGAAGAGTAACTCCCGGTTGAATCAAGTGATTACAATACCCGCACATCTTGAGTATGTGCTCACCGACGTAACTATTCTCCTCTATCTTGCAGCTATAGAACTTATTGGAGACTTCATATCTCTCAATCCGGCATTCTTCCGAATATCAACTTCAACTCTGAAACATCTCATATGCTCCATGACGCTCAAAACATCGTTGAAGTCCCGGTTCTAAGCCGTAAAGCATGGCACATTGAACTATCGAGTAGTCATCGCTTTGCTCGCCAGACGTTCTTAACGCCGCCGGTTAGATCAAGAAGCAGTTCGCACCCAGCGGTGCTTCCAGACGTAATTTTTCTCAGGCAAAGAATGAGGATAATCCTCAATTTACGGACCCAATCCGCGTAGTTGCTACCATCATCTTTCAACTTAGCTTTCTCAAGGAACGCATTAAAATTCAACGAACAACAAAGACGGGCCATCTATCTACAAACAACATAGACAAGCAAGATACTATAAGGTACTAAGTTCATGATAAATTTTAGTTCAATTAATCATATTACTTAAGAACTCCCACTTAGACGTACATCTCTCTAGTCATCTAAGTGATCACGTGATCCAAATCAACTAAACCATAACCGATCATCACGTGAGATGGAGTAGTTTTCAATGGTAAACATCTTATGTTGATCATATCTACTATATGATTCACGCCGACCTTTCGGTCTCCGTGTTCCGAGGCCATATCTCGCATATGCTAGGCTCGCAAGTTTAACTCGAGTATTCTGCGGTGCAAAACTGGCTTGCACCCGCTGTAGATGGACGAGAGCTTATCACACCCGATCATCACGTGGTGTCCGGGCACGATTTAACTTTGGCAACGGTGCATACTCGGAGAACACTACTTGATAATTTTAGTGAGAGATCATCTTAAAATGCTACCGTCAATCAAAGCAAGATAAGATGCATAAAGGATTAACATCACATGCAATCAATATAAGTGATATGATATGGCCATCATCTTCTTGTGCTTGTGATCTCCATCTCCAAGCACCATCATGATCACCATCGCCACCGGCGCGATACCTTGATCTTCATCGTAGCATCGTTGTCGCCACGCCATCTATTGCTCCTACGACTATCGCTACCGCTTAGTGATAAAGTAAAGCAATTACATGCGTTGCATTTCATACAATAAAGCGACAACCATATGGCTCCTCGCCATTGCCGATAACTTCGTTACAAAACATGATCATCTCATACAATAAAATATAGCATCATGTCTTGGCCATATCACATCACAACATGCCCTGCAAAAACAAGTTAGACGCCCTCTACTTTGTTGTTGCAAGTTTTACGTGGCTGCTACGGGCTTAAGCAAGAATCAATCTCACCCACGCATCAAAACCACAACGATAGTTTGTCAAGTTGATGCTGCTTTAACCTTCGCAAGGACCGGGCGTAGCCACACTCGGTTCAACTAAAGTTGGAGAAACCGACACCGCTAGTCACCGTGTGCAAAGCACGGCGGTAAAACCAGTCTCGCGTAAGCGTCGCGTAATGTCGGTCCGGCCGCTTCATCCAACAATACCGCCAACCAAAGTATGACATGCCGGTAAGCAAGATGACTTATATCGCCTCTAACTCACTTGTGTTCTACTCGTGCATATAACATCAAACCATAAAACCTAGGCTCGGATGCCATCATTGGGGAACGAGTAATTTCAAAAAATTCCTACGCACACGCAAGATCATGGTGATGGCATAGCAACGAGATGGGAGAGTGTATGTCCACGCACTCGTGAGACCGTAAGCGAAGCGTTATGACAACGCGGTTGATGTAGTCGACGCCTTCACGATCCGACCGATCCAAGTACCGAACGTCACGGCACCTCCGAGTTCAGACACGCTCAGCTCGATGACGATCCCCGACTCCGATCCAGCAGGTGTCGGGATGAGTTCCACAAGACGACGGCGTGGTGACGATGATGATGTTCTATCGACGCAGGCTTCGCCTAAGCACCGCAACGATATGACCGAGGTGGAATATGGTGGAGGGGGCACCGCACACGGCTAAGGAACGATCACGAAGATCAACTTGTGTGTCTATGGGGTGCCCCCGCCTCGTATATAAAGGAGGGAGGGAGGAGGAGGCCGCCCTAGGAGGAGGCGCACCAAGGGAGTCCTACTCCCACCGGAGTAGGATTCTTCTTTCCTTGTTCAAATAGGTCAAGGGGAAAGAAGGAAGTGGAGAAGGAAGGAAGAGAGGGCCGCGCCCAAACCCTTTGTCCACCTGGACTGGGCTTGGGAGGGCGCGCGCCTCCTCGGCTCCTTCCCACTAAAGCCCATTAAGGCCCAATACTCTTCCCCGTATTCCCGTAACTCCCCAGACTCAAAAATACCCAAATCACTCGAACCTTTCCGAACTCCGAATATAGTCGTCCAATATATCGATCTTTACGTCTCGACCATTTCGAGACTCCTCGTCATGTCCCCGATCTCATCAGGGACTCAACTCCTTCGGTACATCAAAACTCATAAACTCATAATATAACCGCCATCGAAACCTTAAGCGTGCGGACCCTACGGGTTCGAGAACTATGTATACATGACCTAGAACTATTCTTGGTCAATAACCAATAGCGGGACCTGGATGCCCATATTGGCTCCTACATATTCTACGAAGATCTTTATCGGTCAAACCGCATAACAACATACGTTGTTCCCTTTGTCATCGGTATGTTACTTGCCCGAGATTCGATCGTCGGTATCCAATACCTAGTTCAATCTCGTCACCGGCAAGTCTCTTTACTCGTTCTATAATGCATCATCCCGTAACCAACTCATTGGTTACATTGCTTGCAAGGCTTATAATGATGTGCATTACCGAGAGGGCCCAGAGATACCTCTCCGACAATCGGAGTGACAAAACCTAATCTCGAAATACGCCAACTCAACATGTACCTTCAAGACACCAGTATTACTCCTTTATAATCACCCGATTCGTTGTGACGCTTTGGTAGTACCCAAAGTGTTCCTCCGTAAACGGAGTTGCATAATCTCATAGTTACAGGAACATGTATAAGTTATGAAGAAAGCAATACCAACATACTAAACGATCAAGTGCTAAGCTAACAGAATGGGTCAAGTCAATCACATCATTCTCATAATGATGTGATCCCGTTAATCAAATGACAACTTTTTTGTCCATGGCTAGGAAACATAACCATCTCTGATAAACGAGCTAGTCAAGTAGAGGCATACTAGTGACACTATGCTTGTCTATGTATTCACACATGTATTATGTTTCCGGTTAATACAATTCTAGCATGAATAATAAACATTTATCATGAAATAAGGAAATAAATAATAACTTTATTATTGCCTCTAGGGCATATTTCCTTCAAGTAGATCATCTTAGGACAGGAAGAATAATTGCATCCTGTCTTCTGCTCAGTGTTTATTCAAATCGCTGTTCTGAAAGTAATTATCCTTGTCATATGTTTGCAGGTGGTTGATGCTCGTGGCCCAAGGGTGGCATGACTTGCATTTGAAAATTGACAGTCCAACAGCTTATGACGTTCTAAAGAATTTTGAGGAGCGTTGGTTGAAGGCATCGAAATGCCATGCTATTAAGAAATTCGGAATCATATGATGACGCACTTCTCAGGATTGAAAGAATACCTAATATCATAGACATTAACGATACATTGTATTTTAGCGACAACGATCCTGAGGCATGGCATGTTCAGGTACTTGCAAAGTTCTGTAACTAAAGAATCTCTCTTTTCGAATGAGAAACTCAAGAATCAAGGGTTTTCCTTGCTTCTTGTTTCAACTTTCAGGCTTTTAACTCTTTTGTACTTTGATATTCAGGTGTTTCGATCTATTGATTCCAACTCTGCCAAGGGATTTCCAAAGGATCCACGAGAAGCAACCAGAAAGGTCACTGAATCAATTAGAGCAGCAACACCCGCTAACATTATGTAATGCAGTTTGCGTGCTTTTAACTAACACTCCTATTTTGGCTAACAGAATCTTGTTTGTGGAAAGAATGTACTAATTGATATGAGCATACACACAGCTTATGTGAATGCCATCCGGGCTGCCCAACACTTTATTTATATTGAGAATCAGTATTTCATAGGTTTCTCATTCGATTGGGATTCCAACAAAGATATTGGTAAGCATGTACTTTATAGTTTTTTTAGAAAAGGAGGATTATCCTCAGCCTAAGTTTTTTTAAAATGTACTTTATAGTTTTCTCTTTGTTCTTTTACATTGACTTAATGCATAGTCACCCTCCTTTCATGAAAAGTTAGGTATCCTTAGTTCTCAGCCTAAGCTTAGACGTGCTACATGCCACAGTATCTTAGGTTGTGTCTGATTGATCGCTACAATGGCGGTTTATTACACTTTATTATTCATATGATCTGTGTGTCATAGGCTCCGCTATTTGCCAAAATTTGCCACAAGTGTGGCGCTGATTTTTAGTCATGCTTTGTCTAAGGAAGTCTTAGGCTCAACTATAGTCACGCTGGCTGTTCAAGGTTAACCAGGACACAATTAAGTTTGGGCAATATGTGTCTTGCACAAAAGTGTGGCCAATTAAAATTGGAGTCACAAGTGCACAAAAAGTTATGCCTATGGCACATGTGCTATATATGGATAATAAAATGTGGTAGGCCACACCTGTGGCTAGGAATCAAGAACATATCTAAGATTACCTAATTATTGTGGCTTGACAAAAGTTAGGTGCAAGGATTGAGCTATTGTGGACAGCCAAACAGCCATAGTTTAGTTGTGACAAAGTTAGCTTTAAACCAAAACAAGTCCCAACTAGGGTGTAGTGTATTTTTCTCCACTTTGGATTCAATATTCTTCTCATGGAAGTACAGAATACACCAAATTCCTTGATTGACTACTCAAGATTGCAATATGTTTTCTTTCAGGGGCTAACAATCTAGTACCAATTGAAATTGCTCTCAAAATTGCAACCAACATTAAGGTGAACGAGAGGTTCTTTGCATACATAGTGCTTCCTATGTGGCCTGAGGGTAAACCAACTGGTCACATAGCACAAAGAATTCTTTATTGGCAGGTTAGATTGGGCAGCTTTGTTTGTGCCATGTTACTTGTTTATTCATTATGTAGCATCTCGGTTCATTTATATTGTGGCATCACTAATTTTCTCTCTTCCTCTGGCATTATAGAACAAAACAATGCAAATGTTGTACAAGATAATATATAGAGCCTTGAAAGAAGCAGCTTTGGATGATGTATATGAGCCTCAGGATTATTTGGTCTTCTTTTGTCTTGGCAATCGTGAAGGTTCTGATAGTCCTAGCGCTTCAAGCACAGCAGATAGTCCTCAGGTGAGACTGATATCTTGTTTCCCTTTCAAGTCTGAACACATTGTGCTTGTGATCCCTGGCTGTTTTGATTCATCCCAAGAAGGTTGAGATGTTTGAGTTTTTAGTTGCAATATAATACTCCCTTCGTCCCAAAATAAGTGACTCAACTTTGTACTAGCTTTAGTACAAAGTTAGTACAATGTTGAGTCACTTATTTTGGGACGGAGGGAGTAGTAGAGAAGTTAGATGCGTCGAGCTTAATGGCCTTCACCTGGACAGAACTTGACGGTTCTGTGTTTGTCTCAGAAAAGTACTGACATGGTTCTATTAGCCTCTATGATCCATGATGCACGATAATGCCAAAGGTTGAGATCCTTTTTTGTCTCTTGCTGCAGAGGGATGCAAGCGGGGAGGCTCGCAAATACCCTCATACAAGCATACAAAAGTCAACCTAGCATAATCCTTAATTTGAGATTAACATAGGATTGGCTTTGGATAACCCTATATGCTGGCTTTACAGGATGCCCACCTGCATCCTTACAGCAGATGGGTTTTACTTTCAATAGCCGTATGACACTAATTCTGAAAAGAGATTGGTATAAGGCCTTGTGATTTTTATCATATTTTCTTTGATCTTGGGCACGATACTCATTTACTCTTTATTATTTAGGAACAAGCTAGGAAAAATAGGAGGTTCATGGTGTATGTACATTCAAAGGGCATGATTGTGGACGATGAATATGTGATAATTGGATCAGCTAATATCAACCAGAGGTCCATGGAAGGAACCAGAGACACTGAGATTGCTACGGGAGCGTATCAACCACAATACGAGTTCCGCTTCGGTACAACCCCCTTTACAAAACGTATAAAGGGCAATTCGGGCATTTCACAATTCATACCCATTTCCGTATGTACGGTGGATCATTCACGAGGACTTGTACGCCATACGTCTGGAGAGGACCGGCTACTGGGCCGGCCCACTAGCATGAACTGATATATGGAGGCGCAAAAGTCAAATAAAGGACCGGCTACTGGGCCGGCCCACTAGCATGAACCCATATATGTATGTACAGCGGCTGGATTCGAACCCGCAACCTTCAAGCTGTAAATTGGAGCTGCTAGCCACCAGATAGATCAGCTCCATGTGGACTTAGGGCAACGCAGGCTTCTTATGTACATATTCAGAAGCGGCGTTTTTTGTTTCAAAACAACGTTTACAAAATTCTGCATTTCAATGAATTTTTTTGATTACCTTTTAAATACCGAATATTTTTTAGGTTCTGTAACCAATTTTTTAAAACAGAAACATTTTCTGAAATTAGAAAACAAAATTTGAGAAGACAGAGATTTTCTGAAATCCACGAACTTTTTTTAATACAGGAACATATTCTGAATCTGTGAACAATAATTAATAAGAGAACACTTTTTTTGAAAACACGAATAATATTTGAAAAACTAGAGAACATTTTGAAATTCTGAACTCATTTATAAAAATAGGAGAAATTAGAAATTATGAAAAAAATGTTCACATGAGAAAATTTTGAGACGCCGAACTTTTATGAAAACACAAATAAATTTTGTAATTCTAAACATTTTAGAAAGAATGAAGGGTGTCCGGGTAGGCCAGAAGACTCCATCTGAGAGCACATTGTTTCTACACATCCCTGTAATGGCCCAAAAAAAATTTCGTGGATTTTATGACCAATTCAAGGCATCACGCCAAATTGTTTGGGTTTTCGATAAGTTTTACATTTTCTGGAGTTTTCTCGGTGAAAAAGGTCGATAAATGACGGGACGTGTCGCAACTTGCATAATGTGTTGGCATTTGTTCAAACCTAGCATGGATGCCTACCATGGGATGACCACCTGGTTGTAAAAGCTAGAGTCATTTTTAATGATGTCCAAAAAACACCATGTTCAACTAGGGTGTTCGGATACGCCAGAAGGCTCCGTTCGAGAACACATTCTTTTCAAATATCCGCCAAATGGCACCAATTTTTTTTCCATATCCTTGTATGGCCAATATAAGGCACCATGCCAAGTAGTTTGGGTTTTTGACAAGTTTTGTATATTCTGTAGTTTTTCTGGTGAAAAAAGGCCTATAAATCGCAGGGCATGTCGTAATGTGTATACGGTGTCGAAAATCATTCAAACCAGGCATGTCTGCCTAGCATGTGCATGCCCACGTGCTTGCAAAATTTGGGGTCAGTGCTGAGGTTTTTAGAATAACACCATGCTTAACGGAGAGTGTTCAAGTAAAGGGTCTGTTTGGGAGCACCTAGTTTCTCGACATCCCTTAAATTTCTCCGTTTTTTTCATGGCCTCGTGTGACCAATTCAATGCACCATGCCAAGTTGTTTGAGTTATCAACAAGTATTGCATTTTCTTGAGTTTTCTCAGTTAAAAAAGACCAATTAATGGTCGGATGTGTCACAACTTACATACGGTGTTGAAAGTAGTTCAAACAAGGCATGAATGCCTACCATGGGCATTGCCCACCTCCCTATAAAAGTTTGGGTCATTTTAAGCATGTCTAAAAATAGACAATGTTCAACAAAGGGTGTTCGGGTAGAAAACAGAAGGATCCGTTTGAAAGCACGTTGTTTTCGACATCCGTTGAATGGACCTAATTCCTTCCACCAGGTTCTGTGACCAATTCAAGAAATCGTGCCATGTTGTCTGGATTTTCGACAAGCTTAGTATTTTCTGGAGTTTTCTCGATGAGAAGGGACCGATAAATGGTTGGATGTGTCGCAACGTGCAAACCGTGTCGAAAGTCATTCAAACCTGACATGGATGCCTCATATGTCTGTGCCAAACAGCTGCAAGAAGTTGAGATCATTTATCCATAGTCCAAAAAAAACACCAGTAGGGGTGCACCTGTGCTGCTATTTGTAATTTCGGTCATTATCCATCAACATGAACAAATTGTGTACGAAACTTTTACAAAGTGGAACATTTTTTCTGAAAGTTTTACCAATTTCTCAATAATTTATGAAAATTCTGGACATATATGACAAACCATGTACTTTTTAAAAATTTATGAACTTTTTTGAAACACACACATTTCTTAAATCTGGGAACAATTGTTTTTAAATGTAATCATTTTTTGAAATTCCAGAACATTTTTTAAATTGCAAAAAATATTTGAAAACAAGAACATTTGTTGGTATTCCAATTTTTCTTTCAAATGTTTGAACTGGTTTCAAAAAGAAGAATAAGTTCGAAAAGAAGAAGAAAATTAACCAAAAATGGTAAAAACCAAAAAATAGAAAAGAAATAAATGCTTAAGCCTTCGCCCAACTAGGCGACGACATCTCTCCCGTTGGGCTCCTGTTGGGGAAACCCTATTTGTCTCTTATTGTGTCAAAAGTCGCTATTTTCACAGAACCGATCGATACGAGTGAACATGGTCCAGCCTATTTTAATTTGTTTGTTGCATCGGCAGATGCTGGTCTTAGGAACCTTCTAGATGGTTCTAGGCTGGTTTTTACGGGTTTGTATACCTTTTAGAAGGTTCATGAATAAGTATTTTTGTCTTTCTTTTTTACTGATTATTTTCTCTCTCTTTTTTCAAAATGGCAAAGTTTGAAAAGTGTTCAACATATTTATTTATCTATTTATTCATGTTTTAAAAAAAGTTCCAACATTACAAACAATGGTCACATTTTTAAAAACGTCCAGACTTTCAAAATTATTTGTTTTTTAAAAAATTGTTTGGGATTTCAAAAGAATTACTCAATTTTGAAAATTTGTTAAGAGTTTTTAAATAAGTTCCACTTTTTGAAAAGTTTCTTTGCATTTGCTTCATGTTAAAAAATAGTCCCATTTAAAATTCCAATTTTTTTTTAATATGTTGCGTTCAAATTTGTTTCGCATTTATAAAAAGTCACGTTCAACTTCCTAAAAACTTATTTTTAAAATGTTCAACATCCATATCTATAAAGTTTAGCATGTATTGAACAAAATTTTAATGTATAATTAAAGAAAATCTAAATGTGTGTCTAAATAGTTTGTATGTTTAGAAATCATGTTCAGAAAATATTTAATTTCTTCACGCAATTTTGAAAGAATAATTTTTTGTGATACAATTTTGAAAGAATGTTGATTCGTGTTTTCACAAAGAAATGAGAGAAAGGAAGAAGAAAATTGGAAAACCGAACAGCAAAAAAAATGAACTTTTTTTACTTTGCAATGTCATTTTGGTCCTTTGCATGAGCTCAAACTGTGAAGCTGGACGTCGAGAAATCTGTACGCTTTTGATTTTTCGTAAAGAAGGAAACGGCCGACCAATATGGAAGATCTTAAATTACCCTGCTGTGAAATAGCCAATATAACACGCTTCTTCTAGTGGAAGATCCTAATATTTTTGGAATTTTCACTGCTACAGAGACTGTTTGCTGCTGGGCCGGCCCAGTTCACCTTTCATGTATGTCGGGCTGTGTACGGACCGTACATACACAGGCTCCGTATAATTCGAAAAAAGAAACAAAGGTTGTATATCGGCATGGGTGTAAGAAGACCATCCTACCCTTTATTATGAAGGGGTATGAAAAGATCTCATTCGTTGATGTGTTTAGGGGGTTTGTACCGAAGTAGAAGTGTCTTATATCATGGAACGGAGGGAGTGCACTAGTGTCAAAACGTTCTTATATTATGGGACGGAGGAAGTATATATCGATATTTACATATTCTTATTATTTATTGGAATACTATGAATGACACTAGGCACTTGTGATGCCAATTCCACTACTCAGCTTTTGATGCATTTTAAGTTAGTAAATAATTTAGTGAGTTATATGACGCAGCTGATATATCTGGAATCGTTCTCTAAATCAAATTTGTGTAGGTTTATGGGTACAGAATGTCGCTCTGGGCCGAGCTATGGGAGCTATCGAGGACGACTTCAACCGTCCTGAGAGCATACAGTGCATGAGGCGGGTTCGACATATCGGGGAACGTAACTGGGATCAGTTCGTTGCCAATGAGGTGACTGAGATGAGAGGCCACCTCTTGAAGTACCATGCAAGTGTTGACCGTGAAGGCAAGGTGAAACCCTTGCGAGGATGCACGACATTCCCAGTCTATTCATCAACTGTTAACATGGTACAAAGAACACCAGAAGTAAAAGTTACATTCAGGTCCGTAGACCACCTACCAACAAACACTGAAGCGAGCCGAAGGCGTGCCACCGTCATCGCCCCTCCCTCGTCGGAGTAGGGCAAACATTCTTGCAGTAGACAGTCGAAAAGTAGTCATGCTAAGGCCCCGTAGGACTAGCACACCAGACAACAATTGTCGCTGATGAAGAGAAGCGTATATTGGAAGGATCCAACCTGCAGACACACATACGTAGACGAATGAAGATCGGATCCAGACGGATCGTCGAAGACAAACGCCGACCGAATCCAACGAGATCCACTACCACATGCCCCCCGACGACGATAGAAGCATCGCCGGGACGGGGGCTAGGCTAGGAGGACCTTATTTCATCTTCAAGAAACTGTCGCTGCCTCGTCTTCTTATAACGGCATAAACCCTAACAAAACTCAGAAAAAACACCTAAAACTGGAGCTCTCCTACGACATCCACCGCACCTCTATGGTCCAGGCAGACCGGCGGCGACGCCGACGAGAGGCAGAGAAACCCTGGATGAGAGTTCTTCGTGTAAATTGAGTTAAACGATGGATTCGAGTTGGATGCAAAGGGTTACATCAGTATGCGGTGTCCCGTGCAATAAACCCTAATGCTAAGTGTTATATGCAAAATCGTCCTCAATAATTGATGGTTCGTGTAATTTCCTCTATCATTACTATGCTGGGAAACTTTTATATGTGATGCCTCGCTGAAATCGGTACTACCTTCATCCGGAATTACTTGTGGCTCAAATTGTATGTATGCACATTTCCCAACTCAAAATATCTTCGTTTGCCACGAGAATAACCAGTCGTACGCACCCCCCTGCAGTCCTCGTACAGCTCACCTGGGCACAAGCGCAACGCCACAGTTTGGCACGTACAGACGCGGCAGGTCAGGTCACGTCCATCCGCCCCGTGAACCCGCTGCGCCGATGCTAGATGCTCCGTGTCACCCCGCCCCCGGCCAGACACCTGAAAAGCGAGCAGCGAGCGCCTGCGCCCCGGTCCTCGGTATGGCCCCCGCCGTCCGTCCTCTCGCCGCGCCGCGCCTCGTCAAATGCTCCTCCGGCCCGTGACTCGCAGCAGCAGCAACCACTAGCGCGGGCGTGGTACCGACAAGAGCAGCGAACCCACCTGCAACACGGTACATGGAGACGGCGATGGCGATGGCTCTGCTCCGGCTCGCGGCCCTCACCGGCGCCGTGGCGCTCCTCCTGCCGGGCGCCGCCGTGGCCCGCATCCTCCTCTCGCTCGACGACTTCGGCGCCGTCGGCTACGGCATCACCGACGACACGCAGGTACGTACGTACTCGTGCGACAGTATGCCTTCACCTTGCGGCAAAAGACATAAATTTGACCTCAGGGCGAAACTATTTCACACACTAAACTATGTTTGAAAATATTTTACCCAGCTGACCCCTAATATGCAGCCCCTAACTGCAAGGCGCTGCACTCTACTCTGCAGCGCCTAACACACAGGCGTCACACTGTGCAGCGCCTAGCTGTAAGGAGTTGCACAGTAGAGTGCAGCGCCTTACTGTTGGGAGCTGCACAAAAGGGTCAGCGGCGTGTATTTTTAAAAACAGTTTAGTTTGTGAAATATTTTCGCTTTGAAGTTAAATTCGTCAATTCTGCCTCACCTTGCTCCTCAAACATGGCACTGTATATTTGCCTCTGCTGTCCAGGCTCTCGTTGACGCATGGACGGCGGCCTGCGCCAGCACCAACGGCCACGTGGTCATCCACGTCCCCGCCGGCAAGTCGTACCAGATCTGGCCGGTGACGCTCGCCGGGCCCTGCAGGGACGAGATCATGATCTTCGTACGTTCCTTCCTTCCTGCCGCCGCGTACGCTTCTCTCGTCCGGCATGCACGCACCCGCGCGTCTTCGCTCACCGAGTCTTGGTTTGTGCCCCTGCCCGGCGGGACAGGTCTCCGGGAACATCATCGCGCCGGATAGCCCGGAGGACTGGGAGCGGCGCGACGGTGGCAAGTGGCTCCACTTCTTTCCATAGTAGCCGGAAACGGGGAACGGTAGGCTGTCCCTCGATCCCGATTCATCGACCCGGAATCGGATTCGGGAACGAGGTCGGATTCGGTACGATTCGATGAAGATTCGGCGTCCCCGCAGCCTGCTCCTCGATTCAGGTTCCAGGATCCAACAGCCAAAACGCGAGGCATAATTTACTCACGCCGTCGTTTCTTTTCTCAAGGACTCCTTGTTCTTCTTCCAGTCCATTAATTGCAAGGGATCCATTAACAGCAAGGAATGCTGACCGTCAGGGAGTCGTCGTTTTCAGGAACCTTGTTCCTCGACCCGTGGTACCGTACCGGGTTCATCGTACCCAAACGGATTGGATCGCGTCCCCGCTATAAAAAAAATCGTTCGAGAGATGTATACCCTCGTTGTACCCTATTTTTTTCAGCCACCGACTCTCGTCCCTCGTTCCCGTTCCTCGTTCCCACCGTACCGGAAACATGGCAACTATGCTTCTTCCAGGTGCAGGACCTGACGGTGAGCGGCGGCGGCGTCATCGACGGCCGCGGGCAGGAGTGGTGGGCGCAGTCCTGCAAGGGGAGGCACCGCAACGACAAGGTATGATTTGTTTCATCACTGTATGATTGTGTCATTGTGTGTATCTCTCTATGATTTGTTTTACTCCGATTGTTTCTCTGCAGCATTGCACAGCCCCGGATGCTCCCAAGGTGAGCTCCTCTGTCACCTTCACTCAGATTTTTGCTCATCATTTCCCTTCCATGGTTTGCCTCTCCCTCGTTCATGTTGGAAGAAAAAATGGCTCGTGTTCTCTGCATGCACGCAGGCGCTTCACTTCGAGGAGTGCCACGGGGTGCGGGTGCAGGGCGTGACGCTGCAGAACGGGCAGCAGCAGCACCTGACATTCACCCGCTGCTCCAACGCCAGGGCCAGCTTCCTCAGGGTGGCCTCGCCGGATAGCAGCCCGGGCACCGACGGCATCCACCTCGTCAACTCCATCAGCGTCCACGTCAACGACATCCACATCGCCACAGGTGTGTGTTCGCTCCGTCCGTCAATGGCATTCTGCATCTGAAGAAGAAAGGGGTTTCCTTCCTCAGTTACAGATTGCTCCTTCCTAGCTAACTGAATCTCTTATTTTGAGCAGGTGGCGCTTGCGGGTCCATGGTGGCCAACTGCACCGACGTTCGCCTCAGATACGTCTCCTGTGGGCCTGGCAATGGCATCAGGTAGAGTAGCTTCTTCACTGCCTCCCTCATCAGCTACTCCATTGGTACATGCTTGTCTGCTCATTGCTAACTTGTTATTTACTACCTGGTAAATGTGTTGGATCTGTCAGTATTGGGAGCATATGCGAGACCCCGGTTGCTGACAGGTTGGAGAAGATCGAGGTCGACACCATGTTCATCGCCAACACCACCAACGGCCTCCTCATCAAGACCTGGCAGGCAAGATCAAGACGGATCGAGCACTACTTGTCCGTCCGTTTCTGATTTCTCCCACAAGAACTGAACTCATGTTGTCTCCATCAGGATGGCTGCGGCTACGCGCGCAAGGTGAAGTTCGCCAACGTGGTGATGAAGAACGTCTCCGACCCCATCATCATCGACCAGTACCGCTCGGAGCACCCCATACCATGCGGATCAACCGCGGTACGATCTCTGCTCGCCGGACTGACAAGCACACCGATCAATGTCTGAAACTTTGGTCTGCTTCTTGGGCGCATGCATGCAGGCAACGAGGACGGTGGCGGTGGAGAAGATCGACTACGTGAACATCGCCGGCACGTCGGCGTCGAAGCGGGCGGCGACCTTCTCCTGCAGCGACGTGGTGCCGTGCAGACAGGTGTCGCTCAAGGACGTGAACCTGAAGCGGCTCAGCGGCCGCGGCGCCTCCGCCTACTGCCGCAGCGCGTCCGGGAAGGCCGCCGGCGTCGTCGTCCCGGAGTCCTGCCTCGCCGGAGCCAGGGCCGCTGGCGACGAGGAGGAGTGAGCCGTGACCCGTGAGGTCTCGGCCGGGTTCTTGGTCTCTGGTGCTCCCGCATGCAGAGAGTGGCGGCAGTAGTGCCGTGGTAGTAGAGTAGCCGGCAGTTCTATGAATAATCCCGCCATGTATTGTACTGTCTCCGTCTAGGTGAATAAGTCATTCGCGTAGTTCTAGATCATCGATTTGAGGAATTAAATATGTGTTCTACGTCATGAAAAGTATATCACTAGATTTCTACATGGATGTAGTTTTTAAATAGATATTTTTTGTCACGTATAATACATATTTAGATAGTTAAATCGTCGACCTAGAACTACGCGAATGACTTATTCACCGAGACGGAGGTAGTACTAGAAACAAATGCGCGCTTTGCCGCGCCGCTGTATCTATTTTTGTTTTTTTCTTGTTATGATTATTCAATTGTATTTTATTTAAAGAAAATCAGTAGCCAGTGAAATTAAAATACGACTGACATTATGTCAATACAAGTCCATATCTAAGTGGTAACAGCATTTCAATGTCACAATCCCAAATTCATTTCACACAAAACAAATAACTCTACGTTGTGTCCATTATTATTCATCATCATGCAAAATAATACAACAAACTTGTAGTTATGCTCCACGTAGGTGCAACCCTTAGCCGGACCGTCCAATTCTGAACTGAAGTTCATGCGTAGCTATCTTCTTTCTTTTCTCCCAAACAATAAAACAACCGAACCTGCAGCTTTAAAAAAATACATCACATAAGTACTTTTGCGCAGAAATTGTTCACTCATATTTTGGCGCAAGAAAATATCTAACATGATAAAGCAAGCTGACCATAAAGTTTCTATGATGCATCAAGGTGCTTTTAAGTCACCATAATTGCGCTATGATCAATGGTCAAAACTCGTTTACTTGCAGTTAATTAAATCTTTGCACAACTTTGCTTGACTACTACATCCACAGTGGCACCAAAGCATATAGTTGCAAATGCATTCAGCAAACATTTTAATAGTTTTCTTTCTGTTGACAGTTTAGTGGTTGTACTTCAAATTTGGAACCTATGAGTACCATAACATGAAATTGCACATAATATAGCTACAGAAAAATATAATTAGACTATGGAGATGATCCTCCTTATCTTCTGAAATGGAACTGCCATCGAAGAAACTCACCTTGTTTGTTTGCATCAGCTATTTATGACATGAAACTGGTAAGCAACAACAATCCAACTCTTTTTAGATTTTCGAAACCATAACACCAATCCAGCTTTGAAGGAATAAATTCAAATAATGTATTCAGTCACCTTCCTATAACTAACACACATATCCGTATTTAACCAGATTGTATCAAGATAAAGTGATCCAAAACAAAATGTTAATATATCCAACAGTAAGATGGTAGGCACCAAAAACAAGCAGGCAAAAATATGCCCATGGGATTTTCTTATCAATCAACAAAAATGTAGACTTTGCTTCTAAGAGACCAAGAGGAGTAAACTAAGCAATAACTATATATATAATATCCCCAAATGACACACCACTTCCTACTGAAGTGACAATAATATGACAGACAACCAATTGTTGTGCCTTCTTGAGCAAAAAAAACTTGTAAAGAGTAGTAAAATGATGTTTAATACAAATCATAGATGGCCACAAAATCACATGTACTCATCACCCCCTTTACACTGATAAAAAAAACTATTGAAGGTTGTTCAATCCATCATAAAACCATTTTTGCTACAAACAAATACTAAAATCTGGTATTGTTTGATAAAAGCAGAAGTTCTTTTCAATGTCACAATATTCAATCTAGTAGGAGGCTACACTCAAATCCCTCGTACCTGCACAAACAAATAAGAACCTTGCAACCAACGTGATAAAGGGGTTGTCAATCCCTTCACGGCCACTTGTAAAAGTGAGATCTGATAGAGATAATAAGATAAATATTTTTGGTATTTTTATGATATAGATTGGAAAGTAAAGATTGCAAAATAAAATAGATAGGAAACTTATATGATGGAAAATAGCCCCGGGGGCCATAGGTTTCACTAGTGGCTTCTCTCAAGATAGCATAAGTATTACGGTGGGTGAACAAATTACTGTCGAGCAATTGATAGAAAAGTGCATGGTTATGAGAATATCTAGGCATGATCATGTATATAGGCATCACGTCCGCGACAAGTAGATCGAAACGATTCTACACCTACTACTATTACTCTACACATCGACCGCTATCCAGCATGCATCTAGAGTATTAAAATCATAAGAAGAGAGTAACGCATTAGGCAAGATGACATGATGTAGAGGGATAAACTCAAGCAATATGATATAAACCCTATCTTTTTATCCTCGATGGCAACAATACAATACGTGCATTGCTGCCCCTGTTGTCACTGGGAAAGGACACCGCAGATTGAACCCAAAGCTAAGCACTTCTCCCATTGCAAGATAGATCAATCTAGTAGGCCAAACCAAACTGATAATTCGAAGAGACTTGCAAAGATAACAAATCATACATAAAAGAATTCAGAGGAGATTCAAATATTGTTCATAGATAATATTAATCATAAACCCACAATTCATCGGATCTCGACAAACACACCACAAAAAGAATTACATCGAATAGATCTCTAAGAAGATCGAGGAGAACTTTGTATTGAGATCCAAAGAGAGAGAAGAAGCCATCTAGCTAATAACTATGGACCTAAAGGTCTGAGGTAAACTACTCACACTTCATCGGAGAGGCTATGGTGTTGATGTAGAAGCCTTTTGTAATCGATTCCCCCTCCGGCGGAGCGCCGGTAAAGGCCCCAAGATGGTATCTCACGGGTACAGAAGGTTGCGGCGGTGTAAATAGGGTTTCGTGGTGCTCTCAGATGTTTTCAAGGTATATGAGTATATATAGGCGAAAGAAGTCGGTCAGGGGAGCCACAAGGGGCCCACAAGGGTGGGGGCGCGCCTACCCCCCCTCGGCACGCCTCCCTGCCTCGTGGCCGCCTCGTTGCTTCCTTGAGGTCCACTCCAAGTCTCCTGGATTGCGTTTGTTCCAAAAATGATTCTCCCAAAGGTTTCATTCCGTTTGGACTCCGTTTGATATTCCTTTTCTGTGAAACACTGAAATAGGCAAAAAGACAGCAATTTGCAGTGGGCCTCTGGTTAATAGGTTAGTCCCAAAAAATAATATAAAAGTGCATAGTAAAGCCCATTAAACATCCAAAACAGATAATATAATAGCATGGAACAATCAAAAATTATAGATACGTTGGAGACGTATCAACCTACCGCTCTGCGCCCGCTGGAATGCGCCTGGCCTTGGTCGTCATGGCTGGCGTCACCTTGACCTCATCAGGTGAGCGCTTGCATAGGAATCTCCGCTCCTCAGGAGGCCGCCTGGGGAGGCCGCTCCTTTCGGAAGTCTTGGTGTTGTCCGCCTGGGGAGACGTATCTAGCATCCCCAAGCTTAATTCTTGCTCGTCCTCGAGTAGGTAAATGATAAAAACGGAATTTTCGATGTGGAATGCTAGCTAACATAATTTTCAATGTAATTCTCTTTATTGTGGCATGAATGTTCAGATCCAAAAGATTCAAGATAAAAGTTTAATATTGACATAAAAATAGTAATACTTTAAGCATGCTAACTGTCGGTGTCAAAACCGGCGGATCTCGGGTAGGGGGTCCCGAACTGTGCGTCTAGGCGGATGGTAACAGGAGACGTGGGACACGATGTTTTTACCCAGGTTCGGGCCCTCTCGATGGAGGTAAAACCCTACGTCCTGCTTGATTAATATTGATGATATGGGTAGTACAAGAGTGGATCTACCACGAGATCAAGGAGGCTAAACCCTAGAAGCTAGCCTATGGTATGATTGTTGTAATGTATGTTGTCCTACGGACTAAAGCCCTCCGGTTTATATAGACACCGGAGGAGGCTAGGGTTACACAGAGTCGGTTACAATGGTAGGAGATCTACATATCCGTATTGCCAAGCTTGCCTTCCACGCCAAGGAAAGTCCCATCCAGACACGGGACGGAGTCTTCAATCTTGTATCTTCGTAGTCTTGGAGTCCGGCGGATGATGATAGTCTGGCTGTCCGGACACCCCCTAGTCCAGGACTACCTCAGTAGCCCCTGAACCAGGCTTCAATGACGAGTAGTCCGGCGCGCATAATGTTCGGCATTGCAAGGCGGGTTCCTCCCTTGAATAATCCAGAGAAGATCATGAACACCCGGATAGTGTCCGGCTCTGCAAAATAAATTCCATATTCCACCGTAGAGAGAATAAAATGTACACTAGTTCAATCTGTTGACGTATTATGCGGCGCGACATCACACCGCTACCAGGCTTTTACTTGAATCGTTTTTTACTATACCACCTTAGCACGTTTAGCGAAGCGGTTTCCTTGGCACGTCTTGTCGAGCGAGAGATCGTGTTCCCCTTATTCCGGATTCTCATCAATACGGACGTGGGTAACCCAACGCGCCATTGATGGTGGCGCTTGGGAGATAAGCGAGTTTTACCAGGCGGTGGGGACGATAGTTTCGTCCGCCTCTATATAAGGGATAAGGATTTACCTTCTCACCTACGCCTTCTTCCTCCTTTGCTTATCCATCTCCGCGCACTCAAGCTCCAACGCCCAAGCTCGCACATCTCGCCTCGACCTTCTCCGAATATGTCCGGAGCGGGAGGCAAGTGGTTGGCTTCCTCCGTTAAGGAGGAGCATATCACCAAGCTGCGCAGCGCCGGATACCTCTCCGGCGATATCGCGCATCGGCTGCCCGACGAGGGGCAGCTCATCCCTACCCCTAGGCCTCATGAGAGGGTCGTCTTCCTTCCCCACTTCCTCCGCGGACTGGGCTTTCTGCTCCATCCATTCGTCCGGGGGCTCATGTTCTATTACGGCCTGGATTTCCACGATCTGGCACCGAACTTCATCCTCAACATCTCGGCGTTCATCGTCGTGTGCGAGGCCTTCTTCTGCATCCGGCCCCACTTCGGCCTGTGGCTCAAGACCTTCAACGTCAAGCCAAAGGTTGTGAAGGGCACGCAAGCGGAGTGCGGAGGAGCCATGTTGGGAAAATTACCCAACGTGCTCTGGCTCGAAGGGGCCTTCGTGGACTCCGTCAAGGGGTGGCAATCGGGGTGGTTCTACATCACCGAGCTGCGCAAGCCCGCATGGGCGGCGGCCCCCGAGTTTAGATCTGGCGTCCCCACACAGCTCACCTCCTGGAAAGAGAAGGGCTTGCTGTGGGGCAATCCGAAGGAGGTGACGGGACTCCGAGCCTGCATCCAGAAGCTGGTGAGCAATAAGCTCAGGCTCGTCGACGTGGTCCAAGTCATGCTCATCCGCCGGATTCTCCCATGCCAAGAACGGGCATTCGATCTGTGGGAGTTTAATCCGGAACAGCACCAGGCGCTGAGCGGGCTCTTCGATACGACATACGAAGGCGCCTGGAGGGTGCTGTTTAAGGGTGCCGAAGCCCCCGCATCCGCGACGGAAGATCGCGGATTTAGCTCGCAGCATCCGACTGACGAGGTAAGCGATTCAACCCCATTACGGGACGCTTTGTAGCAATCGAATTGATTCTAAGAGGGTTTCATTCTTTCTTTTCCTTTGACAGGAATGGATGGAGAAGGCCAGGTAGCTTATCAGCCCGGCTCCCATGCCAGAAGACCCAGTGGACACCCGTTTAGCAGGGCTGCTGGTTCCGGCACCGCATGTGGTGCCGGAGAAGAAGGCCAAGAAGGTGGCCGCGGGGACTCGGAAGAGTTCCTGCAATCAGGTATCCGACGACAAGGCGGACTCCTCCCCCGAAGACGAGGAGGAGGAAGAGGATTCTCTCTCGGAGGAGGGAGAGAAGAAGAGGAAGGCTTCCCCAATAGGGGAGGCCGAAGGGTCCAAGAGGGGGAGGACTATCCCCCCGGACAGTTTTGCCAACACCATTGTTGGCGAGGATGAATGGTCTCCAAGGGCCAGGCGTCCGGCAAGATCGTAAGTATCCGGATCCTTGATATGTAATTTCTTTCATGTCGCGTAGTGTCCTTCTAACACCGCATTCTGTCCATAGTCCGGCCGATGATGATCTCCCCGCTTCATCAAGCGGGTCATTGGCCCCGTCGGATCTGGATTCACTTCCGACCGCCACAACCCCCCGTGGCAAAGACGCCGAGGTGGGATCCCAGAGAGGGACCCGTCGGGAGGAGGCTCTGGAGGCGCCGTCAGGCTGCCTCCCGGACTTTGTGCCGGACTCTACATCGGAACCCGCAGTGGTTCCAGAGTCCGGCGAGCGGCCCCTTCGAAGGAAGGGCAAGACCGTGACACCGGTGACCTCCGTCCAACCGGAGGCGTCGGATAACTTGTTGGAGGCGCTTAAAGGCGCTTCCATCGAGGAAGAACACCGCACCATCATGAGTGCGGTGATTCAGAAGGTTCAGCTTGCTAAGAGCGGGCTGACCGAAGCCTGCAGCAGCCTTTTAACAGGCTTTGAGGTAAGAGATTAAAGTCATGTAATGTAATACCGCATAGACAGTAGCCCCTGATGCTCAGTTTGGTGTTCGGAAAGAAAAAGCCGGACTAAGGATCTAATAAGATGTACGAAGGGTTGCTTTAAAATATGTCAATATGGGTTTGCAGGCTGCGCTGCTGACCTCTGCCGCACTAACGGTGGAGGTCGATGTGCTGAAGAAGGATCTCGAGCGGTCCGAGCAAGAGCTCGGTCATGCTAAGAGGCAGCTCGAGGAAAAAGAAGGTGAGTAACACCACTTTGAATAGTTACCTTACAGAAAAGGGTTTTGGTTGCGATAAAGTTAATAAGGATAATACGGTATTGCAGGGCCACTAACGAGGTGGCAGCCTGGAAGGAGGCTGTTTCATGGCTGAACGCAGAGGCGGCCATGAACGGATGGAGCGAGAAAAGCAGGAGGCACGGGTGGCGAAGTTCGGCAAGAGCTCCGTGCTCTCATGGAGAAACATGAGAGTTTGGGCGTGACTCCAAGACTCGAGAGTCCGAGCTTGCCTCGGCTCTCGAAAGTGCTAAGTCCGCCAGGCCGAGGCCCATAAGGCCCTTCAGAGGTTGAAGATATAAAGAAGATAGCGGTGGGTAAGGCATTTTTCATGCAAAGCGGCATGTTAATGTGAACTACCCGACACTTACCCGCATTCGAGCTCTCGAGGCGTTGCGGATCTGCCACAGTGGTGCGTCGATGCCGCCGCATTCTATCGTGGCAAGGAGGGAGCTCGACGGAGAAGGTCTTCGGTCTCGAGACTGCTGAGGCCGCCATCCGTGCCCCCAAGCGACCAAATGAAGCAGCTGGTCGAACTCCTAAGGTAGCCGAGGAGGCCATGAAGGGCCTCATAGTCCGGCTGTGGCCTGAACAGGCCATGCCTGGGAGCTACTTTGGCCTCGTGCGGCGGCTGGTGGATGCATGCCCTGAAGGAAATATGCCCTAGAGGCAATAATAAAGTTATTATATATTTCCTCATATCATGATAAATGTTTATTATTCACGCTACAATTGTATTAACCGGAAACATAATACATGTGTGAATATATAGACAAACAGAGTGTCACTAGTATGCCTCTACTTGACTAGCTTGTTAATCAAAGATGGTTATGTTTCCTAACCATGAACAAGGAGTTGTTATTTGATTAACAAGGTCACATCATTAGTTGAATGATCTGATTGACATGACCCATTCCGTTAGCTTAGCACACGATCGTTTAGTATGTTGCTATTGCTTCCTTCATGACTTATACATGTTCCTATAACTATGAGATTATGCAACTCCGTTTACGGAGGAACACTTTGGTGCTACCAAACGTCACAACGTAATCGGGTGATTATAAAGGAGTACTACAGTGTCTCCAAAGGCGGATGTTGGGTTGGCGATTTCGAGATTAGGTTTTGTCACTCCGATTGTCGGAGAGGTATCTCTGGGCCCTCTCGTAATACACATCATCAAGCCTTGCAAGCATTACAACTAATGAGTTAGCTGTGAGATGATGTATTACGGAACGAGTAAAGAGACTTGCGTAACGAGATTGAACTAGGTATTGGATACCGACGATCGAATCTCGGGCAAGTAACATACCGATGACAAAGGGAACAACGTATGTTGTTATGCGGTCGACCGATAAAGATCTTCGTAGAATATGTAGGAGCCAATATGGGCATCCAGGTCCCGCTATTGGTTATTGACCGGAGACATGTCTCGGTCATGTCTACATTGTTCTCGAACCGTAGGGTCCGCACGCTTAAGGTTTCGATGGCGGTTATATTATGAGTTTATGTATTTTGATGTACCAAGAAGTTCGGTGCGGATGTGATCACGGACATGACGAGGAGTCTCGAAATGGTCGAGACATAAAGTTTGATATATTGGAAGCCTATATTTGGAGTTCGAATAGTTCGGGTGAAATCAGATTTAACTTGGAACACCGGGTTACTGGAACCCTCCGGGGTTATTGGGCCTTAGTGGGCCATAAGGGAGAAGAGGAAGGGCCGGCCAGGGCAGGCGCGCCCTCCCCTAGTCCGAATAGGACAGGAGAGGGGGCGCCCCCCCCTCTTCCCTCCCCCAATCCTACTCCAACTAGGAAGGGAGTCCTACTCGGTGGGAGTAGGACTCCTCCTGCCGCCTCCTCAAGGGCCGGCCGCACCCCCTTGCTCCTTTATATCTGGGGCAGGGGCACCCTAGAACACACAAGTTGATCTACGGATCGATCCTTAGCCGTGTCGGTGCCCTCTCCACCATATTCCACCTCGGTCATATCGTCATAAAGCTTAGGCGAAGCCTGCGCGATAGAACATCAAGATCGTCACCACGCCGTCGTCGACGGAACTCTCCTCCTCAAAGCTCTCTTGGATTGGAGCCCGAGGAGCGCCATCGAGCTGTCGTGTGCTAAGAACTCGGGCGCCGAGTAACGGCGCCGGATCGGTTGGATCGCGAGGAGAACATCGACTACTTCCTCTACGCTTTGATCGCTTCGCTTGGTCTCACGAGGGCGTAGACAACACTCTCCCTCTCGTTGCTATGCATCACCATGATCTTGCGTGTGCGTAGGAATTTTTTGAAATTACTCGCTCCCCAACAAAGGCATCCGAGCCTAGGTTTTATGGTTTGATGTTTTGCACGAGTAGAACACAAGTGAGTTGTGGGCGATACAAGTCATACTACCTACCAGCATGTCATACTTTGGTTCAGGGGTATTGTGAGATGAAGCGGCCGGACCGACATTACGCGACGCTTACGCGAGACTGGTTTCACCGCCACGAGCACTCGTTGCTTAAAGGTGATTGGCGGGTGTCTGTCTCTCTCACTTTAGTTGAACTGAAAAGTGGCTACGCCGGTCCTTGTGAAGGTTAAAACAGAGTCTATTTGACAAACTATCGTTGTGGTTTTGATGCGTAGGTAAGAACGGTTCTTGCTAAAGCCCGTAGTAGCCACGTAAAATTTGCAACAACAAAGTAGAGGACGTCTAACTTGTTTTTGCAGGCATGTTGTGATGTGATATGGTCAAGACGTGATGCTATATTTTATTGTATGAGATGATCATGTTTTGTAACCGATGTTATCGGCAATCGGCGTGAGCCATATGGTTGTCGCTTTATTGTATGAAATGCAATCGCATCACATAATGCTTTACTTTATCACTAAGCGGTAGCGATAGTCGTAGAAGCATAAGATTGGCGAGACGACAACGATGCTACGATGGAGATCAAGGTGTCGCGCGGTGGCGATGGTGATCATGATGGTGCTGCAGAGATGGAGATCACGAAGCACAAAACGATGATGACCATATCATATCACTTATATTGATTTGCATGTGATGTTTATCTTTTATGCATCTTATCTTGCTTTGATTGACGGTAGCATTATAAGATGATCTCTCACTAAATTATCAAGAAGTGTTCTCCCTGAGTATGCACCGTTGCCAAAGTTCGTCATGCCCAGACACCACGTGATGATCGGGTGTGATAAGCTCTACGTCCATCTACAACGGGTGCAAGCCAGTTTTGCACACGCAGAATACTCAGTTATACTTGACGAGCCTAGCATATGCGAGATATGGCCTCGGAACACGGAGACCGAAAGGTCGGCGTGAATCATATAGTAGATATGATCAACATAAGATGTTCACCATTGAAAACTACTCCATCTTACGTGATGATCGGTTATGGTTTAGTTGATTTGGATCACGTGATCACTTAGATGACTAGAGAGATGTCTGTCTAAGTGGGAGTTCTTAAGTAATATGATTAATTGAACTTAAATTTATCATGAACTTAGTCCCGGTAGTATTTTGCAAATTATGTTGTAGATCAATAGCTCGCGTTGTTGCTTTCATATGTTTGTTTTGATATGTTCCTAGAGAAATTGTATTGAAAAATGTTAGTAGCAATGATGCGGATTCGATCCGTGATCGGAGGTTTATCCTCATTGCTGCACGTAAGAATTATGTCCTTAATGCACCGCTAGGTGACGGACCTATTGCGGGAGCGGATGCGACGTTATGAGCGTTTGGCTAGCTCAATATGATGACTACTTGATAGTTTAAGTGCACCATGCTTAACAGCTTAGAATCGGGATTTCAAAGATGTTTTGAACATCATGGACCATATGAGATGTTCCAGAATTGAAGTTAATATTTCAAGCAAATACCGAGTCGAGAGATATGAAGTCTCCAACAAGTTCTATAGCTAAAAGATGGAGGAGAATCGCTCAACTAGTGAGCATGTTCTTAGATTGTGCGGGTACTTCAATCGCTTGAATCAAGTGGGAGTTAATCTTCCGGATAAGATAGTGATTGATGAGAATTCTCTAGTCACCATCACCAAGTTAGTAGAACTTCGTGATGAACTATAGTATGCAAGGGATGACGAAAATGATTCCCGAGCTCTTCGTGATGTTGAAATCGACGAAGGTAGAAATCAAGAAAGAGCATCAAGTGTTGATGGTTGACAAGATCACTAGTTTCAAGTAAAGGGCAAAGGGAAAGAAAGGGGAACTTCAAGTAGATTGACAAGCAAGTTGTCACTCCCACGAAGAAGCCCAAAGCTGAACCAAAGCACTAAACCGAGTGCTTACACTTTAAAGGAAATGATCACTTTGGAGCGGAACTGCCCTAAATATTTGGTGGATAAGAAGGATGGAAAAGTGAAAAAGGGTATATTTGATATACAGGTGTTTTATGTGTGCTTTACTAGTGTTTATAGCAACCCCTCGGTATTTGGTACTGGTTCGGTTGCTAAGAGTAGTAACTCAAACGGAGTTGCGAATAAAATGAAAACTAGTTAAGGGTGAAGTGACGATGTGTGTTGAAAGTAGTTTCAAGATTGATATGATCATCATCGCACACTCCCTATACTTTCGGGATTAGTGTTGAACCTAAATAAATGTTATTTGGTGTTTGCGTTGAGCATGAATATGATTTGATCGTGTTTATTGCAATACGGTTATTCATTTAAGTAAGAGAATAAACTGTTGTTCTGTTTACATGAATAAAACCTTATATGGTTACACGCCCAATGAAAATGGTTCATTGGATCTCGATCGTAGTGATACACATATTCATAATATTGAAACCAAAAGATGCAAAGTTAATAATGATAGTGCAACTTATTTGTGGCACTGCCGTTTGGGTCATATCGGTGTAAAGCGCATGAAGAAACTCCATAAAGATGGATTTTCGAAATCACTTGGTTATGAATCATTTGATGCTTGCGAACCGTGCCTTTTGGGCAAGATGACTAAAACTCCGTTCTCTGAAACAATGGAACAAGCTACTGACTTATTGGAAATAATACATATCGATGTATGTGATCCAATGAGTGTTGATGCTCGTGGCAAGTATCGTTATTTTCTGACCTTCACAAGATGATTTGAGCAGATATGGGTATATCTACTTGATGAAACATAAGTCTGAAATAGTTGAAAGGTTCAAAGAATTTCAGAGTGAAGTGGAAAAATCATCGTGACAAGAAAATAAGGTTTCTACGATCTGATTGCGGAGACAAATATTTGAGTTACGAGTTTGGTCTTCAATTAAAACAATGTGGAATAGTTTCACAAATTCATGCCACCTGGAACACCACATCATAATGGTGTGTCCGAACGTCATAACCGTACTTTATTGGATATAGCACAATCTATGATGTTTCTTACTGATTTACCAATGTCGTTTTGGGATCATGCATTAGAGACAACTGCATTCACGTTAAATAGGGCACCATCTAAATCCGTTGAGACGACACTATATGAACTATGGTTTAGCAAGAAACCAAAGTTGTCGTTTCTTAAAGTTTGGGGCTGCGATGCTTATGTGAAAAGTTTCATCCTGATAAGCTCAAACCCAAATCGGAGAAATGTGTCTTCATAGGATACCCAAAGGAGACAGTTGGGTACACCTTCTATCACAGATCCGAAGGCAAAACATTCGTTGCTAATAAATGGATCCTTTCTAGAGAAGGAGTTTCTCTCAAAAGAAGTGAGTGGGAGGAAAGTAGAAAACTTGATGAGGTAATTGTACCTTCTCCCTTATTGGAAAGTAGTTCATCACAGAAATCTGTTCTTGTGACTACTACACCAATTAGTGAGGAAGATAATGATGATGATCATGTAACTTCAGATCAAGTTACTACCGAACTTCGTAGGTAAAACAGAGTGAGATCCGCACCAGAGTGGTACGGTAATCCTATTCTGGAGGTCGTGTTACATAACCATGACAAACCGACGAACTATGAGGAAAGCGATGATGAGCCCAGATTCTGCAAAATGGTTTGAGGCCATGAAATCTGAGATATGATCCATATATGAGAACAAAGTATGGACTTTGATGGATTTGCCCGATGATCGGCAAACCATAGAAAATAAATGGATCTTCAAGAGGAAGACGGACGTTGATAGTAGTGTTACTATCTACAAAGCTAGACTTGTTGCAAAAAGGTTTTCGACAAAGTTCAAGATGTTGACTACAATGAGATTTTCTCAAGCAGTAGCGATGCTTAAGTCTGTCCGAATCATGTTAGCAATTGCCACAATTTATAAAATTTGGCAAATGGATGTAAAACTGCATTCTGAATGGGTTTACGGAGGAAGAGTTGTATGTGATGCAACCGAAGGTTTTATCGATCCAAAGGAGCTAACAAAGTGTGCAAGCTCGATGATCCATCTATGGACTGGTGCAAGCATCTCGGAGTTGGAATATACGCTTTGATAAGTTGATCAAAGCATATAGTTTATACTGAGACTTGCGAAGAAGCCTGTATTTACAAGAAAGTGAGTGGGAGCACTACAAACATTTCGATAAGTATATGTGAATGACATATTGTTGATCAGAAATAATGTAGAATTATTCTGCAAAGCATAAAGGAGTGTTTAAAAGGAGTTTTTCAAAGAAAGACCTCGGTGAAGCTGCTTACATATTGAGCATCAAGATCTATAGAGATAGATCAAGATGCTTGATAAGTTTTTTCAATGAATACATACCTTGACAAGATTTTGAAGTAGTTCAAAATGGAATAGTCAAAGAAAGAGTTCTTGCATGTGTTACAAGGTGTGAAATTGAGTAAGACTCAAAACCCGACCACGGCAGAAGATAGAAAGAGAATGAAAGTCATTCCCTATGCCTTGGCCATAGGTTCTATAAAGTATGCCATGTCAGGTACCAGATCTATTGTATACCCTGACCGAGTTTGGCAAGGAGTACAATAGTGATCTAGGAGTAGATCATTGGACAGCGGTCAAAATTATCCTTAGTGGAATAAGGATATGTTTCTCGATTATGGAAGTGACAAAAGGTTAAATGCGTAAGGGTTACGTCGATGCAAGTTTTGACACCGATCCGGATGACTCTAAGTCTCGATCTAGATACATATTGAAAGTGGGAGCAATTAGCTAGAGTAGCTTGCGAGCATTGTAGACATAGAAAAATTGCAAAATACATAACGGATCTGAATGTGAAAGACCCGTTGACTAAGACTCTCTCACAAGCAAAACTTGATCACACCTTAGTACTCTTTGGGTGTTAATCACATAGCGATGTGAACTAGATTACTGAATCTAGTAAACCCTTTGGGTGTTGGTCACATGGCGATGTGAACTATGGGTGTTAATCACATGATGATGTGAACTATCGATGTTAATCACATGGTGATGTGATCTAGATTATTGACTCTAGTGCAAGTGGGAGATCAAGGAAATATGCCCTAGAGGCAATAATAAAGTTATTATATATTTCCTCATATCATGATAAATGTTTATTATTCATGCTAGAATTGTATTAACCTGAAACATAATACATGTGTGAATATATAGACAAACAGAGTGTCACTAGTATGCCTCTACTTGACTAGCTTGTTAATCAAAGATGGTTATGTTTCCTAACCATGAACAAGGAGTTGTTATTTGATTAACAAGGTCACATCATTAGTTGAATGATCGATTGACATGACCCATTCCGTTAGCTTAGCACACGATCGTTTAGTATGTTGCTATTGCTTCCTTCATGACTTATACATGTTCCTATAACTATGAGATTATGCAAATCCGTTTACGGAGGAACACTTTGGTGCTACCAAACGTCACAACGTAATCGGGTGATTATAAAGGAGTACTACAGTGTCTCCAAAGGCGGATGTTGGGTTGGCGTATTTCGAGATTAGGTTTTGTCACTCCGATTGTCGGAGAGGTATCTCTGGGCCCTCTCGGTAATACACATCACTTTGAAGCCTTGCAAGCATTACAACTAATGAGTTAGCTGTGAGATGATGTATTACGGAACGAGTAAAGAGACTTGCGTGCGACGAGATTGAACTAGGTATTGGATACCGACGATCGAATCTCGGGCAAGTAACATACCGATGACAAAGGAACAACGTATGTTGTTATGCGGTCGACCGATAAAGATCTTCGTAGAATATGTAGGAGCCAATATGGGCATCCAGGTCCCGCTATTGGTTATTGACCGGAGACATGTCTCGGTCATGTCTACATTGTTCTCGAACCGTAGGGTCCGCACGCTTAAGGTTTCGATGACGGTTATATTATGAGTTTATGTATTTTGATGTACCGAAGAAGTTCGGAGTGCCAGATGTGATCACGGACATGACGAGGAGTCTCGAAATGGTCGAGACATAAAGTTTGATATATTGGAAGCCTATATTTGGAGTTCGGAATAGTTCCGGGTGAAATCGGGATTTTACCGGAACACCGGGGGGTTACCGGAACCCTCCCGGGGGTTATTGGGCCTTAGTGGGCCATAAGGGAGAAGAGGAAGGGCCGGCCAGGGCAGGCCGCGCACCCCCTCCCGTGGTCGAATAGGACAAGGAGAGGGGGGCGCCTCTTCCTCTTCCCTCCCCAATCCTACTCCAACTAGGAAGGGGAGTCCTACTCGGTGGGAGTAGGACTCCTCCGCGCCTCCTCCTCAAGCCGGCCGCACCCCTTGCTCCTTTATATCTGAGGGCAGGGGGCACCCTAGAACACACAAGTTGATCTACGGATCGATCCTTAGCCGTGTGCGGTGCCCTCTCCACCATATTCCACCTCGGTCATATCGTCGCAAAGCTTAGGCGAAGCCTGCTTGCCAGTAGAACATCAAGATCGTCACCACGCCGTCGTCTTGTCGACGGAACTCTCCTCCCCGGCTCTCTTTGGATTGGAGCCCGAGGAGCGCCATCGAGCTGTCGTGTGTCAAGAACTGGGGCGCCGAGTAACGGCGCCGGATCGGTTGGATCGCGAGGAGAACGTCGACTACTTCCTCTACGTTGTGATCGCTTTCGCCCGGTCTCACGAGGCGTAGACAACACTCTCCCCTCTCGTTGCTATGCATCACCATGATCTTGCGTGTGCGTAGGAAATTTTTTGAAATTACTACGTTCCCCAACATGCCCCTGGGTGGATGTTATCAAGCGCTTGCCTGTATTGAGGGTGCTCGCCGGGCCCTCGCCCGCACAAAGGTGCAGTGGGGCAGGTTGGATGCAGAGAAGCTTCTCACGGATCCACCGCCACCGGGCAAGGAGTATCGCACGCCCGAAATGTATTATAAAATTGTCCTGAAGGGAGCCCGCGATATTGCGGATGAGTGCCCCAGAAATGTAATCTTTGAGTAAACTCGTTATGCATTATCCTGCGCGCTGAAATTTTGTTCATGTGCGCGTTAAGCAACTCTTGTTTAATCTAAAATATTACCTTCTGTGCGGCCGTTTATAAAATCTGAGAGATGGCAAGTCGTTGGCTTCAGCCCCGAGCATGAAAGTTTGGGGTGTTCGGGATAAACTTGAGCACTCTTGTTCCCATTATTGGGTCCATCTAGGGAGGCGCTCAACACAACGAACAAGGCAACCGGACTTATAGTGCTTAAACACTCTCACTTAGCCATAGAATTCTATAATTTTAAATTTCGGCGAAGCCCCTGGTATTCGGAAGACCGAATCCGGGGCGCTATCCACGCCTTCGTCGGACATTGTGCGGAACTTCGCTCGCGGCGTGAGTCTTTAAGGACCCAAAAACCTCTCGAACAGCGACCGCCTCTCGCCTTATCATGCCGCGGTTTAGCTTTCTCATTTGAGGCGCCGCCCGGCTCAACTGGGGTGCAATCGCAGTGGTTCTCCCAGTGCCACCTTAGCCGACAGAACAGAACGTAAGGCACCAAAACATGGGAGCCGGGCAAACCGAACTATTGACCCAAGACATGATTCGGAGCCGATTCATATAACGCTATAAGTTCGGAGTGCCGCACTTATGAAAGTGTTCGGACTTTATCACACCATAATTTGGGGGACAGAAGCCCCTGGCGTATTTGGCCGTACCAAAATATACGGGTGCAAGATGTCATATAATGAGCATGTATATAAAAGATAATGCAATTTGCAAAAAAGGTGCTGCATTATTTATGAAAGAAAGTTTGCTATGAGAGCGGACTGATACAAATAGTGCGGTAAGCAAGGGATTTGGACTAAGTAAACATGTCCCCCTCCAGGGGTGAGCTGCGGACTTGGTGTATATAATCGAATTTAATGCTCGTAATTGAGACCACCTGATTGTTCGTCGCAGCCTTCTTTAGCCCCTGACTGTTGCATCATGTTTTTGGCAGGTTCATCGCCGAACAGGGCCTCTGGTTAACGGAGTCCTGTGTACATAAAGGAGAAAAATAAATAAATAAAAAAGGGGGGCACACTTGCGAGCCCCCGGTGTGGTCGAACCGCACTCTGGGTTCGTTGCGATCGTGCCCCCTCCCCTGTGCCCATGGTATCTCCAAAGCGTAATGATGTACGCGGAGTGTTATTCTTGCGATCATGCGCGGGCGAGGGTTGGGACCGCATTGCTACGCGTGCTCTGATCGTGCCAGGTGGTCTTGGTTGATATTGCTTCGGGCGCGTTTTGCTGTATCCGGCCGTTCAACGACCGGACTCGAGAATTGCCTTAAGAGGCTGCTCTGCACATCTGCCGCGAGAGCCGCTGTATGTTCCTCCGTTCGGAGGGAGCGTTCCGTATTCCCGTTGACCGTGATGACTCCATGAGGGCCTGGCATTTTGAGCTTGAGGTATGCATAATGCGGCACCGCGTTGAATTTTGCAAACGCGGTCCGTCCGAGCAAAGCGTGATAGCCGCTGCGAAACGGGACTATGTCGAAGATTAGCTCCTCGCTCCGGAAATTATCCGGGGATCCGAAGACCACTTCCAGTGTTACGGAGCCTGTGCAATTGGCTTCCACACCTAGTATGACAGCTTTAAAGGTTGTCTTTGTAGGTTTAATCCTTGAGGGGTCTATGCCCATTTTGCGCACTGTATCCTGATAAAGCAGGTTCAGGCTGCTACCGCCGTCCATCAGGACTCTCGTCAGGTGAAATCCATCGACGATTGGGTCTAAAATCAATGCGGCGAATCCGCCATGGCGTATGCTGGTCGGGTGGTCTCTTCGATCGAAAGTGATCGGACAAGAGGACCATGGATTGAACTTCGGGGCGACTAGCTCCATCGCATAGACATCCCTTAGAGCGCGTTTCCTCTCCCTCTTGGGTATATGGGTCGCGTAAATCATGTTCACCATCCGCACTTGTGGGGGAAAACCCTTCTGTCCTCTATTGTTCGGCGGTCGGGTCTCTTCCTCGTCGTCGTTGTTTAGCCCCTTGTCATTGTTTTCGGCAATTAACTTGCCTGCTTGCTTGAACACCCAGCAATCTCTGTTAGTGTGATTGGCTGGTTTTTCAGGGGTGCCATGTATCTGGCATAAGCGATCGAGTATTCGGTCCAAATTGGACGGACCCGGAGTGTTTCTTTTGAATGGCTTCTTCCGCTGACCGGTTTTAGAGCCTCAGAATCCGGCGTTGACTGCCGTATCCTCCTTATCGTCGCCGTTAATGCGGCGTTTGTTTTTGTTTCGACGTGACCTGCCGTTGTTGTCCTTAGTATCCGGACTGCCAGAATTTTTACGGAGTTTGTTGCTGCGGGCTAGCCAGCTGTCCTCTCCCGCACAGAAGCGGGTCATTAATGATGTGAGGGCTGCCATAGATTTCGGCTTTTCCTGCCCCAGGTGCCGGGCTAGCCATTCGTCCCGGATGTTATGTTTGAAGGCTGCAAGGGCCTCTGCATCCGGACAGTCGACGATTTGGTTTTTCTTTGTCAAGAACCGTGTCCAGAATTGTCTGGCCGATTCATCTGGCTGCTGAATTATGTGGCTGTGGTCATCGGCGTCTGGTGGTCGCACATACGTGCCCTGGAAGTTGTCTAGGAATGCGGCTTCCAGGTCTTCCCAGCACCCAATTGACTCTGCAGGCAAGCTATTTAGCCAGTGCCGAGCTGGTCCTTTAAGCTTGAGTGGGAGATACTTGATGGCATGGAGATCGTCGCCGTGGGCCATATGGATGTGGAGAAGATAATCTTCGATCCAAACCGCGGGGTCTGTTGTGCCATCGTAGGATTCGATGTTTACGGGTTTAAACCCTTCGGGGATTTGATGATCCATTACTTCGTCAGTGAAGCATAGCGGGTGTGTGGCGCCTCTGTATTGAGCAATATCACGATGCAACTCGAGAGAGCGCTATCTGCTGTGTTCGGGCCCGGCCGGGGTTATTGTATCCGGCGTGACGGTATTCGTCATGGGTCGTGGGGCGCCCACGTGATCCGTAGATGGATCTGGATTGCCTTGCTTTGTCCTCCAATATGTCTCGCAAGTCCGTAGCGTTCCCTCTTGGCCGTACTTTTGGAGCGATGCCGGGTACGGTCTTGGCTGGGGCTGGATGCCTCTCATCACGACCACGGGGTGGTCGGTCAACCATATCGTCTTGCTGGTGATTGGGGTATGTATGCTTCCTCCTCTAATCGGGGGAGCAGCTTGCGTCTTGGGTAACTTTTGGAGGAGCGTTCGAGTTTATACTCTTCGGACGCGAGGACCTCGGTCCATCGATCGGCAACAGTCTGATCAGCTTGAAGTTGTTGCTGCTTTTCTTTAGGCTATTTGCTGTGGCGATAAGCCTGTGTTTGAAATGCTCTTGTTCGACGGGATCCTCGGGTACGACGAATTCGTCACCGCTGAGGCTTGCTTCGTCTTCGGAGGGAGGCATATAGTTATGATCCTCCACCTCTTCGTCTGCCGCCCTCTCGTGAGGGCTTGCTTCAGATCCTCCCCAGTGCTGAGTCGTCTTTGGAGGGGATTGTCTTCGGCACTCTCGGGGTATTATTATCTCTGTGCGGAATCTCCATTCTTCTTGTGGCGGGATTTAGAGCGGCGCCGCTGGCGCCGGCGTTTGGGCTGCTTCTTTAAAGAGTCTGCCTCCGCTGCTTCTTCGCCGTCCCCGTCTTTTGGGGTGTCCACCATATATATGTCGTATGACGAGGTGGTCTTCCAGTGCCCTGTAGGCGCTGGTTCCTATTCGTCTCCGGCATCGTCGTCCATAGCGTCGATGTCGTCGGAGTCGTAGTCTAGCATGTCGGTTAGATCGTCGACAGTGGCTACAAAGTGGGTGGTGGGTGGGCTCCGAATTCCGTCGTCATCCGTACCCCAACCATCCTGGCCATAGTCCGGCCAGGACTCTCCCGATAACGAGAGACACTTTAGCGAATTTAGGATGTCACCAAAGGGCGAGTGTTGGAAGATGTCCGCGGTGGTGAATTCCATAACCGGCGCCCAATCCGGATCGATTGGCAGGGGCGCGGGAGGTTCGGAGTCCGGCAAGGAGTCCGGCACCTCGGAATCACGAGTTTCGCGGGGGACAAGATCAATGTTCGGCTCCATCGCCGTGGAAGTTGAAGCCCCTGAGGCGGCGTCTATCCACCGATCCTCGATCTAGGCGATTGGCTCCGGACTGATGGCCGAAGCGGATTCATGTGCGGCCACCAAGGCACTGTTCGGCGGCAGAGCTAGATCTTGCCCATCGTAACAGTGCGGCACGCTCGGCTGCGGCTCGAGTCCGTCGAAGATCAAGTCTCCGCGACGTCGGCCGTGAAGTTTAAACTTCGAATCGACTGACGGCGGGCGTAGCTTTCGATCTACTTCAGATGGCCAAGCGAATTAGCCCACAGTGCGAAGCCGCCGAATACAAAGATCTGTCCCGGGAGAAAAGTCTCATCCTGGACAGCGTTGTTGTTTGAAGATGCCATCGGGCCTATCGGTGACGGCACAGAGGAAATCTCAATGAAAGCACCAATGTCGGTGTCAAAACCGGCGGATCTCGGGTAGGGGGTCCCGAACTGTGCGTCTAGGCGGATGGTAACAGGAGAAGTGGGACACGATGTTTTTACCCAGGTTCGGTCCCTCTCGATGGAGGTAAAACCCTACGTCCTGCTTGATTAATATTGATGATATGGGTAGTACAAGAGTGGATCTACCACGAGATCAAGGAGGCTAAACCCTAGAAGCTAGCCTATGGTATGATTGTTGTAATGTATGTTGTCCTACGGACTAAAGCCCTCCAGTTTATATAGACACCGGAGGAGGCTAGGGTTACATAGAGTCAGTTACAATGGTAGGAGATCTACATATCCGTATTGCCAAGCTTGCCTTCCACGCCAAGGAAAGTCCCATCCGGACACGGGACGGAGTCTTCAATCTTGTATCTTCGTAGTCTTGGAGTCTGGCGGATGATGATAGTCCGGCTGTCCGGACACCCCCTAGTCCATGACTCCCTCACTAACCAAGCAGTTTATGTCTTATCAAAATAACATAGCCAAAGAAAGCTTATCCCTATAAAATCATATAGTTTGGCCATGCTTCATTTTCGTCACACAAAATGCTCCCATCATGCACAATCTTGGTTTCAGCCAAGCAATTGGTTCATACTTTTTAACGCGCTTTAGCCTTTTCAACCCTCACGCAATACATTGACGCGGCTAATCGACGGGCTATGGAGATGCCCATCAACTGATGTCAATACGAGGAGTAGGGATTGCCATGCAACGGATGCACTAGAGCTATAAATGTATGAAAGATTATCAAAAAGAAACTAAGTGGGTGTGCATCCAACTTGCCTGGTCACGAAGACCTAGGGCATTTTGAGGAAGCCCATCATTGGAATATACAAGCCAAGTTCTATAATGAAAAATTCCCACTAGTATATGAAAGTGACAAAATAAGAAACTCTCTATCATGAAGATCATGGTGCTATTTTGAAGCACAAGTGTGGAAAAAGAATAGTAACATTGTCCCTTCTCTCTTTTTTCTCATTTTTTTATTTGGGCTTCTTTGGCCTCTTTTTTTTTCTTTTTTTCTCTCGTTTTTTTATTTCGTCTGGAGTTTCATCCCGACTTGTGGGGGAATCATAGTCTCCATCATCCTTTCCTCACATGGGACAATGCTCTAATAATGGAAATCATCACACTCCTATTTATTTACAACTCAAGAATTACAACTCAATACTTAGGACAAAATATGACTCTATGTGAATGCCTCCGGCGGTGTACCGGTATATGCAATGAATCAAGAGCGACATGTATGAAAGAAATATAAAGGTGGCTTTGCCACAAATACGATGTCAACTACATGATCATGCAAAGCAATATGACGATGATGGAGCGTGTCATAATAAACGGAACGGTGGAAAGTTGCATGGCAATATATGTTGGAATGGCTATGGAAATGCCATAATAGGTAGGTATGGTGGCTATTTTGAGGAAGATATAAGGAGGTTTATGTGTGAAAGAGCGTATCGTATCACGAGGTTTGGATGCACCGGCGAAGTTTGCACCAACTATCAAGGTGAGAAAGGGCAATGCATGGTACCGTAGAGGCTAGCAAATTGCAGAACAGTAAGAGTGTGTATAATCCATGGACTCACATTAGTCATAAAGAACTCATATACTTATTGCAAAAGTTTTTTAGCCCTCGAAGCAAAGTACTACTACGCATGCTCCTAGGGGAAGGGTTGGTAGGAATTAACCATCGCGCGAACCCGACCTCCACTCATAAGGAAGGCAATCAAAGAACACCCCATGCTTCAAATTTGTCACACAACGTTCACCATACGTGCATGCTATGGGACTTGCCAACTTTAACACAAGTATTTCTCAATTTCATAATTACCAAACTAGCATGACTCTAACATTACCACCTTTATATCTCAAAACAATTAGCAAGTATCAAATTTATCATAGTGTTTAATGCACTCCATATGAAAGTTTTTATTTTACCGAACTTGGATGCCCATCATATTAGGACTAATTTTATAACCAAACAAATTACCATGCTATTCTAAAAGACTCTCAAAATAATATAAGTGAAGCATGAGAGATCAATAATTTCTACAAAATAAAACCACCACCGTGCTCTAAAAAGGTATAAGTGAAGCACTAGAGCAAAATTATCTAGCTCAAAAGATATAAGTGAAGCACATAGAGTATTCTAATAAATTCCGATTCATGTGTGTGTCTCCCAAAAGGTGTGTACAGAAAGGATGATTGTGGTAAACTACAAAGCAAAGACTCAAATCATACAAGACGCTCCAAGCAAAACACATATCATGTGGCGAATAAAAATATAGCATCAAGTAAAGTTACCGATGGACGAAGACGAAAGAGGGGATGCCTTCCGGGGCATCCCCAAGCTTAGGCTTTTGGTTGTCCTTGAATTTTACCTTGGGGTGCCTTGGGCATCCCCAATATTAGGCTCTTGCCACTCCTTATTCAATAATCCATCAAATCTTTACCCAAAAACTTGAAAACTTCACGACACAAAACTCAACAGAAAATCTCATGAGCTCCGTTAGCGAAATAAAACAAACCACCACTTTAAGTTACTTTAATTAACTCATTCTTTTTTTATATTGGTGTTAAGCCTATTGTATTCCAACTTCTCTATGATTCATAGCCCCCGATACTAGCCATAGATTCATCAAAATAAGCAAACAACACACGAAAAACAGAATCTGTCAAAAACAGAACAGTCTGTAGCAATATGTAACTTTAGAATACTTATGGAACCCCAAAACTTCTACCAAAATAGGAAGTCCTATATAATTTGTTTATTAATCTTCTTAAAAAGGAATCAACTGAAAATCATGTTTCTGTGATTTATGAAAATTATTCTCGTGCGTGCAAAAGTTTCTGTTTTTCAGCAAGATCAAATTAACTATCACCCAAGAAGATCCTATAGGTTTTACTTGGCACAAACACTAATTAAAACATAAAACCACATCTATCCAGAGGCTAGATGAATTATTTATTACTAAACAGGAACAAAAAGCAAAGAACAAAAATAAAATTGGTTTGCCTCCCAACAAGCGCTATCGTTTAATGCCCCTAGCAAGGCATTGATAATTTCAATGATGCTCGCATGGAAGGCAAGAATTGAAGCACAAAGAGAGCATCATAAAACACATGACAAACAAATCTAAGTCTAACATACTTCCTATGCATAGGCATCTTATAGGAAAACAAATTATCTGTGACGCCCCCGATTCAATCGTACACTAATCATGCACGCAAACGTGTACAATCAAGATCAGGGACTCACGGGAAGATATCACAACACAACTCTAAAAACACAAATAAGTCATACAAGCATCATAATACAAGCCAGGGGCCTCGAGGGCTCGAATACAAGTGCTCGATCATAGACGAGTCAGCGGAATCAACAATATCTGAGTACAGACATAAGTTAAACAAGTTTGCCTTAAGAAGGCTAGCACAAACTGGGATACAGATCGAAAGAGGCGCATGCCTCCTGCCTGGGATCCTCCTAAACTACTCCCCGGTCGCCGCGCACCTTGCACGTAGTAGTAGGCACCTCCAGGTAGTAGTCGCCATCGACGGTGGCGTCTGCTCTGGATCCAAAGATCTGGTTGCGACAACCAGAAAGAAAGGAAAGGGGGAAAAGGGGGGGGGGAGAAAGCAACCGTGAGTACTCATACAAAGTACTCGCAAGCAAGGAACTACACTACATATGCATGGGTATATGTGAAGGAGGCCATATCAGTGGACTGAACTGCAGAATGCTAGAATAAGAGGGGGATAGCTAGTCCTATCGAAGACTACGCTTCTAGCAGCCTCCGTCTTCCAGCATGTAGAAGAGAGTAGATTGAAGTCCTCCAAGTAGCATCTCCAAGTAGCATCTCAAGTAGCATCGCATAGCATAATCCTACCCGGCGATCCTCCCCTCATTGCCCTGTGGAAAAGCGATCACCGGGTTGTCTGTGGAACTTGGAAGGGTGTGTTTTATTAAGTATCCGGTTCTAGTTGTCATAAGGTCAAGGTACAACTCCGGTCGCCCTTTACCGAGGGACACGGCTATTGAATAGATTAACTTCCTGCAGGGTGCACCACATAACCCAACACGCCGATCCCATTTGGCGGACACACTTTCTGGGTCATGCCCGGCCTCGGAAGATCAACACGTCGCAGCCCCACCTAGGCACAACAGAGAGTCACCCGCGGTCTAAATCCTATGCGCCGCAGGGTGCGGGCCCATTGCCCATTGCACTCCTGCATGTTGCGTGGCGGCGAGAAGCACCTAGCAACCTCCATTACAAAGGAAGTTGCGTTAACGCAGTCCAATCCGGCCAGCGCGCTCGTCGTGACGTCAAGAAGGCTTTCACCGATACCACGACGCCGGATACCCATAACTACTCCCACGTAGATGGTTAGTGCGTATAGACCAAATGGCGGACTCGGATCAAATACCCAGATCTCGTTAAGCGTGTTAAGTATCCGCGAACGCCCGAACAAGGCCAGCCCACTGTCTCCTAGGTGGTCTTAACCTTCCACTGCCGCTCCGCCAAAAAGTAACAATCGGGGCCGTCGGGAACCCAGCCCACCTCTACCAGATGGAGCCACTGTCCTTTCAAATTTCCACATCGAATCACTTGCGGGTACTCAACGAGCTGACCCGACTTTAGTCACCATCTCAGTATAGTATGTATGTATGTAGAATATACCCGTGATCACCTCCCAAGTGATCACGGCCCGATAGTATAGCAAGGCGCATCGACAAGAGTGTAGGCCAATGATGATAAACTAGCATCCTATACTAAGCATTTAGGATTGCGGGTAAGGTATCAATGATCAGTAGCAACAATGACAAAGCTATGCAATGTAATAGGAGTAACCGAACAAGAACATGCTACACTACTCTAATGCAAGCAGATATAGAGAAGAATAGACGATATCTGGTGATCAAGGGGGCTTGCCTGGTTGCTCTGGCAAGAGAGAGGGTCGTCAACTCCGTAGTCGATCCGGGGTTGCGGCGGTCTCGGGTCTACCGAAAGAAGTAACGGAGGGGAACATAATAAATAACAGAGCAATCAAAGCAACACAAAGCATAACATGGTGATACTGCGGTGCTAGGGTTGACCCTAACGCAAAGATGAGGTGATATCGGTGAAGAGGGAAAACATCCGGGAAAGTATCCCTGGCGTTTCGCGTTTTCGGGCAGAGGAGCCGGAGGGGGAAAGTTGCGAGTTCGATAGGTTAGGGGGGTGTGGCGGACGAACGGGTTGCATATCCGAAATCGTCTCGTCGTTTTGAGCAACTTTCATGTTAAAAATATTTTAATCCGAGTTACGGATTAAAAGATATGATTTTCTAAAGATTTTATTAATGTCTAGAATTTAATGAATTATTTAATTTAATTAGAAAATGGATTTATGACATCAGCATGAGGTCATGCTGATGTCAGCAGTCAACAGAGTTGACTGGTCAACCTGACCAGTGGGTCCCACTTGTCATAGTCTCATAGTAATTAAACAGGGTTAATTAGCTTTAACTAGATGATTAGGTTAATCTAGTCTAGATTAATTAAGTTAATTAATTAATATTTTAATTATTACTTTTTTTCAGTTCCTTTTTTTAACGTTCTGGGGGCTGGGCCCCACGTGTCAGTGGCTCTAGGGGAGCCAGAGATGTAAGGGCTAGCGGGCATCGGCGACTAGGCGATGTGGCGTCGGCCCGTTTGGGCGCTAGCCTGCTGATCGAGGCGCCGGCGCCGGAGTCTCTGGCGAGGTGCGCCGGGCAGAGGCGGCATGGGGGAACGCCACCAGGCGAGCAGATTGGGACGACAGCCATGGTGGAGCAGGAGGCAGCGGGACGGTGCGAGGTGGCAGCGGTCATGAAGCCAGGCGTCGGCGGGAGGAGGCCAAGGATCCAAAAGCGGCCAGCGTGGCGGGCGGGATAAAGGCGCGGCGACTGGCGGCGAAACACGCCCAGGCGTGTCGAGGTGTCCAGAGGCGACTAGGAGCGGTGCATGGCGACGGGAGCAGAGGAGAAGGGAGGGAGGGCCTCACAGGGGTTTGTAGGGTCCGGGCAGCGTGCGCGGGGTGGTCCGGCGAGGAGGAGACGAGGAGGAGTATGGCGAGGCGGCGACAAGGTCCGGCGAGGTCGAGGTGGCGGATCCAGCGACGGTGGAGCGGTGGCGGCGCTGCACGGGATTGGCTCTGTGCCGATCCAGCCTGGCGGAGGAAGCTCCGGCGAGGTGGTCCTCGTCTTGGCGGCGACATGGGCGATGGGATCGGGGATGCCGATCGGATCGGGACCGAGTGGAGGCGCGAGGAAGAGGGGACAAGGGGAGGGAGGGTGCGAGTGGGGAATCGGGGAGAGAAGTGGGGTTAGGGTTCGGTCGATGGACCGAGGGGTTAGCGATGAGTGGGGGTGGGCCTGCTGTTGGTCAAGCGGGTGGGCGACCATCTGGGCCAAGGCCCAGTGTGGCCAGAGGTTGGCCTCCTTTGTTTCTTTTTGTTTGTTTGTTTGTTGTTTTTTTTATTCTATTACTTTTCTGTTTTCTGTTATTTTAGTTTTATAAAATTTAAAAGCGACAACTAATTTGGTGTTATTAAATAGGTCACTGCCCCAAATACTTTGGCACTTTAAATAAAGTATTTTGCATTTGCCTATTATCTTAAAAAGCATTTTAGATAATTGTTTTATCATTGTTTTAGTTTATTTAGTGCATTTAAGTATTTTACTAAAAGATGATTTCTTCACCAACATTTATTATGGATTATTTGACACATTAGGAACAATTTAGTTTTGACTTTTGAAAACTTTAATTGTTTTGACTTCAATTCAAATTTGAATTTGGATCGGTTCTGAACTAACACGAGACTAGCAACGGTAATCGTGGTGACGTGGCATCATTACCAGAGGGTTACTGTAGCTTGATTACCCGGACGTCACATTATCATAGCAAGCAAAAACTAGCATATGCAAGGAAGCGGAAAGAAACAATAGCAATCTCAGCATAATGAGAGGTAATTTAGTAACATGAAAATTTCTACAACCATATTTTCCTCTCTCATAATAATTACATGTGGGACCATAAGCAAATTCAACAAAATAGCTATCACATAAAATATTTTCAGCATGATCCACATGCATGCGAAGTTGACACTCTTCCAAAATAGTGGGATTAACATTAACTAAAGTCATGACCTCTCCAAACCTACTTTTATCAAAAATTTCATAAGATTGAGCATTCTCCAAATATGTGGGATCTAAAGTTGACACTCTTCCAAACCCACTTTCAAAACTATTGTAAACACTATTATCAATCTCATATTCATCATGGGCTTATATAAATTTTCAAGATCATAAGAAGAATCACCCCAATCATGATCATTGCAACAAGTAGTAGACATAGCAAAACTAGCATCCCCAAGCTTAGGGTTTTGCATATTATTAGCACAATTGACATCATGAGAATTTATAGTAAAATCATTGCAATCATGCTTTTTATCGAAGGAACTACCAAGTATGGGTGCAATAGCAACGATCTCATGTTTAACATAAGGAACTATAGCAAATTCATCTTCATAAATATTGGCATCATGGCCACAAGAATAGCAAGCATCATGTTCATCAAGGGATATTTCAACTAAATCATCAGAATCATCATTATCTATAGATTCATGCATATTATTATTTTCTTCCAAAGCAACGGTCATTCTCTCAATAAATTCTTTGACATATAGATTATGAGTATAGTTTTCATAGCAATATTTAAGTATGTCAGAATTTTCAGATTTGTAGAGAGGAATATCATACTTTTCAATCAAAGAAGCAACTTCATGAGCACCCTTAAAAATGAAAAATTCTTCAATTTGTTCGATATCATAGTAACTATAAACACCTTTTTCATAAGAAGATAAGATCTCATTATCATTAAACTCACATAGGTAGGGAAGGTGTTTTTTAGGGTTCTTAGAGCAACAAGTAAAATCAAAAATTTCACAAAGATTCCAAGCATAGCATAGCAAAATATTTATTTGATACCATAAGAGCTTCCCCTTTTCAGACAAACGATGACGCACAAAACGAGCATGCTCATCTAAAGATTTTCCCTCAACTAAACTAGTTGGGGTATCAGCATGAGTACATATAGATCGAAGATGATCCAAGTAGAACACTTCAAGTGGATCCATATCAATAGATTTTTAGCAAGCAAAGATGCAAGCAAATAGAAGGCACGTGGAAACACAAACGAAAAGACATACAGGAAGAAGGCGAAGAAAAGGCAGAGGTTTTTTAAAATCATTTTAGAAGTGGGGGAGAGGAAAACGAGAGGCAAATCGCAAATAATGTAATGCGAGGGATAAGAGTTTGTGATGGGTACTTGGTATGTCTTGACTTGTGCGTAGGCTCCCCGGAAACGGTGCCAGAAATCCTTCTTGCTACCTCTTGAGCATGCGTTGGTTTTCCCTTGAAGAGGAAAGGGTGATGCAGCAAAGTAGCATAAGTATTTCCCTCAGTTTTTGAGAACCAAGGTATCAATCCAGTAGGGGCTACACTCAAATCCCTCGTACCTGCACAAACAAATAAGAACCTTTCAACCAACGCAATAAAGGGGTTGTCAATCCCTTCACGCCCACTTGCAAAAGTAAGATCTGATAGAGATAATAAGATAAATATTTTTGGTATTTTTATGATATAGATTGGAAAGTAAAGATTGCAAAATAAAATAGATCGGAAACTTATATGATGGAAAATAGACCCGGGGACCATAGGTTTCACTATTGGCTTTCTCAAGATAGCATAAGTATTACGGTGGGTGAACAAATTACTGTCGAGCAATTGATAGAAAAGTGCATGGTTATGAGAATATCTAGGCATGATCATGTATATAGGCATCACGTCCGCGACAAGTAGATCGAAACGATTCTGCATCTACTACTATTACTCCACACATCGACCGATATCCAGCATGCATCTAGAGTATTAAGTTCATAAGAACAGAGTAACGCATTAGGCAATATGACATGATGTAGAGGGATAAACTCAAGCAATATGATATAAAACCCATCTTTTTATCCTCGATGGCAACAATACAATACGTGCCTTGCTGCCCTGCTGTCACTGGGAAAGGACATCGCAAGATTGAACCAAAAGCTAAGCACTTCTCCCATTCCAAGAAAGATCAATCTAGTAGGACAAATCAAGCTGATAATTCGAAGAGACTTGCAAAGATAACAAATCATACATAAAAGAATTCAGAGGAGATTCAGATATTGTTCATAGATAATCTTAATCATAAACCCACAATTCATCGGATCTCGACAAACACACCGCAAAAAGAATTACATCGAATAGATCTCCAAGAAGATCGAGGAGAACTTTGTATTGAGATCCAAAGAGAGAAAGAAGCAGCCATCTAGCTAATAACTATGGACCCGAAGGTCTGAGTTAAACTACTCACACTTCATCGGAGAGGCTATGGTGTTGATGTAGAAGCCCTCCGTAATTGATTCCCCCTCTGGCGGAGCTCCAGAAAAGGCCCCAAGATGGGATCTCACGGGTACAGAAGGTTGCGAAAGTGGAAATAGGGTTTCGTGGTGCTCTCGGATGTTTTCAGGTTATATGAGTATATATAGGCGAAAGAAATTGGCCAGGGGAGCCACGAGGGGCCCACGAGGGTGGGGGCGCGCCTACCCCCCTGGGCGCGCCTCCCTGCCTCGTGGCCGCCTCATTGCTTCCTTGACGTCCACTCCAAGTCTCCTGGATTGCGTTTGTTCCAAAAACGATTCTGCCGAAGGTTTCATTCCGTTTGGACTCCGTTTGATATTCCTTTTCTGTGAAACACTGAAATAGGCAAAAAGACAACAATTTGCAGTGGGCCTCCGGTTAATAGGTTAGTCCCAAAAAATAATATATAAGTGCATAGTAAAGCCCATTAAACATCCAATACAGATAATATAATAGCATGGAACAATCAAAAATTATAGATACGTTGGAGACGAATCAACCTACCGCTCTGCGCCCGCTGGAATGCGCCTGGCCTTGGTCGTCATGGCTGGCGTCACCTTGACCTCATGAGGTGAGCGCTTGCATAGGAATCTCCGCTCCTCAGGAGGCTTCCTGGGGAGGCCGCTCCTTCAGGAGGTCTTGGTGTTGTCCGCCTTGCGAGGGTTGGCCCCTCGCGAGGGTCTTGACTTGTCGATGTTGAAGATGGGACGTACTATGCCGTCGATGGAGCCACGCCATGGGTCGTAGGCAAGCAAGTCTGGGTACCCTGGTTCCCAGAACGCCGGCACCTACCAACTAGCAATCCCTAATAGTTTTGGAAATGGAGCTCCATGCAAAGAGATCAAAATTCGTGGGTTTTAGACCAAGAACAAGAGAGAGAGAGAGAGAGCTGGAGTCATTTTTTTCTAGAGGTAGGTGACGAAGTGGGCTAAAGGGATAAGTCAGGGGGGCTCATGGGGCCGAGTACCCACCAGGGCGCGCCAGGTGGGTGTGGCGCGCCCTGGTGCCTAGTGGGCACCTGGGGCACCCTCCCTGTGGTGTTTTCATCACCAAAAAATCTCAAATGTTCAGGAAAAAATCGTGTTAAAATTTCAGGTCATTTTGAGCACTTTCCTTTTTGGGCACTTTTTTTATTGCATGGATAATTCAAAAAACAGGATATTCATGGCATTTTATTGTATTTAACTAGAAATAAAAGAAAATAAAAAGTGGGTACAGAAGTTGTGCCTACTAAATTCATCGACCACATGCCTCTCGAAAATAATCCACTAATAAGGTGGATCAAGTCTTATTAACAACCATTTCTGATTAGCATGAACCAGAAGAACTTTCGTAAAACACTAAGTCACCTCAACAGGGATAAGCATCTCCTCAACAATAAGTGTTTCATATTTATTTTTAATAGTAGGCAGAGGGAGTTGAAAACTTCCAATAGTAATCGTCAGAGTTTTTCACTACAAGAAATCTGTTAATCCATGACGGATTTTTTTTGACGATCCTGTATCCGTCACCGATTATGAAAGTTTACACTCATCCGTCACCCATACCGTCACCGACTAGTAAGCCGTGTGTGGGCCGAAAAATAGCAGGCCCTTGATGAGGGACGTCGGGCTACCGTCATGCAAACTGTCACGAATCAAACAAGTGGGCTTAGTCGGGCCTACCATTTTTTCCATATACACCATCCAGACCGTCATGGATTGTACTCATGCTGATGTGGCATAGATGCCCCTTCTTTGTCCCACATGTCGGTTGGACCATACTTGCTTTTCCAAAAAAACAATGAGGATGCGTGGGTGCCATTGTATTGTAACACCCCGGATGTAACTTTCCATATTTGTAACTCCAACTCTTGCCATTTTCGGATATGTGCTATGATATTTCCCTCCGTGGTTGGGTTTTGTTTTAGTTTTGCATTTTGTCCATGTCATGCATCTCATATCATGTCATCATGTGCCTCTCATTTGCATACGTGTTCGTCTGATGATTCCGAGCATTTTCCCCGTTGTCCGTTTTGCAATCCGGCACTCCTATGTTCCCCGGCGTCCCCTTTTACATTTTTCCGTGTAAGGGTGTTGAACATTCTCGGAATGGACCGAGCCTTGCCAAGTGGCCTTGGTATAGCACCGGTAGACCACCTGCCAAGTTTCGGGTCATTTGGAGTTCGTTTGGTACTCCAACGGTTAACCGCACTCTCGCAAAGGCCTCTTTTAAGTTGCAGCCCAACAACCCTCCAAAACAGCCCAATAACCCATCTAAGTCACCTCCATGCTCTTGGTCGTTCGATCACGATCGTGTGGGCGAAAACCGCACCCCATTTGGAGTCTCCTAGCTCCCTCTACCTATAAATATAGACCCCTTCCCCGAAATCCGGACGAAACCCTAGTCTCCCCGCTCCCCTCGCGCCGCCGGACGAAATCCGGGCGGCCGGACACGTCCGCCCGCGCCGCCGGACGAATCAGGCCGTGCCACGTGTCCGGGCCGGTCCCCAGATCGCCGCCGACCCGTGCAGCGCTTCGCCGCCGCTCCGCCACCACGCCGCGCCGCCTCCACCCGCCCGCCCGCCTCGTCGGTGCCGCCCGCCCGCCTCCGCCTCGGCGCCCGGCCCCGCCCGGCTGCCCACTCCCTCCGGCCGCCGCCCGCCTCTCCTCCCTCCGGCCGCCTCCCCGAGCTCCGGCGACCCCAACTCCGGCGACCCGATCCGGATCCATATCCATGCTTGTTTGAACATGTTATGATGTGATTTAGCCGTAGCTCAGTGTTCCTCTTTTGTTAAGCATCTCCTATAGATCACTGCCATATGCTTTGTTTTTATGTTGGGGTGCTGTAGCATAGTTTCTTGTTGCGTGCTAAGTAGCATCGTGCTGTTAAACGCAGATTCGCGTCATTCTTGTTTTGCTTGTCATTTGCAAACCGTGCATCCGATTCCGGTGTTCTTTATATCGATTTCAACCGAAATCATCCATCTTTCCAGCGGCATACTTGGTTTGCCAAGTTGATGCCTTGTTCATCATTTCCCTTCCGGAGCACACATATGCATTGCATTTCACGTCTCGCATAGCATGTCATGTATTGCATCATATTGCTTGCGCATTGCTCCTTGTTTGATTGTTGTTCCATTGCTTGTGTTCTTGCTTTGGGTAGAGCCGGGAGACGAGTACGTGTACGAGGAACCTGTTGAGAACGCCTATGAGGATCAAGCCTTCGACAACTCTGAGAACCTTGCAGGCAAGATGACCATACCTTCGAAATCACTTCTATCTTTGCTTGCCAGATGCTCGCTCTTTTGCTATGCCTATGCTGCGATACCTACCACTTGCTATATCATGCCACCCATATTGCCATGTCAAACCTCTAACCATCCATGTCCTAGCAAACTGTTGATTGGCTATGTTACCGCTTTGCTCAGCCCCTCTTATAGCGTTGCTAGTTGCAGGTGAAGATGAAGTTTGTTCCTTGTTGGAACACGGATATCTTGGGATATCACAATATTTATTGTTTTAATTAATGCATCTATATACTTGGTAAAGGGTGGAAGGCTCGGCCTTATGCCTGGTGTTTTGTTCCACTCTTGCCACCCTAGTTTCCGTCATACCGGTGTTATGTTCCTTGATTTTGCGCTCCTTACGCGGTTGGGTGATTTATGGGACCCCGTGACGGTTCGCTTTGAATAAAACTCCTCCAAAGAAGGCCCAACCTTGGTTTTACCATTTTCCACCTAAGCCTTTTTCCCTTGGGTTTTCGCGAGCCCGAGGGTCATCTTTATTTACCCCCCCGGGACAGTGCTCCTCTGAGTGTTGGTCCAAACTAGAGCACTGTGCGGGACCATCCCTTGGCAACTTGGATTACGTTGGTACCTGTACGCTTAGCTTATCCGGTGTGCCCTGAGAACGAGATATGTGCAGCTCGTATTGGGATTTGTCGGCACAGTCGGGTGGTCTTGCTGGTTTAGTTTTACCATTGTCGAAATGTCATGCGAACCGGGATTCCGAGACTGATCGGGTCTTCCCGGGAGAAGGTTTATTCCTTTGTTGACCGTGAGAGCTTGTGATGGGCTAAGTTGGGACACCCCTGCAGGGTATTATCTTTTGAAAGCCGTGCCCGCGGTTATGAGGCTGATGGGAATTTGTTAATGTCCGATTGTAGAAAACCCGAAGTTGACCTTAATTAAAATGCATCAACCGCGTGTGTAACCGTGATGGTCCCTTCTCGGCGGAGTCCGGGAAGTGAACACGGTGTTGGAGTTATGTTTGGCGTAAGTAGTTTCAGGATCACTTCTTGATCGCTACTAGTTTCACGACCATGCCTTGCTTCTCTTCTCGCTCTCTTTGCGATCGTAGCCACCATATATGCTAGTCGTTTGCTGCAGCTCCACCTCATTACACCAACCTTCCCTTAAGCTTAAATAGTCTTGATCTCGCGGGTGTGAGATTGCTGAGTCCCCGTGGCTCACAGTTTCTACCAAAATGATGTAGGTACCGATGATGCGGGCGCAGATGGCGAATCGAGCTGAAGTGGGAATTTGATGAGGCCCTTGGTCGTTACTATGTTTCCTTTCCGACGATCGAGAGTGGAGCCAGTTAGGCGATCGGGATCTGTGTTGCATTTGGGGTAGTCTTCTTTTATTTTGGTTCCGTAGTCGGACCTTGATTGTAAACTGAATGATGGATGTTTATTTATGTATTGCGTGAAGTGGCGACTGTAAGCCAACTATGTATCTCTTTCCCTTATGTATTACATGGGTTGTGCGAAGATTACCTCACTTGCGACATTGCTTTCAATGCGGTTATGCCTCTAAGTCGTGCTTCGACACGTGGGAGATATAGCCGCATCGAGGCGCTACAAGTTGGTAATCGAGCCATCCCGACCTTAGGAGCCCCACTTTGTTGATCGTTTTTAGCGGCCGAGTTGTGTCTAGAAAAATGTTTCGAGTCATTTAGGATTATATATATCGGAGAGTTAGAATTCTTTTACTCCTCGGTCCTTAAATCGCTCTGGTGAGGTCTCCCGACGAGAAGTTTTGACTTTCCTCTCCTCAAATTTCACTAAAAAATTTTAGGATCACGCTGGTATCTTGGAATCGTTCGATGGTTTTATGATGAGAACATTGTCTTGGTGCCTCCTGTCGGGGTTTAGTGGAAGTGTCCTGGGAGTTGAGCTCGAGGTGTTGTCGTCATAATTTTATCGTTGCAGTTCTGGAATACCCGAGTTTAGTACCGACATCGAAAAACTCTTTTATGCGTTCGTTGGTGAGATAGCCCCGCTAACCCAGTACTGAGGTGAGTACGGGAGTATTGCCATGACTCGCATAACGGATGCTTTTCGAAGGTTGAGGTACATGATTTCCGAAGGTTTCTTGGTTATGTGTTGACGGATGGATACAGCTGGATGTAGGGATTGTTAGTTTGGGTGATATATATTGCTTCCCTTGTATCCCCAACACCTGATTGCATAACTGGAAAGTTTCGGGAGTTTATAGGTGGGATTCAAGTAGCTCTAGCATTTCTTCCGCAGATATTTGGTTTGTGATTGGGTTATCCTTACCACTTATTTGTTCCATTCATACCTTGTTTTTATTTTCATTCATCAATCTCTTATCAAGTGGCTTCTCACCTTAATGGACGTGATGTTTACTTTGGAATTCATTCGTTCATCCCTGTTCGAATGTTTATTGTGAAGACTATATGATGCAATTTCTATCCGTTGATTCAACTTGTCTATCTGTCTATCAAGATGCTAACGGATGTCACCCTCTTCAGGATGGCTCCACCAACGCGTCAGAATCCGGAAAGCAGTGATGGGAGTTAGGCGAACCCTCCACCTCCACCTCCGCCTCCGGAGGCATGGCAAACTTTGATGGCAACCACTAACGCCAATGCTCAGTTGTTGATTCAGCTGATGCAAGAGCGTAACCAAGGCCAAGGAATCAAGGGAATCAAGGTCAAGGGCAGTTCTACCATCAGCCTCAGTTCCCTACCCTCAACCAGTTCCTTGCAAATCAGCCAAAGTCTTTCAGCTACTGTGCCGAGGCCATAGATGCCGACGATTGGCTCGTGGATATCAACAAGCATTTCGAATGCAGCAATGTCGGACACGAGGACTACGTCAAGTTCGCGTCTTTTCAGCTCAAGGATCGTGCAACTGATTGGTTCCACAATACAAGGATTCGAGAGGAGGTCGAGTGATTACTTGGACTGATTTACAGCCGGGACTTTAAAGCTCACCACATTCCTACCAGTGTTGTTGAGAGCAAGCGTGAGGAGTTCCGCAATCTCAAGCAAGGCAACATGTCAGTGTACGAATACAACATACAGTTTCAGAAACTTGCTTGCTTCGCTAAACAAGACGTTCCTGACGAAAATAGTATGATCTATCAGTTCAGAGGTGGCCTTAAAGAGGATCTGCAGTTAGCTCTCGTTCTTGTCGAGCCTACTCAGTTTGATCAATTCTTCAATATGGCCCTCAAGCAAGAAGGTGCTCAGCTCAAGTGTGAGGCTTCTAAGAAGAGAATTAGGGATGCAGTTCAGTCTTCTTCCTCTCAAGGCGCAGCTAAGCAGCAAAAGTTCTACCTTCCTCCTCCTCCGTTACGTCAGCCTTATCAGCAGAAGAACTCAGGTGGTCGTGGATCTTCCCACCCACCCAACCCAAGCTACTAGAACAAGTCTCAGCCTCAAGCTCCAAGTTCAAATGCTCCTTATCACCGTCCGCTCTCGTGAGGTAACTCTGCAACAAGTGCCAGCAGAAGGGTCACTATGCTAACAAATGCTTCAACCAAAGGCGCCTTCCTCCTCCTCCTCCCGTGAGGTCTTCAAGCAATGCAAAGGGTCAAGCATAATCCCAAGTCTGCAAAGGTGAACATGATGAATGCAGCGCAAGCAGAGGATTCTTCTGACGTGATAATGGGTAATCTTCCAGTTAATGATATTCCTGCAAAAGTCTTATTTGATACTAGTGCATCGCATTGTTTCATGTCTAGATCATTTGTCACAAAGCATGATTTCATTTCGGAAATGTTGGAAAAACCCATGGGAGTTGTTTCTCCGGCCTCTTCTATGAGGGCTACCACAATGATTCCGGATGTTTCTATCAAGATGGGCGATTATAGATTTCTATCTAAACCATTTGTTCTTGGTGACTCGGATATTGATCTAATTCTCGGGATGGACTGGCTTTCTCAGCACAAAGCTCAACTTGATTGTGCTGCCAGGCAGATTCAATTGACACACCCTTCTGAGGATGTTATCATCTATACCGCTCGTGATGAAACCATTCGGTTGTTTTCTCTCAATGAGAAGGGCGAGTTGGATGCTATCTCTCGATTCCAAATGCTTGTGAGTACCAAGATGTCTTTCCGAAGAGCTTCCGGTATGCCTCCTCATCGGCCACCGAATTAGTTATCGATATTGAGCCCGCATCAACCCATTTGCAAGCGTCCCGACAAGCTCGGACCCAAGGAGCTAAAAGAATTGAAGAAGCAGCTCGATGAACAAGAGCGTCTGGTTTGATCGCACCGAGTTCATCTCCATGGGGATGTGGAGTTCTTTTTGTCCGTAAGAAGGATGGCATGGACCGACTTTGCGCCGATTACCGTCCATTGAACAAGAAGACAATCAAGAACAAGTATCCACTTCCCAACATCAATGAGCTATTCGAGCAACTCAAAGGTGCTAAAGTATTCTCCAAGCTTGACCTCCGTATGGGTTATCATCAGATTCGCATTCGTGAACAAGATATTCCCAAGACAAAGATTCGAACAAGCTTTGGTTATTATGAATATACTGTCATGTCTTTCGGCCTTGTCAATCCTCCTCCAACTTTCTCTCGCATGATGAACTTTATCTTCAACCCCTACACCAATGATTTCGTCTTGGTGTATCTCGATGATATTTTGGTCTTCTCCAAGAACAAGTAGGATCATGCCAAACATTTGCGATTGGTGCTCGACAAGCTCGAGAGCATCAATTCTATCTGAAGTTTTCCAAATGTGAGTTCGGCTTGATGAAGTTCTTTATCTTGGTCATATCATCTCCGCCAAGGGCATCACTGTTAATCCCGAGAAGGTGTCTTCAGTTCTGAATTGGGAACCTCCTCAGAATGTCAAGCAGCTCCGCAGTTTTCTCGGTCTTGCAAGCTATTGTCGAAGATTCGTTGAGAACTTCTCTAAGATTGCAAAGCCTCTTTCCAACCTCCTCCAGAAGCATGTCAAGTATGTCTGGATGCCTGAGTGTGATGTCGCTTTCAATACCCTCAAAGAAAAGCTAGTTACAGCTCCTGTCTTGACTCCTCCTGATGAATCCAAGCCATTCGAAGTTTTCTGTGATGCTTCCTTGCAAGGTCTCGGTGCTGTGTTAATGCAAGAGAAGAAGGTTGTGGCCTATACCTCTCGTCAGTTGAAGCCCAACGAAAAGAACTACCCACTCACAATCTTGAGTTGGCGGCAGTTGTCCATGCATTGATAACATGGAGACATCTCTTGTTGGGAAGGAAAGTGGACATTTTCACCGATCACAAGAGTCTCAAGTATATCTTCACTCAACCAAACCTCAACCTCAGGCAAACTCGATGGGTCGAAATGATTCAAGAGTACAATCCGAGTATTGAATATACTCCTGGCAAGGCGAATGTGATTGCAGATGCTTTGAGCAGAAAGGCTTATTGCAACAGCTTAATTCTCAAGCCCTTCCAACCGGATCTTTGTGAAGCTTTCCGCAAACTAAATCTTCAAGTTGTTCCTCAAGGCTTTCTTGCCAACCTCATAGTCTCTCCTTCTTTGGAAGATCAAATTCGTGAGGCACAACTCTTGGATACCATGGTGAAGAAGGTGAAACGTGGTATTGACAAGGGCATTTCCAAATACAAGTGCTATCGCTTGGATGACAAAGACACTCTTTTCTTCGAGGACCGTATTGTGGTTCCTAAAGGCGATCTGAGAAAAGTCATCATGAATGAGGCACACAATTCCCTCCTATCCATTCATCCTGGAAGTACGAAGATGTACCATGACCTCAAGCAGTCATTTTGGTGGACTCGAATGAAGCGAGAAATTGCTCAACTCGTGAATGAATGTGATGTCTGCAGAAGGGTGAAAGCAGAACACCAAAGACCAGCTGGTCTCCTCCAACCTCTTTCTATTCCGGAATGGAAGTTTGATCATATCGAGATGGACTTCGTGACTGGTTTTCCTAAGTCCAAGCGTGGAAATGATGCTATCTTCGTTGTCATTGACAAGCTTACTAAAGTGGCTCATTTTCTTCCTCAAAAGAATCTATCATAGTAGCTCACCGGCGAGCTATACACCTCCGAAATTGTCTCCTTGCACGGTATTCCACAATTGATTTCTTCGACCGTGGAAGCATCTTCACTTCTAAGTTCGGGACTCCTTTCGAAGGCCATGGGCACCAACATTCGTTTCAAAGACAGCTTTCCATCCTCAAACAAGTGGCCAAGTCGAGAGAGTCAATCAAATCCTTGAAGATATGCTCGTGGCTTGTGTCATTTCCTTTGGCATGAAGTGGGAAGATTGTCTTCCATATGCCGAAGTTCTCTTACAACAACAGCTTCCAAGCGAGTTCGCAAGGCCCCATTCGAAATTCTCTATGGCGAAAGTGCGTACTCCTCTCAATTGGTCCGAGACAGTGAACGCCAACTTCTTGGCAACGACTTGATCACGAAGCCAAAGAAATGTGCAAAGTCATTCATGAGAATCTCAAAGCCGCACAATCGCGCCAGAAGGGCTATTATGATGACAAGCACCGTGATGTGGCTTTTGAAATCGGAGACCATGTCTACCTCCACGTCTCTCCAATGAAAGGCACTCGTCGCTTCGGTATCAAAGGGAAGCTTGCCCCTAGATACGTTGGTCCTTTCAAGATCATTGGCAAAAGAGGCGATCTCACCTATCAACTTGAGCTTCCATCCAACTTTGCAAACGTGCACGATGTGTTTCACGTGTCACAGCTCCGCAAGTGCTTCAAGATTCCTGAACGCACTATCAACTTTGAAGAAATTGACCTTCAAGAAGATCTCTCTTATCATGAGCACCCCATTGCTATTCTTGAAGAAATCGAGCGCAAGACTCACAACAAGTCAATCAAATTCCTGAAAGTGAAGTGGTCACACCATTCCGACCGAGAAGCCACCTGGGAGCGAGAGGATCACCTTCGTTCCGAATATCCGAAGTTCTTTCAGTCCTAGATCTCGGGACGAGATCCTCTTGTAGTGGTGGAGTGTTGTAACACCCCGGATGTAACTTTCCATATTTGTAACTCCAACTCTTGCCATTTTCGGATATGTGCTATGATATTTCCCTCCGTGGTTGGGTTTTGTTTTCGTTTTGCATTTTGTCCATGTCATGCATCTCATATCATGTCATCATGTGCATCTCATTTGCATACATGTTCGTCTCATGATTCCGAGCATTTTCCCCGTTGTCTGTTTTGCAATCCGGCACTCCTATGTTCCCCGGCGTCCCCTTTTACATTTTTCCGTGTGCGGGTGTTGAACATTCTCGGAATGGACCGAGCCTTGCCAAGTGGCCCTGGTATAGCACCGGTAGACCACCTGTCAAGTTTCGGGTCATTTGGAGTTCGTTTGGTACTCCAACGGTTAACCGCACTCTCGCAAAGGCCTCTTTTAAGTTGCAGCCCAACAACCCTCCAAAACAGCCCAATAACCCATCTAAGTCACCTCCATGCTCTCGGTCGTTCGATCACGATCGTGTGGGCGAAAACCGCACCCCATTTGGAGTCTCCTAGCTCCCTCTACCTATAAATATAGACCCTTTCCCTGAAATCCGGACGAAACCCTAGTCTCCCGCTCCCCTCGCCCGGGACGATCCGGCGGCGGACACATCCGCCACGCCGCCGGGGCCAATCAGGCGCGCCACGTGTCCGGCCGGTCCCAGATCGCCACCGACCCAGCGCGCACGCCGCCCGCTCCGCCACGCGCGCCGCCGCCCGCCACGCCATCGCCACGCGCCATGCCGCCACACGCCACGCCCAGCGCCGCCGCCGCGCCTGCGTCAGTGCCGCCCGGCTGCCTCCGCCTCGGGCGCCCGGCCCCGCCGCCGGCTGCCCACTCCCTCGGCGGCCGCCCCGGCCTCTCCTCCCTCCGGCCGCCTCCCCGAGCTCCGGCGACCCCAACTCCGGCGACCCGATCCGAATCCATATCCAAAAGCAAACCCTAGGTTGACTTTCCCCGACCCCCAAAAATCCACCAAGTCTTTTTCTGTAATTTTTTTTCTTGCATTTTCATCGCACCACATCTCTGCACCCGTGGCTCCGTTTTGCGCGTGTAGCATATCAAATTGTTCGTCTCAAAGAGTAGATCATTTCATCTCATTGCACCATTTTCATTTGAGCTCATCTTGATGCCCGAAATGCTGTTGGAAGAGGGCTATGTGATGTTAGTTTCGCTTTCTTATGTAACTTGCACTTTTATCATTTTTGCCATGATTAATGTGTGCACCTTATGAACTTGAGTCCTACATGTATGTTGAACTATGCCATGCCATATTTCCAGGGGTGTATGCCATGTATTTTTGTGATCTATGTGGTGACTAGAACAAGCATGCAAACTAGGGATGTTAATGTTGCTGATTTCAGGAACTTTTGTTTTCACTAAGTCTTGTCCTGTTGTTATTTTTATGCCATATGTTCATGTTGTTACAGAGAGATCTATGCCCTTTTTGAGCATGATCAGTAAGGGTGTTTTGAACATATGGATGTGCTATATCCATCCATGCCTTTGTTGGCATTTATGGAGTAGTATAGCATGTCATTTTCGTGCTCTACTTTTGCTTCAAAATGTTTCCTGGCAGATTGTTTACATGAGATTCAATTTTCACGAGGTTGTTGTAGTTGATCCGTGTATGCTATGATGTTGTTCTTTCCATGTATAACTTCTATGCCATGTCTTCTTGATGGGTGTATGCTTAGTTTATCATGAGATGCTCTGTAGTGAGTGCATCGAGCTCACGAACATGCCTACTTGTTATCTGTTTTTGCCATGCCCAATTTTTCTGCTAAGTCTGAGGTCTGTAATGAAACTTGCAATGTTTACATGGGTGCCATCATATCCTCTGGTCCTTTTTGGCTTATGGTCAGTAAGGGACTATTGATCTATGCTTTGAGTAGAATCATGTCATGCCTTGTTTTGCTATTATAAGTTCATGTAGCTTGTTGTTTGCTTGCTCTAAACATGCCTTCCTGATGTTAATTTCTGGCATGCTAGTATTTTCACTGTCTGTGAACCTGATATTTTTTTGCACTTTCACCATGCTTGTTTGAACATGTTATGATGTGATTTAGCCGTAGCTCAGTGTTCCTCTTTTGTTAAGCATCTCCTGTAGATCACTGCCATATGCTTTGTTTTTATGTTGGGGTGCTGTAGCATAGTTTTTTGTTGCGTGCTAAGTAGCATCGTGCTGTTAAACGCAGATTCACGTCATTCTTGTTTTGCTTGTCATTTGCAAACCGTGCATCCGATTCCGGTGTTCTTTATATCGATTTCAACCGAAATCATCCCATCTTTCCAGCGGCATACTTGGTTTGCCAAGTTGATGCCTTGTTAATCATTTCCCTTCCGGAGCACACATATGCATTGCATTTCACGTCTCGCATAGCATGTCATGTATTGCATCATATTGCTTGCGCATTGCTCCTTGTTTGATTGTTGTTCCATTGCTTGTGTTATTGCTTTGGGTAGAGCCGGGAGACGAGTACGTGTACAAGGAACCTGTTGAGAACGCCTACGAGGATCAAGCCTTCGACAACTCTGAGAACCTTGCAGGCAAGATGACCATACCTTCGAAATCACTTCTATCTTTGCTTGCTAGATGATCGCTCTTTTGCTATGCCTATGCTGCGATACCTACCACTTGCTATATCATGCCACCCATATTGCCATGTCAAACCTCTAACCATCCATGTCCTAGCAAACCGTTGATTGGCTATGTTACCGCTTTGCTCAGCCCCTCTTATAGCGTTGCTAGTTGCAGGTGAAGATGAAGTTTGTTCCTTGTTGGAACACGGATATCTTGGGATATCACAATATCTATTGTTTTAATTAATGCATCTATATACTTGGTAAAGGGTGGAAGGCTCGGCCTTATGCCTGGTGTTTTGTTCCACTCTTGCCACCCTAGTTTTCGTCATACCGGTGTTATGTTCCTTGATTTTGCGTTCCTTACGCGGTTCGGTGATTTATGGGACCCCCGTGACAGTTCGCTTTGAATAAAACTCCTCCAGCAAGGCCCAACCTTGGTTTTAACATTTGCCACCTAAGCCTTTTTCCCTTGGGTTTTCGCGAGCCCGAGGGTCATCTTTATTTACCCCCCCCCCCCCCCGGGCCAGTGCTCCTCTGAGTGTTGGTCCAAACTAGAGCACCGTGCGGGACCATTCCTTGGCAACTTGGATTACGTTGGTACCTGTATGCTTAGCTTATCCGGTGTGCCCTGAGAACGAGATATGTGCAGCTCCTATCGGGATTTGTCGGCACAGTCGGGTGGTCTTGCTGGTTTAGTTTTACCATTGTCGAAATGTCATGCGAACCGGATTCCGAGATCGATCGGGTCTTCCCGGAGAAGGTTTATTCGCCGTTGACCGTGAGAGCTTGTGATGGGCTAAGTTGGGACACCCTGCAGGTATTATCTTTCAAAGCCGTGCCCGCGGTTATGAGGCAGATGGGAATTTGTTAATGTCCAGTTGTAGAAAACCCGAAATTGACCTTAATTAAAATGCATCAACCGCGTGTGTAACCGTGATGGTCCCTTCTCGGCGGAGTCCGGGAAGTGAACACAGTGTTGGAGTTATGTTTGGCGTAAGTAGTTTCAGGATCACTTCTTGATCGCTACTAGTTTCACGACCGTGCCTTGCTTCTCTTCTCGCTCTCTTTTGCGATCGTAGCCACCATATATGCTAGTCGCTTGCTGCAGCTCCACCTCATTACACCAACCTTCCCTTAAGCTTAAATAGTCTTGATCTCGCGGGTGTGAGATTGCTGAGTCCCCGTGGATCATAGTTTCTACCAAAACAGATGCAGGTACCGATGATGCCAGCGCAGATGGCGCAACTGAGCTGAAGTGGGAATTTGATGAGGCCCTTGGTCGTTACTATGTTTCCTTTCTAGACGATCAGTAGTGGAGCCCAGTTGGGGCGATCGGGGATCTGTGTTGCATTTGGGGTAGTCTTCTTTTATTTTGGTTCCGTAGTCGGACCTTGATTGTAAACTGAATGATGGATGTTTATTTATGTATTGTGTGAAGTGGCGACTGTAAGCCAACTATGTATCTCTTTCCCTTATGTATTACATGGGTTGTGCGAAGATTACCTCACTTGCGACATTGCTTTCAATGCGGTTATGCGTCTAAGTCGTGCTTCGACACGTGGGAGATATAGCCGCATCGAGGGCATTACAAGTTGCTCCTAAGGTCGGGGACTCCTTTTAGAAGGCCATGGGCACCAACATTCATTTCAGCACAGCTTTCCATCCTCAAGCAAGTGGGCTTAGTCGGGCCTACCATTTTTTCCATATACACCATCCAGACCGTCATGGATTGTACTCATGCTGATGTGGCATAGATGCCCCTTCTTTGGCCCACATGTCGGTTGGACCATACTTGCTTTTCCAAAAAAACAGTGAGGATGCGTGGGTGCCATTGTATGCCCCACATGACAGTAAAAAAATAAGTTATTGATTTGGTGCGTCGCCGTCTAGATCGAGGTCGTCGCCGCCAGTGCCACCGACGGCTGCCCGGGCGAGGGTGGTCCGGCGGGGTGGTCTGTCTCGGTGTCATCTTCAGGATCTCATAGGCCTCCCGCCTCGCCGCCGCCCGCCCTTGTTGCGCCGACGAGCCAGCCTCCGCCAGGCATTGCCGCACCACGATCTAGCCGCCGCCCGCCATTGCCGCACTGACGAGCAGCCACCGCCTGCCATTGCTGCACCGGACACTCCCCCATTCTTCCCCACATCAACGTCAACCAGGAGCGAGCGGTATGTCTTCTACAGAAATCATCTCTCTCCTACTGAATTTGTTGATTAAATATTGTGATTTGCAAGCGGAGGTGAAGCAAGTATGCATATACAGAGGTAATTCAAGATGGATTTCCCATACTTAATATTGCTATTCCAGTATAGTTGTATGGATTGAGGTGAATTTTTTTTGGATAGGGGATCTAGGATAACAGTGCTTGGCCAAATGATTTAAATGTACGCATAGATTAAAAGTTGGGGTTGTGTTGTGTTTTAATATCCGGACCTTGTATACCATGTGATCTGAAATCCCAGTTACCTTGTGTAATCTGCAAGTGATTTCTGCATGCTTAAGCTTTGTGTTTTGTTGGCAGAATTTGCCCAGAATCTGATCCTGCCCTAAGTACAGGACATGTTGCTTCTATTGGTACAAAATGCCCAAAATCTGATCCTGCCTTAAATCCTTAATACTTGTGACTACCTGGTTATCATTATTTTGTTTGTTCTGTTGTGCAGAAGGGATTGGCTACAGGCAGCTCCCTCTATTATAACTTGTTGCTATTTTATTTATTGAGTTAATTACAGTTTTAGTACACAAACTTGCAGCGGGGGTACAATTTCATACAAGAACTTGCAAAACGACTCAAATTAGCCCCTAAACTTGCTCTGTGAGAACAAATTGATACAATTTAGTCTAAACTTGCCATATTGGACAGAGGCACGCACCGGACAGTCGGTATTATGCATAGAGAGCTGGTAGTAGAAAACTTAAGCGACCCTGAGCTTATGCAAAATATTACATTTGGACTACGACAACACAAACCCTTTCGCCTGTTCGAGTTCGCCTGCCTGTTCGTTTCTCATCGGCCACTTTGGCAGTTCGTTTCTTGTCCGCGACGAGCGACGGTGCTGCCTGGTTGGTCGCCACCAACGAGATCGTCGCTTGATGGAGCCACGTCCCCGGGGCATTGGCGAGTTTCCACCTGATTATGGTATGCACACTCCTGCTATGTTGGATGGTCCCTATTTCGACCTGTTGTGGCTAGGGTTTTGATCGTGTTTGTTCGAGGTATTCGTTCTTGATCGACCACATAAACTAAAAACAGAAAATTAAAGACAAAAACTAAAAATTAACTTTAACAAAAACTCTAAACACAAAGATTAGGAATACTAAACTCCTCCCCGACAATGGCACTAGAAAAAGGACTTGATATCTACATTTTATTGATCCAGTATTGGAACAGAAAAAAGTATCCGGCACATATTTCCCCAGAGGTGACCCTGGGTTATCGAACCCACGAGAGGAAGATTCCCTTGAAGCGATGGTCTCTAGCAAGCTTTCGTCAAAGTGTCAAATCCAGCTATTGACCAGATCAACAAGCAAATAGTGATTCAAACACTTATAATAAAGGGAATTATGGGTATGAGGTCTTATGCTTGCAACCTTGTATTTATGATGGGATCAAATATGATATTAGTTTCTGTGCTGCACTCGTCGAGATGTGCTTGCTACGGATCGAAGCAGAAATACCTTCGGTCAAACACGATCAAAACCCTAGCCATAAGAGGGCCGAAATAGGGGACCATCCAACATAGCAGAAGGAGTGTGCATACCATAATCCGGCGGAAACTCGCCAATGCCCAAGGGACGTGGGTCCATCAAGCGACGATCCCGTTGGCGGCGACCAACCAGGCAGCACCGTCGCTCGTCGTGGACGAGAAATGAACAGCCGAAGCGGCCGGTGAGAAACAAACAAGCATGCAAACACGAATAGACGAAGGGGTTTGTGTTGGGCTTCCAGTGCAAATGTAATATTTTGCATAACCTCAGGGGTCGTTTTAAAGTTTTCTACTACCAGCTCTCTATGAGGACCGCGGTTTCGCTTATTGATATACTTTGGAGCGTTTCTGCATAATATCAGACTTACCCGCGCGTGCCTCCTGTCCGACGAGGCAGGTTTTAGACTAAACTGCATCAATTTGTTCTCGCAGAGCAAGTTTAGGGGTTAATTTGAGTCGTTTTGCAAGTTCTTGTATGAAATTGTACCCCCGCTGAAAGTTTGTGTACTAAAACTGTAATTAACTCTTATTTATTTTGCCATCAAAAGTCTTCACTTATGGTTGTATGTTATTTCCATCTTTGCTAGTAAACACGTTGCCTTTCTAGAGTGATAATTCTGATCCATATGCCCCTTGTAATATTGGGATTACTTGTAAGTTGTTCTAGTCATGTCTCTTCAGTGATGATATATCTTTGATTCTTTTTATGCAATGCAGATGGATAGACGTTGGATTCATCGTACATTGTTTTCCCATGAGTACATCGAAGGTGTCAAAGAATTTATGAACTTGATTCAAGATAAATTCAGCGAGGATGAGAAAATACTCTGCCCATATAGAAATTGCCTTAATCATAAACACCAGCATCAGACCGTTGTGAACACACACATATTGACGTATGGCATGGAAAGTACATACACTCGCTGGATATATCATGGAGAAGACTTTGATGTTGATGTGATTGAAGAACCGGTTCATGTGCATGACACTGCCGATGGTAACAATGGTGCTGATCGATTTGAGGAGATGTTTGGAGACCTATGCACGGCAGTAGAACAAGCTGAAAGTGAAACTGAAAATCCTTCTGAGCATGAGTCATTTTTGAAGAACGTGATGAAAGAGGCAAAGCAGCAACTTTATCATGGTTGTACCAAGTTTTCAAGGTTCTCCTTTGTGGTAAAGCTTCTTCATTTGAAGTCATACCATAGGATCACAAATAGTGCATTTACTGATATATTGAAGATATTGGCTGAAGCATTCCCTGAACCTAATACACTCCCAAAATCATACAAGGAAGCAAAGAACCTTCTAAAGGAATTAGGCCTTGGGTATGTTTCTATACATGTGTGCTTTAATAATTGCATTTTGTTGAGAAGCAATATGCCAATCATGACAATCGCCCAGCTTTGTGGCCTATCAAGGTGGAAAGACCTCTAGAAAGAAGATTCCACGAAAAGTGTTGAGGCATTTTCCATTGGTGCCTAGGCTGAGGAGGATGTTTCTTTCCAAAAAAAGGAGCAGAAGAAGCACAATGGCACAAGCTAAAGAGGCAGCCCAGTGAGAAGGAATTGAGTCATCCGGTTGACGGTGATGCATGGAAAGATTTTGATAAACAATATCCAGATTTTGCAAAAGATGCCAGAAACATTAGACTTGGCATTGCCACTGATGGGTTCAATCCTTTTGGAAACTTTAACACAACCTATAGTATGTGGCCTGTGTTTGTTATACCATACAACCTTCCACCTTGGGCATGCATGGACCAGTCAAATTTCATGATGGCTTTGCTAATTCCAGGTCCTAAATCACCTGGAAAGCACTTTGATGTCTTTCTACAACCACTTGTAGAAGAATTACTTGAGCTCTGGGAGGGTGTGTGTAAATATGATGCTCTTAGTGAAAAAATGTTTGATCTTCATGTTGCAGTTCTATGGTGCATTCATGATTACCCAGCTCTGAGCACTCTTTCAGGGCGTACCACAAGAGGCTATTTTGCATGTATTCATTGTGACAAACACCCTATTTCTTACGGCCTAAGGAAGAAAATTGGGTATATTGGTCACTATCGTTTCCTTCCAAAGGGACATCGTTTGCGGAGAAATAATGAATTTGTTGGTCTTCATGAAAGCAATGATCGGCCAGGTAAATTCTCTGAGAAAGAGCTGCAAGCAGAATTGGAGAAGGTTAGACCTGGGAGGCAACAAGAAAGTAAGAAAAGGAAACGTTCTGACTTGGGCAGGAAGAAGGCTCATGTGCCAATTTGGAGCCGCAGGGTTTGTTTGTGGGATTTGGAATATTGGGGGAAATTGAAGCTGAGGCACAATCTTGATGTCATGCACATCGAGAAAAACATATGTGAAAACATCATTGGGACAATTTTGAACTTAGAGGGGAAGACAAAGGACACACTCAATGCTAGGATTGATCTCCAAGATTTGAATATTAAAGAGGAGTTGAAATTGAGGAAGGAAGGAAACTCATATGTGATGCCTCGGGCACAATATACCTTGTCCAAAGAACAAGTTGTTGCATTTTGTCAATTTTTACGGGAGTTAAAGTTTCCGGATGGATTTGCTTCCAACATATCAAGATGTACAAGTGCTGATGGTACCAAGGTACAAGGCCTAAAAACACATGATTGTCACATTCTTCTGCAAACAATCTTACCTGCTGGCATGAGAGGATTTTTGGACAGTGATATATATCAAGCAATAGCTGAGTTAGGCAAGTTTTTCAGGGAACTATGCAGCAAAACTCTTAATGGGGATGTGTTGGCTGAAATGAAGAAAGAAATCCCTATAATTTTGTGCAAGCTTGAGAAAATTCCCCCCTGCTTTCTTTGATGTGATGGTGCACCTTGCAGTACATTTACCTGAAGAGGTATTGCTTCGAGGTCCCGTACAATATGGGTGGATGTATCCAGTTGAAAGAAGGCTATATACTTTAAAGCGCTATGTGAGGAATAGGGCACGACCAGAAGGTTCGATTGCTGAAGCATATGTTGCGGATGAGTGTCTGACATTTTGCTCCAAGTACATGGATGATGTTGAAACTATATTTAATCGAAACCCAAGAAATATAGGTTTTTCAGATGAAGAAGCCTATGGTGTTGATGTTTTTGGACATGGAGTTAATTTTACTTCAGGATATGATTATCAATATGTACATGCGGAAAAAGAATTTGATCAGATGGTGTGGTATGTGTGGAACAATTGTGATCAAGCTAAGAAATATATCGAGTATGTTGTCACTTATAAACTTGCTTATGTTGTTTGTGTTGTACTTATGTGATCTGTTGATTAATATGTTTTACTTTACAGAATATTCAGAGATGAGTTAAAGAGAAAAGGGGCGCCGGACAGTGATAAGGAGCTTCAAAAAAAATTCCAACATGGTTCAAGAACTATGTTAGTTTTCATTCGCATCTAGTTTTTGGTTGTCACATTTCACTGCAGATTCTAATGTATGTGTTTGCGTGTTGTTGCAGATGATAAGGATGCACGATGAGGTTGGTGAAGAGGTAGACGAAGATCTCTTTGCCTTGGCATGTGGTCCTGATCGGAGAGTCCAGAAATTCTCATCATGCATAGTGAATGGGATTAGATTTAGCACTGTTGATCGTGATAGCAACAAGAGAACGCAAAACAGTGGAGTCATGACCGAAGGTGAACATGACCGTAAGCTCATAAATTTTTATGGAACCTTGAAAGAGATCATTCAGTTAGACTACAACTTGGATGACAGGTCAGTTGTTTTGTTTAAATGTGACTGGTTTAAACTTGATGGAAAGAAGACCGAGCTTAAAAATGATGTTTTTTTAAAGCATAAATGTTGGAAAGATGTGGTACAAGGACGATTCTTTGATTCTAGCTACGCAGGCTAGAAAGGTCTTTTATTTGCCAGACATGAAGTATGGGAAGAATTGGCAAGTTGTGCAAACATTTGAAGATAGGCATCTCTTAAATATTAGTGAGACTGAGGGTGTACCTTTTACTGGTCCTGCATATCAAGAGGACGAGTGTTGTGATGAGGAGGGTAGGAGAATATCTGTTTCTGACATTACATCCGAGAAGCCTTTGCATAGAGATGATGAGCAAGGCATTGTTTTCGAAGCTGATGTAGTTGCTCGTTTGATGAAAGAAAAAAGCACAGAAGTGTATGAAGGTGGCAATGAAGAGGAAGAAGATGATACGGGTCTAGAGTATTGCAGCGAAGACGAAGGAGGTGCCATGGATGTTGACAGCGATGATGAGTAGATGTTTTAATGTAGAGGTACTATCTTCATTCTTCATTTAGTTGTTGTTTCCTATTGTCTACATGGAGTTTATGTTCAGTACAGGGTTAACACAAGTTTGCCATGATTTAGTTTATGTTCAGTACAGTTTTAAAGAGTGAGGTGTTTATGCACGACATGGAGTGTTTGTTTAGTACAGTACATGAGAGTGTGATGTGTTCTCACTGATACATAGTTTTGTTCAGTACAGTTCATGTAAACTTCTAATTTTGAAATATTCGACAGGCGTTGCTAATGAGGCCGAGAAGGAGATGCTCAAAAATGGTTGTGCTGCAAGCTTAAGTTGGTCTGGAGTTTTATTTTGTTTGCCTTGATACGGCAATGACCGTTGATCCTTGTTGTGATCCATAACAGAGTTGTATCTGAAGTTTTATTTTGTTTGCCTTCATAGGCCAACCATTTTGTCTGTCAATGTGTTAACGAAGTCGTTGTAGTTGTAATCCTTGTTGTATGCCTGACAATATATCATCTATGCACCGGCTGTTGTGAGGATAGCATATGTGTGCTGTCATTGGCTATTCAGTTTCACAAATAATTCCTGAAATTCATAAGGCTCATGTATGTTCATAATATGGCCTAAAATCTGGTCATTTTGGAGCTTTGTGAAGCGATCCCAGGCTAGCCAACAGTCTTGGCAGTGTAAATTGGAGAGCGTGTGGTGACCATTGCCCTGGCAGGCAAAAATGGCGCTCTGTGCGTTTCTGGCGGCGCCACGAGGAAAGGGGGAGGAGATCTCGCGTGGCGCAACCCATGAGAGGTGCGTCTGATACATCCCGCGAGCCCTACGCGCTCCACCAGACAGTGCGTCTGATCCAGCACGCGATTTTTTCCTATATATGCTAGCGACAGCTTCCGCTCAATAAAATGAAGTCCCACCACCTATAATACAGCTACTGCTCCCGCTTCAGTGCTGGTGACCCAGGTTCGACTTCGCTTTCTCCCCTTTTTCGCTACGACGCGATTTTTTCTTTTATATGCTACCGATGACTTCCCCTCAATAAAACAACTTCTCAGAACACAAAACACAAGGACTGAGATGGTCCAGTGGATAGAGCATCAAGCTCGAGCACTGGTGACCCAGGTTCGACTCTTCCTTTTCTTTTTTGGCGGCAAATTTAAATTTTTAAAAATATTCATATTTTTTAAACCGCAACTCGCTCAAATTCCTCTTTTTGTTTGAAATTGCACCCCCGTCAGATTTTCTTTTAGAATATTCATATCTTTTAAATCGCAACTTGGTCGACTCCGGTCGCGGCTCTGTCAGAAGCTTTCAAGATCGCGCGCTCCATTCTCGAGCTCTCTGTCCATCCACCCCGGAGCCCATGCCACCCAACAATCGACATGTATCAACAACGTCCTACACCATCCATGTGATCACTAATGTCGCCTCCGATGATCGGGTCGTCGTCGATGACCGTGTCGACTCCGGCCGCGGCTCTGTCGGAAGCTTTCAAGATCGTGCACTCCATTCTCGAGCTCTCTGTCCATCCACCCCGGAGCCCATGCCGCCCAACAATTGACACGTATCAACGACGTCCTACACCATCCATGTGATCACTAACGTCGCCTTCGATGATCGGGTTGCCGTCGATGACCAGGTCGACTCCGGTCGCGGCTCTGTTGGAAGCTTTCAAGATCGTGCGCTCCATTCCTGAGCTTTCCATCCATCCATCCCGGGCCCATGCCGCCCAACAATCGACACGTATCAACGACGTCCTACACCATTCATGTGATCACTAACGTCGCCTCCGATGATCGGGTCGCCGTCAAGACCGTGCTCTCGATTCCATCACAAAATGGAACCGGAGTGGTGTGGTGGCCGGGTGGGTAATTATTTCATAAATAATTTCTAGTAATTATGACATAGTGTGTAATTAAATATATGTCTTGCTAATTATAGAAACAAAATGACTTGCTCGTGATGTATTCTCTAGAATGTTTTTAATTTCTTGCTAATTATAGGAACAAAATGTCTCTTTTTTGAGTGGAGATATCAATTTCTAAATTTACCTGGCGGCAAGTAAGCGCGCGCAGGGGACTTTATTTTCGCTCCACCCGCGCCAAGCCAAAAAGAACCATCTTGAATTGACCATATTGCCCACCAAGGTTACAGAAAATTACACAAAGCTATTCTTCCATCAGTACATACGACGGGACAACATTGTAATTTGACACAAACCACTAACCCCACCGCACGGCCGCCCCTAACCCCCAAATCACCAAATCCCCCACGCCCCCCGCACGGCCGCCCCAGATCCGCCTCCACCACCCGCACCACCTCCTCCACCGCCGCCGGCATCACCTCCTCCACAGCCGGCCTCTTCCACCGCCGAGCACGGGCCCTGTCCCTCTTCCACCTCCACCGCCGGTCACATCCCCTCCCTCACTGCTGGCCAAGACCCCCTTCCGCCCCACGCTCCACCAAACCCTAGAACACAACCCGGCCATCGTTGGTCACCTCCGCCACTGCCCGTCACAACCCCACATCCACTGCCGGCCACAGACTCCCTCCCCTCCTCCCCTCCACCAAACCCGAGAAACAAGCCGTTGCCGCCTCCATACCGCGCCGCTTCAAGTGCCTCGCCGCCACCACACTTCGCTGCTTCAAGGGCCTCTCCGACACCTCGCTGGACATCTGCACGACACACTGATGGGGAAGAAGATTGCAGCGAAGAAATCCCGAGGATGCAAGACAGCAGGTATAATCTTCTTAACCCACTCCATGGCTGCTATTTGAATAAGTTAAGCATTGAAGCTTCACATGCAGTGGCGGTGATAGGAGTCAGATCAAGTGATGTCAAGCTATATCTGTGTGTGCATATATGAGGCAAACTACGGTTAAACATAGGTGTACTTGTGCTGCTAATTCCTGTTATCTAGTAAAATACGAGCAGATAAAATAAGGTCAACATTATAGTGTTTGTTGGTTTTCGAATTGCACACAATCAGATATTGATATATTCCTATCCAACCGATCAAATTCAAAACATGACCAGAAAATTCGGTAATAATCCAACACTGCTGTAACTACATATGTATGTCTAATTACTAGGTGGTAATAGTGTTTTTATTGTTCTTGACTTCATTTGCTAGTGTTCCTGGTTCATTAGGGTTGTAGCCATACATAAACATAACAAACAGTAATTTGTTATTAAGTACATATTATGCACATAGTAATTTGTGTTCATGTGTTCACTCATCTTAGAACCACCACCTGTACATCCTATGGACGAGTTACGCCTCAAAAGAATCATAAGGAACAATTCAAGGCTGCAAGCACTCGGAATTCCTGCATTATCAACATTGTTTGCAGCCAAAACTGTCATCTCACCTGAAAAAAAGGCCCAGGAATAGTACCGATGAATCTGAAGCTGAGTACCATCCTAATGAGGACGATACCAGTGAAGGAGAGTCATCCGATGATAGTTTAGTACATGAGACAGAAGCATTGCAAGAATTTAAGTCTACACCTACTGCTAGCTCAAACTCCAAGGTGCTGAAATCCTCCATCTAGTCATTGCTAGATATGTTGCTTGTTGGTCATTGCAGCAGAGTTTTTGTTAAAGTTTGTTAATTAAACCATTTTTTTCATTTCTATCAGGGCTTGAAGGACTGTAAAAAAACTAGTCAGGAATCTAGTAAGAAAAGATCTGCTGCCATGCCCCCTGGTGGAGTAAAGCCTCGGCCTCCTAAGAGAGTTCTCGCGGACATCCCAACTAATATGCGAGTTACAAGGTCGAGGAACGTACAATCACAAAATGCTGATGCAAGTGCTCAAAGAGATGTATGATCCTAAACAGCAGACACCAAGTGTCATTCATAAGCCAATTTCTTCTGTGGCTTGTGCCAGCCAAGCTGAAGAATTTGTTCCCAACTCTGATGACCATTTTCTTGAAGGCAAGTTTCTTACTATTGTTGTTATATCATGCACATGTTCTGTCCTTTGAATTTCTAGCCTTGTGTATTAACTTCGATTGCATAATGAACATCCTCTCACTGGATGCCTTCTTCTAAAAAGATGATGACCTTGCACATTGTGATGAAGGCAACTGGATGGCCAATGGAGCTGATCTCATTGCCCATTGTGATGATGACAACCGGAGGGACAACGGTGGTGGTAGTACCCAACCTCATCGACAATCTCAACTCGACAAAGAACTTTGAAGGAAAGTTACAAACCTGATTTTTCTTGCATTTACTTGATTGTTAATGAGGCTATGGTTATTTAGTAATGGCCATGTGACATAGCAAATTAAGTATATATATTTTCAGATCTTCCATTCAAGCATTAATGCCCTTCAGATCTTCCATTCAGATTTTCTGAACTTCTTGTTTAATCTATTGTTCTATGCATCTTGCCGTCTTAAATATACTTAATATAAACCATAATGAAGCTTGACAGATCAACTATTAGTGCATACATCATTAGCTTCTCTTGTTGCCGCTTTACACTGTTTCGCCTTAATTGTTGCTGCCATTGGTTACTAGTATATTGTCTTGGCCTTCTTGTGAGCTTAATACCATTCTTGATTATACCTTCTCTGTAGGTCCACAATCCTATGAGGAGCCAAGGGAAAGGGGGCCCAATTTGGGGAAAGGTCTGGAAAGGATCACTCGACGCCGGCAGGGCAAAATGCCGCTTCTCATTCCAGAAGGAAGCTTATGGCCAGAGACACCTCTTCTGGCTACAAAGTTTGCAACCGAATGCAATGTCACAGTCAGACACCATATGCCTATGTTTAAGCACTAGAAGGATTACAAGGACCCAAATGGAAATGTCAGAGATGGGATCTTCAGGAACTTTGTAGGCAAAGTTGGTGTAAGTACATAATCCTGGCATTTCTCCCTCACATTGCTAGGAACCTGTCAATCTTCTGCTATTTTGTCTATGTGCCATCATGATACTTACCCATGTTTTTTATCTTACTAGAACAAGTTTCAGATGGACCTAGAGGCGGTGCCAGTTAGGAAGGCTTGCACAGAAATATTGAAACGCGCGACTCGCCAACAACGATATAGGCTCAAGAAAGAGTATTTTGATCCTCATGCACCCCATTTGGTGAGGAGAACTTCTCCGGTCCCCTCAATGACTGATGACCAGTGGAACGAGCTGGTGGAAAGCTGGAAGTATCCCAAAAAGATGGTATGTCTCTTCCTGCAGATCGATCTCGCCTTCTACATGCTAATCTAGAGATTGTGCCTTACATGTATTTGGTCTCTTAATGTAGGGGATATCTCAAATTAACAAAGCTAATCGAGCTCATGTTAAGTTCCACCAAACTACTGGAGCGCGCAGCTACCCTGTGCACTGTGGAAATCTGGTAAGTCAAACATGTGGTTGTGGATGTGCAAGATGTATGTGTGCACTGTTAAAAGGTGTTTCTGGATTGCTTCCATGTAGTGTAGGTATATGATGCTCCCTTGCCTTCATATCTGTTGTTTTCAGGGAGACAAATACAAGGATAAAGAACCAACTCCAGTGGATTTGTTCAAGGAGTGCCACTACAGCAAGAAAAACAAATGTTACACCAAAGTTGTGCTGGATGCAATTGTAAGTCGGCTTTCAAAGACTACCAACCATCAAAGTTTTAACTTTTGCATGGCTAGAATTAATATTGTTTCAGTCCCTCTTATAGATTGAAATATAATAAGCAAATGCCAGCGTATGTTAACTGGAAATGTTAGCGTATTCACCTGACTATCTTGTAATAGATTGTCCTATATTGCAGTTTTGGCCATCCTCAGTCTCTATCTTGTAGTACATATAAAATAGTTAGATTTAAACATTAGTTGCTTGTACTTAATTGATATAATTTATCCTATTTCTTCTGGCCACTTTGTTGTTGATGAATAATCTGACTCAGCTCCACACAGAAAAAAGTTTAATCTGACTCTGTTCTCACAATATAAGGATGCATGCTAGCTTTCCTCATGCATGTTAACTTGCTGATGAGGTCATCTCTACTTGTGCTTAAGTTGTCTCATAACCATGTTTGTTGCTTCCATCGCTAGACCGAGATGGAAAAGCAGGTTCCTAATCCTACAGAAGATGGTCAGGAATCGAGCTCTACAACTGAGGCGGCAATCGAAGCTGTAGCTGAAGTGCTTGCTAAGCACACCAAGAAGCCGAGGTTTCTTCAGTATGTGGGGATCCAGCACGTCCATGCGAGATCCAGTGCTATCAACCGTGAAGTAGAATTGGCAGCGCAGAAGATGAATGTTGAGCTTCGGGCGCGTTTTGACACCTTGACCAAGAAGTTGAAGGAATCTGAAGAAGAAAGGGCCAGGCAAGATGAGGAGTACAGGAAGCGAGACGAGGAGAACAGGAAGAAGCAAGCTGAGATGGATGCAAAACTAGACTTATTGCTAAGTCTGATGCCATCAAGATCAGCTGAAGGGTAAGTTGTTTGTCAAAAAAGCTGTTGGAAGCTATATGAATGTGGGATATGCTTGTGGAACCTAGCTTGTTATTTTGTCAGCCTTTTGTTATGCAAACCGCCTACTATTCGATGCAAACTAGTTGCATGTTGGTGATTGATGGTTAGTGGATCTCGAGATGTAAGCTGATGCTATGCTGGATGTGTCATGGAGGACCAATACTTGTGTAATGTGACTTGTGCTTTTTAATGCTATGCCTCTTTTCTGTCTTAATATTTGTATACAAACTATTAATAACTATCAGTGCTAAATTGTTTCGTGTAAAAATCACAAATGGGCTTTGTTGGGCAAACCTAACATTGATGGGCTGGATGAAGTAGGCCTGGAAACAGAAACATATTTTGGATAAAAAAACATAACTGGCCCATAAGATTAATGGGCTGATGTGCTTGTTGGACCACCGGAAATGGGCTAACATAAACAGTGAAAAAAAATAGTTCGAACCAAAAGGCCAAAACTTACTGGGCGAAGCCTACATGGGCCCAGGCGGCGCCACGTCAAACCCAGACTGGAGTGTTGATGCCACATCATCATGTAAATGCATGACGGAAAAGACTGTCACAAAGACGCGGGCCTGGGGCGGGCCAGGCGGGCTTGGGGGCCGGTCAGTGACGGTAAATGACCGTCATAATTTGGCCTAAATCCATGACAGACAGAAAATCCGTCATGGTTGGTCGGGTGGACTAATTATGACGCGATATACATGACGGACAAGCCCACCGTCATCGACGGTCATCGATGACAGTTTATGGGCTCTCGGTGACAGACAAGGGCTATCACAGATTACCATATTTCTTGTAGTGTTTGCAATAACATTAATACCATTCACTTGAAATTGTTTCTTTGGAAAGTGCACCGTATGCTCATTACCATTGATATGAAAAGTGACCTTGCTTTTGTTGCAATCAATAACAGCCCCTGCAGTGTTCAGAAAGGGTCTACCAAGGATAATTGACATGTTGTCGTCGTCGGGCATATCAAGTATAACAAAGCCTGTTAAGATAGTAACATTTGCAACCACAACAGGCACATCCTCACAAACACCAATAGGTATGGCAATTGATTTGTCAGCCATTTGCAGTGATATTTTAGTGGGTATGAGTTTATTAAAATCAATCCTGTTGTAGAAAGATAAAGGCATAACACTAACACCAGCTCCTAAATCACATAAGGCAGTTTTGACCTAACTTCTTTTGATGGAACATGGTATAGTTGGTGTTCTTGGATCTCCTAGTTTCTTAGGTGCTCCATCCTTAAAAGAATAATTAGCAAAAATGGTGGAGATTTTAGTTTCAGGTATTTTTCTTTTATTAATGACAATATCTTTCATGTATTTAGCATAAGGGGGCATCTTTAAAATATCAGTCCAACGGGTACGCAGAAAGACTGGCCTAAGCATTTTAGCAAAGCGTCCAAATTCTTCCTCATCTTTCTTCCTAGATGGTTTAGGTGGAAAGGGCATGGGTTTTTAAACCCATGGCTCTCTTTCCTTACCATGTTTTCTAGCAAAAAAGTCTCTTTTATCATAATGTCTATTTTTGGTTTGTGGGTTATCAAGATCAACAACAAGTTCTGTTTCAACATCATTATCAGGTTCTTTATCATTATCTGGTTGAGAACTACATGAACATCATCATTGTCATTATCATCACTAGGTGAATGTTCATTAACAGATTTTGTTTCAGCATCAGAAATAGAAACATCATTATCATCATCAGAAGGTTTTTCCACCTCAGTTCCATTGGAAGAATGCAAAGTCCTATCATTTTTCTTTTTAATTTTATTTTTAGAAGGACTAGGTGCATGTACATTAGTTCTTTGAGAGTCTTGTTGAATTATTTTAGGGTGTCCCTCGGGATAAAGTGGCTCCTGAGTCATTTTACTGCCTCTAGTCATTACTCTAACAACATGATCATTCATATTATTGTTCATTTCATTGAGTAACTCACTTTGAGATTTAGCAACTTTTTCTAACTGAGTCTGGACCATAGAAGCATGCTTTCCTACTCCTCTAACATCATTAGTGATTATAAATAACAAGTCACTCAAGCGAGCAATCATATCAGAATTTTGCTTCAATTGTTTCATAACCTAGGCATTGAAATGATCTTACTTCAATGTAATTGTCAAATTCATATAAGCATTGACTAGGAGGTTTATTATAGGGGATGTCACATTAATCAAACTTTAAAAGAGAATTTACCTCCACCACATATGGTGGCATGTCAAGAGCATGTATTTCTTCAATAGGTGGTAAATTCTCAACATCTTCAGCTTTAATACATTTTTCCTTCATACATTTCTTTGCCTCTTGCATATCTTCAGGACTGAGAAACAAAAAACCCCTCTTCTTCAGAGTGGGTTTAGGTAGTGGTTCGGGAAATGTCCAATCATCATATTCTTCAATATATTATTCAATAATTCCTCAGCTTGGTCAACAGTTCGTTCCCTAAAAACACAACCAACACAACTATCTAGGTAGTCCCTAGAAGCATTGTTAGTCCATTATAAAAGATACCAAGTATTCCATTTTTCTTAAGAGGGTGATCAGGCAAGGCAATAAGTAGTAGGATAATCCTCCCTCAAGCTTGTGGGAGACTTTCTTCTTCAATTTTCACAGAGTTAAATATTTCCTATAAGGAAGCTTGTTTCTTGTGAGCAGGAAAATATTTGTCAGAGAAGTAATAGATCGTATCCTGGGGACTACGCACACAACTAGGAGCAAGAGTATTGTACCATATATTAGAATCACCCTTTAGTGAGAAAGGAAATTACTTAAAAATATAGTAATAGCACATTTTTCCTCATGAGAAAATAGGGTGGCTATATCATTTAGTTAGTAAGATGTGCCACAACAATTTCAGTTTCATAGCCATGGAAAGGATGAGATTCAACCAAAGTAATTACCTCTGGGTCGACAGAGAATTCATAATCCTTGTTAGTAATAAAGATAGGTGAAGTAGAAAACTTAGGATCATATTTCATTCTAGCATTCAAAGATTTTTCTTTCAACTTGCATAATAATTTCTTAAGATCATCTCTATCCTTACAAGCAAGAAAATCTCTAGCTACCTCTCCATCCATAACATAACCCTCGGGTATCTCAGGCAATTCATATCTAGGAGAGCTAGGTCTACTAGGTGTTTCATAATTCTCAGTTTAAGTAATTTCACCTATTTCAGCATTCTCAATATCTTTAGCTCTAGCAAGTTGTTCATCAAGAAATTCTCCTAGTGGCACATTCTTATCAAGCAAGGTACTAGCATCATCATAAGCATCATTCATAGCAGAAGTAGCATAATCAATTACTTGCGACATATTAGGATTAATAACATGTGGTGGTGGTGCAAGCTTACTCAAAACAGAAGGTGAATCAAGTGTAGAGCTAGTTAACAGTTCCTTACCTCCCCTTGTCTTAGAGGCAAAGACCTTGGTTCTTTCATCCTTAAGATTCTTCATAGTGATCAATAGATATAAATCCCAAGTGACTCAACAAATATAGCTATGCTCCCCAGCAATGGCGCCAAAAAAGGTCTTGATGACCCAAAAGTATAGGGGATCGCAACAGTTTTCGAGGGTAGAGTATTCAACCCAAATTTATTAATTAGACACAAGGGGAGCCAAAGAATATTTGCAAGTATTAGCAATTGAGTTGTCAATTCAACCACACCTGGAGACTAAATATCTGTAATTAGGTGATCAGTAGCACGGTAGTATGATAGTTTGATAGCGATAGCAATAGTAGTAGCAGCAGTAGTAACAGTAACAGGAGTAGCAATAATTTTGTAGCAGTTGTAACAGTAGCAGCAATGATAGTAACTTAGCAAGAACAATATGTGAATCTCGTAGGCTTTGGATCGGTGATTTTGTTGGATGATATTCATCATGTAACAGTCATAACCTAGGGCGACACGGAACTAGCTCCCATTCATCGATACAATGTAGGCATGTATTCCGTAAATAGTCATACGTGCTTATGGAAAAGAACTTGCATGACATCTTTTGTCCTAGCATCCCGTGGCAGCGGGGTCTATAAGGAAACTAAGGGATATTAAGGCCTCCTTTTAATAGAGAACCGGAACAAAGCATTAACACATGTGAATACATGAACTCCTCAAACTACTGTCATCACTGGAAAGTATCCCAATTGTTGTCACCTTGGGGTTTACGGATCACAACACATAATAGGTGCATATAACTTGCAAGATTGGATCAAGAACATAGATACAATGGTGAAAACATAAAGGGTTCAGATCTGAAATCATGGCACTCAGGCCCTAGTGACAAGCATTAAGCATAGCAAAGTCATAGCAACATCAATCTCAGAACATAGTGGAAACTAGGGATCAACCCCTAACAAAACTAACTCGATTACATGATGAATCTCATCCAACCCATCACCGTCCAGCAAGCCTACGAAGGAATTACTCACTCTCGGCAGTGACCATCATGAAATTGGTGATGGAGGATGGTTGACGATGACGAAGACGGAAGATCCCCCTCTCCGGAGCCCCGAACGGACTCCAGATCCGACCTCCCAATGAAGAACAGGGGGTGGCGGCGGCGGCTCCATATCGTAAAATGTGACGAAACTTCCTCTCCTATTTTTTTCTCCAAAAATAGGAATTTATAGAGTTGGAATTAGGGTCAGCGGAGCCTCATGGGCCCCACTACTGACTAGGGCGCGATAGAGGGGGTGGCGCCCCCTGGTGCCTAGTAGGTAGCTGGGCCCCCCTCCAGTGGGTCTTGGTCCCAGAATTTTTTTATTTATTCCAAAATAATTCTCCAAAAAGTTTCGTCCAATTCTGAGAACTTTTATTTCTGCACAAAACAACACCATGATAGTTCTGCTGAAAATAGCGTCAGTCCGGGTTAGTTTCATTAAAATCATTCAAATTAGTGTCCAAAACAAGAGCAAAAGTGTTAGGAAAAGTAGATACGACGGAGATGTATCAACTTACTGCAGAGCATCCAGGCAAGCAACCTCCCCCCTTCTTGATTATTCTGATATCACCCATTCCATTCTCTCTCATGCTTGCATTAGATTTTCCTGCTGTACTTGATTGCTCCTATCTAATGCATAGCCTGCATTTGTAACCTGCTCTTGTACCTTACCTGCTTATCCTAAATTGCTTAGTATAGGTTGGTTAGTGTTCCATCAGTGGCCCCTCAGCTTGTTCATGTTGCCCCCGCTCGTTTACCAGGTGACTCAATCAACGTGATCAACGTCCAGGGCCCGACACAGCACATCACACCCCTTTAGTTGTACGACTCTACAGGGCTACTATCGAGTGCCGAGGGTGATACCTCGTAACGCACTCCTGATGATAACTCCATAGTGTATCTAATCGGTCATGGTAATCGAGGGTGATTCCTCCTTCACCACTCCTGATACGAATCTGTCGTGCAACACCTCAAGTGTAAACCTCGAGGGTGATTCCTCCTTAGTTCGCCTTGACGATTACATCAAGTGGAATCCATCAAGGGTGATTCCTCGGATTCCCCTCTTGTGTTATGGACACACGGTTACTTGACTTTACCACGGGACCATGATGACACCGGGTTGGCCCCGAGGGGTACTCGCGAGTGATGTGAAGTCGGGTTGACCTGGAGGGTACCCGCGAGATAATTATGAGGCGCGACCGGGCAGGCAGACCACCCTGGGGTGGTCTGGGCCTAGCCCTTGCCGCAAGTCCTCGAGACGGGGCGATAGGAGTACTGATTGTCACCGCGCGCTCCAAAGTCACTAACGAGATTGGGTATTTGATCTGAGCTGATCGTTGACCTATATGCACTAACCGCCACGTGGGACAAGTTTATGGGCAACCAGCGTCGTATGTTTCAGCCAAAACTCTCCATATGTCAGTGGTTTAGCCCCGCACAACCGGGTGGCCCGCGTAAGCACTTTCCTTATTTAAGGAGGTTGCCAGGACTAACACCATCCGTGTTTGCAACGTGCATGATTGCAGAGGGCGATTGGCCCATGACCCCTTCACATTTAGGATGTAGACCGGTGTGCTGCCCTATTTGTTGAGCCTAGGTGGAACTACGACGTGTTCATCTTCCGAGGCCATGCATGGCCCAGGAAAGTGTGTCTAGCCAGAGTGATTGAGCGTGTTGTGAAATGTGGTGCACCCCTCCTGGGAAGTTAATCTATTCAAATAGCCATATCCACGGTAAAAGGACGACTTGGAGTTGTATCCTGATCTATACAACTAGAACTGGATACTGGAGATGATAAATGGATATGATGGATCCGGGATTGCTTTCTAGCAGGGTGTCGAGAAAGGATCTCTGGGCGTTACTACTACAACATGCTTGCTTAATAATATGATATTTTGTAATCTTCTAAATGTTGCAGGATGCTTGAAGATCTAGTCTTCAATAGGCTAGGCTTTTCCCCTTCTCTTCTGGCATTCTGCAGTTCAGTCCATAGATACAGCCCATTCATTTGATGCTGATGCATACTTAGTTTAGATATGATGTAAATCTTGTGAGTACTTTGGATGAGTACTCATGGTTGCTTTGCTTCCCCCTTTTTTCCCTATACCCATTTGTTGCGATCAGATGTCGGATTCCAGCAGCCAGATGCCACCGCTAACGACTACTACTACCCCGAGGGTGCCTACTAGTACATGGAGGCCGCCGACGACCAGGAGTAGTTAGGAGGCTCCCAGGCAGGAGGCCTTGCCTTTTCGATCGATGTTGTTTTTGTGCGAGCCTTCCTAAGGCAGATCTTGTTTAACTTATGTGTGTACTCAGATATTGTTGCTTCCGTTGACTCGTTTGTTTTCGAGCTGATGTGTTCGAGCCCTCGAGGCCCCTGTCTTGTAATGTAAAGCATGTATTATTTTAATTTGTGTCTAGAGTTGTGTTGTGATATCTTCCCGTGAGTCCCTAATCTTGATCGTACACATTTGCATGTATGATTAGTGTACGATTGAATCGGGCGCGTCACAGGTTGACTTTACGGTTCAACTCTTCCAACTCCCTTGAGTTGGATGCTGAAACCAAGGCCGAAACCTGCAACGATAATAGTTAGCTTCCTTAGACGACATCGATCCCCTGCTTGGCTTTTCTCTTCCGACTAGGGTCCCGGGGGCTACAGTATGTTCGCTTCTACCAAACATTGATTTTTTACTAAGAACCCCGAGTAAGCTCTTGGTATCTCACTCAAGGCTCAGGGGCAACTGTAGTTACGCGATTATTGTACGTGTCCATGATATTAAAAGTCTTTAGACAACTTTACTTTTTTCTTATCGGCTCAAAAGGCCATTAGATGCATCTAGTCGAAGTCATTTTTCTTATGCAATGATGTAAAATCTGAGAGATGGCTAGGAAGGGTCACCTCAAAGTCGTGGTAGAGGCCCTTGAAGGCGTCCCTGATACTGGCCTCGGCGGACCGGTAACTTTGCAGTGTCGTGCCTAGTAGGCTGTGGTGCTAGTCAACGATGGAGGAGTCCGTCATCGACGCCTCCATCTCTTCGGTCCACCCCGCCTGCCCTGTCGAAGGTGGGGATGGACGGGCCACCTCGGCGCGCCCTATCATGGGAGGAATGGCTTCCGTCAAAGGCTGTCGAGGTGGCTCCGGGTCAACGATCGCCGAGGTAGTCAGCTGCCCTAGTTTTTCCGCCTCCATAGAGGAGGTGTTCTTCTCCATGGGGTTCTTAGAGGTCGATACCTCTGCCTCAGCCATGGAGGCGTTGCCCCAACATCCACCCCCGTTGTGGTTTTGGGCGGGGCTTGCTATGAAGTTGCCTCCCCTTGCCCATCATGGGCTAGGGGGAGGGATGGCGCTCCTCCGAGGCGCTCGGAGGAGGGAGCCCGTTCGATGATGTCTAGTCGCTGAGATTGGAGCGTTGCGGGCTACAAGAAGTTTCAAAGACCGCAAAGGATTGCGCTTGAGCATTTACTACTCAAACCGAGAGAAGGCGTACCTCCTCGATGGTGGCCTCCGCCGCCACGTCTCGACGAGGTCATCCTCCATTGCGGAGGAGTCAACCTTGGCTTCGGCAGGGGCCTTGCGAGGTGCAGCGTCGGCGGCTTTCACAAGACGCCGACGTGTCTCGACGGCATGGGCCCTCGTAATGTCCTCGGACACTGCCCTTTTCTTCTTTGGGGAAGAGGAACCTTCCTCCCCTTGCTCGTCCTTCCCCTCCTCTTCATCCGAGGAGAGAACCCGGATGTTCTCGGGCCTGGCGTCCGCCGGATCTTGGATCCGGAGGCCCTCACTTTTCTTCTCCGGCTCTTTATCCTTGGCCAGGGCCTTTGGAGGCACCACGGCCAAGAGGGCATGTAGCTCGAGGAGTCGCGGATCCCTAGGCAGCGGAACCGGGCGCGCGATGAGCGCCGCCTTGGACGCCCATTTCTGGAAATAGGGAAGGGAGATTAGGCGAATACAAGATAGAAGGCTGATGTTTAACATATAAAGCGGTATTTACCTTGGAGGGACCGCGTGCGACGTTGTAGCCACAGTCTGGCCCATAGGCGGGGGAATCATTTTGGGACGGCTTAATGAGAGCCGTCCACATCCCATCAATGTTAGGCAAAAGAAGTTCCGCAGGGTCGGCGTGTCCTTGGGCGTGTAAAGCCACATAGGGTTAGCCCGGAGTTGGAGTGGAAGGATGTACCGATGAAGCATCACGTCTACCACATTCACCAGCTTGTACTTCTTCTTGAGGGCATGGAGCCGCTCTCGGAGTGCTTTGACCTCAGTCGGGTTGCCCCATTATAGGCCTTGTTTTTGCTAGGACACCAGCTTCCTCGGAGGTGTCCCGGTAAAGCCAAGAGCCGTGGTCTAGCCCGCACCGAGCGGTTTGGTAATGTAGAACCACTCGCGCTGCCAGATCTTCACGGTGTCGATGAAGGTCCCCTCCAGCCAGATCGGCTTTGGAGTTTACTAATCGTGGCACCGCCGCACTCGGTGAATTCGGCACCTTCGCTCTTTGGCTTAACATAGGAGGTCTTCAGCCATAGGCCAAAGTGTGGCTCCACACGGAGGAAGGCATCACATACTATAATGAAGGTGGTGAGGTGTAGAATGGAATTTGGGCCTAAATTGTGGAAATCTAGGCCGTAGAAGAACAAAATCCCCCACACGAAGGGGTGCAGGGAGAACCCCAGACCTCGGACGAGGTGGGGGATGAAGACGACCCGCTCCCCGGGGTTGGGAGGGGAGAGGCGCTAGCTGGGCTCTGGGGCCCGGCAGGCGGCATCAGCGGGGATGTATCCCGCCGCATGCAGCTCAGCGATGGTGGTGTCGGTGACCTTGGAAGCCACACTCACATCCCTTTCACATCCGCGTCCGCCATAGGTGCAGGTGCAGAAGCTTGAAAGAAGTTGTGGGCTCGAGATGGAGATTTGGGATACAAAGGTTTGGAGGGTTTGAGCGTTGGAGCTGAAGGAGAGCGTGAGAGCCTAGATTCGACCCCTCATGCTCTTTATAAGCCAGTAAAAGGTGAAGCGCCCCCCCCCCTTGCACCATAAAAATCGCCACGTTTCGGCATATCGAGCCATTGTGGCCGCTTGGGGGAAAACAATTGATTGATGATATCCCCTAAATTGTGAGGCATGATCTATGTTTTGATACGATGTGCCTATAAGAGGATTACCTTGAACCACGATTCGGACGAGTAATAACTGACACATGATGCCATTGGTGGTGAGGCTTCAATAAAGCTATTAGTAATTGACTGCCGAGCTCACGTAAGCTAGTCTTCGAGGCTAAGTAAGCTTACACTTCGGATGAATAAAAATGCATCTTGATTACGCATACTCAGACTTGCTTGAGGCTCTGTAAAAATGACGGTCGATGGAAAGGATTCACCAGTTTCATACGGAACCTATCCGAAGACGTGGAACTTGTCTACAAAGCCGAAGATCGGCCGACCGAAGACATTATCCGACGAAGATTGCCAACCTCGGCTTCAAGACAAGTTCGGGGCTACTCTTGACGGTGTCCTAGACTAGGGGTCCTAGCCCAGTAGGGACTAATGTAGGGGCCGGACCACCAGCCTGTTAAGGAGGAGGGACTCCGGAGGCCTTCAAAGTGCGGCGACCGAAGACTTGGCGTGTGCTTCAAGCATATCTGATTAGATTCGGCATATAGATTCTTAGGTGGCAACCGACCATGTGTAACCCTAGCGACCCATGGTGCCTACATAAACCAGAGGGTTTTAGTCTGTAGGGATTAGACATACACCCATTCACCATACCCTTAGGGTTTAGACCACAACTCACCATCTCGAGATAGATCAACTCTGTACATCGATACCTTCATAATATAAACAAGAGTAGGACGTAGGGTTTTACCTCCATAGAGAGGGCCCGAACCAGGTAAACTCCTTGTATATTCTTCTCATGTTACCCATCGATCCGATCTAACAGCTCAGACCCCCCTACCCGAGATCTATCGGTTTTGACACCGACACAAGTGAACTAGGAGGTGGCTACGACGGACACCTGGTGAGGGGGGGCACATTGAGGTCGGTGGGCGAGAACCCCAGCATCTCGTCGGCATGTCCCACGCCCCACTACGGCACCGAGAGTTAGCACTTGGTAGGGATGTGGGCAACATTCAACACACAGAGCCAACATGCGAAGTGCTTGGTGTGGCCGCGCTCGTGGGTGCGGTTGTCCAGCCGGTCGACAGGGCCGAAATCTCGCAACGCCTCCTCCACGCCCTTGAGCGACCAGAACTGCATGGGAAGGTCTTCGATCACAACGCAAACGTTGATCGTGAACTTGAGGATCGCCGCATGGTCACCTTCGTTCCAGGCGTGCACGAAGAACTTGGCGCCGTCCAACTTGACGACACCGCGGTGCACTGCATTGTCCCGTTGCGCCAGCAAGTCAAAGTGGATGAGGAAGGCCTTCGGGTGGTGTGCCGTGACACAAAGTTGGTGCGGCGGTGTTCGAAGCTGCTCCTCAATGGCCTGGTCCACCGCCATGGGGTTGGTGGTATGCGGCCTGACTGCCGCAGGGAGAGTGACCGCATGCTGCCGGAGAATGTGCTCCGTGTGCTCCAAGGAGGGGGAGGCCACCACCAGCTTGTGGCTGGTGCACGGACACCGTGTCGGGTCAGTGTGGACGAAACCCTCCATGGGCGGGTGAGGGTGAGGGAGCCGGCGAGACGGTGGGGAAGCGAAGACGGTTGTGCACCGGCATCCTAGGAGGCACCGGACCTAGCCTAGCCTTGGCGAGCCGGTGGGGACCGTGGTTTCTTTGGATTTTGCGGGCACACCTTGCGGAAGTGCCTTGGCTGCTCAAAGATGATGCAGGCCAGAGGATCTCGGCAGTCTACTCCCCGATGAAGCTTGCTAAGATAGCGGAAACACTTGCCCTTGAATCTGCTTTAAAAGGCCGTGTGGCCAGGGGATGGATTGCCACCACAGCGCCCGTTGTGTCCCTTGCCGCACGCGCGCTCTTTCTGGAACGGACCTCGATCCACCACTTTTCCTCATCGGCCGAAGAGAAAACCTTGGTTGGGAGGGTTGGGCAAACCACGATGGATTTCAGGCGTGACTGCCCAAAATGGGGCTGCCCGCATGGATCCGCTGGGTACAAGCGGATTCATGGATTCGCGGCGGCGCGGGACGTCTCCCTTCGGAGCGGATTCGCGGAGGCGGGGCCGGATCTGGCGTTGCTACAGACGGGCACGGCTGCAAGACCGGGGCCTGCGGACAGCCCTCACTGGATCTAGAGGGGCTGCGTGAGCTGGATCCAGAGCGAGTTATGGAGCGGATGGGCGAGCCATTACGGCGGCGGTCGGCTGAAGTATAAACTGTGGCGCGAGGGAGGGGAGGAGCTCAGCTCAGGCGACCAAAACCAAAGCCCCGGGATCCGTCGGCTCGGCTTCTTTCAGCCGTTCCCAGTTCAATGGCATCCATCGGCTTTCGTCCAGCCCTCACACGCCGGTCGTCGACCAACACCTCATCGCCCGCCCGCCGCATCACTTCCTCCTCCGCAGCATCGCTGTCAAGGTCTCGGGTCGCTTCCGACGAAGGTGCCCATGACGGCCTTGTTTTTAACGCCGGTAGAGGTGCTGGCGGTGGCCTTTCGATCGAGCTCATTTGGCTGCTGGGAATCGACGCACAAATACACACCACGAACATTTTTTATTGATCTTGCAAAAAATTAGGAAGTCAGAATTGATCTTGCAAAAAAATAGGAAGTCAGAAGCAAGCAGCGGAATGTATTTTAGCCGTATACGTACGCAAATGCACAAGCCGACTGCTCAACAAATTCCGGCGAGAGGCATACCGGGAAAACGCGCAACACAAAGCAATTCGATCTCGCCGAGGACACGCACGCACGCGACGTCAGCCTCACCTGGAGTGCGCAATTATGGCCTGGAGCACAGAGGCCGGGGAGGCCAGGTTTTGTAACCATCAATGGAGAAGAGGAAGTATTCGCATCCTACACGCCACGGCCGCACCCACATCGTCGTCCCCACGACGGCAATCACATCGAGCCCCCAGCAGCAAGCTCAGACATGGTATTGGCGGTTGATCTCTTGTCCGTACCTCCGTACCTCAAGAGGATGTTGGTTTTCCTTCTCCAATGGCCATCGCAGAATATAGTTAAGCAGTCAATTAGGTTTATTATGTAGAACTCAACTAGGATTTCAAGAAGATTTTAGATTGTTACACCAGAAATTGAATTTAACGAAAACTAGTTTACAATAAAATTTATCCAAACAACCCCTCAATGTGATGGATGACAACACAACGCTAGCGTAAACTTTTCCAAGAGGCCATAATAATACTTGTAAGTTCTAAAAAGATCGACCGAAGTATAAACAATACCAAATATAGTGTCAAAAGCAAACAGAGCAATTACTTGCGGCCAGGAGAGAAAATGGAAGTCGTTACTTACAATAAAGCAGCAGCCAAGTCATGATCCAGAACTACCAGTAAAAAGACTGCTACACTACACTAGAGAACTGACGACATGATGGTTCTTCGATTTCCTACCATAGAAAGTAGCTGCAATATTATTTAAGGCCAGCTCTTTTTGGGAACTTAAAAAATAAGTCTCCTCCCCGCTTTTTCAATAAGCCGTTGTCTTATTCATTGGGGCTTCTAAACTAGTTATGGGATAACTAATTTAGAAATCCCAACAAATTTAGGGGGTGGCTTATTTTTAAAGCTGCCCAAAAGAACTGGCCCGTACCCTCCTGTTTAGTTTTCATCTATCGGAAACGGGCGCCTCGAGTCTCTATAAACACAAAGAACAGCCACAATAGGTGCTGCGCAAATCACGAAGAACGAGAACTTCATCGGTCCATCAAGACATATCTTTTCAGACCTACACACAGAGAGGGGGAGGGGGGGATTATTAATGATGACAAGAACAAATGATATTTTTATTAAGTTTGAAGTACAACGGAGTGTGCACCTGGGGGGTTGGGTCTTGGGTTGGAGCAGCGGGAGCAGGACGCCTAGCTCCTCTCTATTTTCACCCTGAAATGCACCCGACTTGGTGCAGGAATCCATCTTGAGTAGTGCATATAGCAGATCTTTTTTCTTCTTCTCCACTTCCTCTCTAAGACCCATGGGTCCTAGATTATTAAGATGGGAGCTAGCATCCGCAGCAGGCCCTGTAGAGGGTAAACAATTCTGGACACACAAAAGGATTATTTTTAGCAAGGTAAGTATTTGGAAGGAGAAATTCTCTTGTTAAGAAATAACAAAACTAAAAGGGCCAATTTTGGCCTCCTAACCCTCTAAAAAGTACACTTGCCTTCAGACACAGAAAAGAAAATATCCATTATGAAATATGGATTGGTTCCCACCCCAGCGGAAGTTAGACATGAAGCAACAGCTACTAGGATTATCAAGGCCAAGTAGATTACCCTGTTAAGTCCAGTTTAGAAGTCAACAGAAGAGAATAGTTCCCACAGGCCACACCTTGGTATCAAACAATAAGAAAACTTATCTTCACCGTAAGCTCTCACAACCAAATCTAGCTACCAGATTTCGGAATACCAACTGCAATCCCGGACCAGGCACATAACCATTATTCCCAGCTTGTTCTCCAGTGAGCTACAAGTACAAAACGTGCAAAGTAAATGATGCGCCATCTAATCAGAGAATGTTATTTCAGCATGTTATTCAGCCTTGGCTGGCCCTTCAAGGTTGTCTATGGTCATGATAGGGATGGATTTGGAGATTACAGAGAGGCTACTCCTTGCACACACAAGATGACAGAGCAGCATTGTGATCATCATTGGGAAGTCGGCGACCGGGTTTATCACCTTCAGCACCCTCTGGGTACTCTGATCCATCATCCATGAATGTGGAACTTATCAAACGCTTGTATGAAACTCCACCACAAAAGGTACTCGTGCTGCTGATTACCCACTCTGCAAAGGGAGACAAAGACGACTACGACATGACAAGTGGGAGGTGCTAGTCACTTGCCAAGAACTACCCACAAGTGTGAAGCTACATGGGAGGGGGCCTTCGTGAAGGGTTAGGGGAGTTGTGGACTAGCACTGGGGGATACCTTATCAAAGGAAACCACATAAAGTTAATTCCTATCGCAACAAAAGGAAGAAGAGAAACAACAGCTAGCAGGATCCACGAGGCACGGTAGAAGAGGATAGGCTTGGCCCTAGAGTCTGTTACGAGTCAGATGACATCCCTAGCTGTAACTGTAATGTAAGATCAACCAAAAAGAAAACAGCATAAACAGCAACTTCTGTGTATGCTCCCCCAGCCTAATCTAGATCTTCAAGACTCAGGCCTTCTGTTAGGTACCCACAACCTACAAAGTGGATGACCTAGCCTAAAAAATGCCACCACCCATGCTAACAACACGAAATGTTCTTCATATCAAAATTGAATTCCCCATCTCCTCCATTAGAAAGCACAAATCTAAGTTTCTTTCCCTTCCCCTCCCTTTTGCAGCACTCTGATTGCTTGCTCTTCCTTCTAATAGTTCTGGTTGGATGCTAATTTTGCAATCATGAACTGATAAATGCAACTTGATTTTATTATGCTCTTTTTTCAGATTGCATTTTCAAATAGTACAAAGGATACTTTTTAATGTGAGTTTTCATAATGTATTTTCTGATAGTGTAAATGTAAATATTCAGACTGTATTTTCCGACAGTGCAAAGAACCTTTGTTGATGTAAATATTTGATTCGGATTTGTGGGATCTAGAACTCTTGTTGCAAGATTGTCAGCTTTAAAGAAAGCATTCCAAACCAGCCAACTTTTTAGCCGAGCGGTTTCTACTATTGGGCAGAATGCTCCTTCGATCTACAAATATCTAATACTTTCTTCCCGAAATTTCGTAGAGATTGATTCTTCAATCGAAATCATGACAAAAATTGCGCGGATCTGAAATATAAGACGGAAAGTGTTTTGATGGCATACCTTATTTAAGGGTTCGCTTGTGTCGGAACCGCCGGAGCTAAATAGGCGAGATTTGACCACCGGCGGTCGTCCAAATAATCCGCCATGCGGAAGCCTACGGAGGAGCAGCTCGTGCTCCACCTCCACAACAGGACAGATAGCCGGCGATCGCTGTAGTGCGCGACCGCCGATCTTCCACGCTAGAGATCTAATCGCTGCCATCGTCGATAGGCGCCGCTGCGCTTGTTCCCCTCCAATAGCACCGCTAGGGTTCGAGCCTTTGGGGATATAAATAATTTAGCATTTTATAATATACAGTTTTCGGGACGGAAAGTCCAGGCCGAGCCATATGGGCCGGCACGCCAAGGCCCGTGCGTACCGGCCCGAAGGCCTCGGCTCGGGATCAGCCTGGCACGCGACCTAAAAAGGACGTCACGGCCCAGCATGCCTATGGGCCGTCTTTCGCCTTCTGGGCCATTTCGGCATTTCGGGCCTTCTGCGTTTTAAAAATTCAGGAAAATCTAAAATTTTGAGAAAAATACAGAAATATATAAAAATAAAAAATACAGACACACCCCAAAAAATTATTTAAAATACAGAAAAATGTAAAAGAGGCTAAGTGTCATATGGATAAATATTGAGCTTTACTAGTAGCTGCCTTGTTAAAACCTTTCACGTGAACTCTCCTTGGAGATAAACTCTAGTAAAGAAAAAGAGTACAAACCTACTTACTTGAAAAATTTACAAAGACTACAAAGTTCATCTACATACAGATTTTTGAACATGGATGACTGATGAGTCCAAAATTCATGTTTTTTCCTTTTGTTTTGCGCTTTAGTGGTAGGGTTTGCCGGATTTTACTGATTCCGCTCACCTCTTTTGCCTACTTCCACCAAAATGTCATCAACGAATGTATTTTTTAACACGGTACATACGCAAGCGCTCATACATACGCGCATACACTCACCCATATGAACACACACACGCACACCCTATCCCTATGAGTACCTTTGAGAGACTAAGCCGGCATATCTTCGAGATTTACGAAGTCATTGTAGGTGCCTCGTCATCGACGGGAACGTCTCCTCCCACTGAAAGCACATCCCTGGAAATCCTGAAATAAATCTACGAATAATGCGAGCACCAGGACTTGAATCCTGATGGGTTGGGGATACCACTGTCCCTCTAACCATCCAAATGCATTTTGGGAGTATAAGGAAACAACGCCAAGATATGGTGATAAAATCACATCAATTAACATGATATTTTTAGGACAGTAAAATCAAGCCTAAAGCGAGCCTTCTCACGCATTTGGTATTTTCGGTCGTCCATTTTGCTGATTTAGACATTTCTGGCCGTCAGATCTGCTGTATCTAGCGACCTCCAGCCCACCTTTTGATTCATGGCCCAACTGTCCTAAGGGGCTGCTGCTCCAGAAGAAAAAACGGAGGCCTGTGGTAAACTGGGCTGATTTTCCCAGCCCATGTATCTAACCGAGCGGTCCAGAGCGATATGTTGCTGCGCTCGTTAAAACAAATGTTCGCCGAGGATCCAGATCCACCAACACGGTGGACGGGCGCGACGCAGAGCGGGCGATTGGTCCGCGAGGGGATCGAGCCAACGCGCGCCATGCGGGTGATTCGGGGGCCGCTCAATCTAGGACAACGGGGGATGCGGGCAATGAAACTTGACGCCTCGTCTGCTGGAGGAGTTCATCGTCGTTCCTACAGGCCATTAATGAAATTGAAAACGGGGGCAAATAGTGGAGTTCAGTTACTGGTTAGCATCTTACATATAATGTACGTATGTCCTAGACTGGTGGTCATAGAGGTGGACGACGGCAATTTTGAGCCAACCGCGCCCGAGGAAGCGCGCGTGTGCTACGACAATCAAATAGGCTGCATCATACGGACAACCGCCACCATCAACGATAAGAAACTAAAGAAGATAGATAATATGAGGCCCTCCCTCCTAAAGAAGCTGCACCAGATATTCTTGTTCCTGGGCCGGAATGAAAAGGATTATAGAGATCCAGATAAGGACCCGGTAATGAAGAAGATAAACAAACACGCCATGACCAAGTTTAGCGACGCGTTGGCCGCCTGGAAATCAAGGGTGAAATATCGGATCGTCAACAGAAAGGAACCCTACTCCGAGATTGTAAAGGATAATCCGACAATCATGGCATAGCACTTTCAAATATTCAAGGCGGCTTGCGAGGCCGAAGCTGCCAAAAAAAAAGTCGAAGTACATGAAGGGGCTTCAATAGAGGAACATTGGGTGCCACCACCTCGAAAGTCGTGGTTACGGCGGGAAGAGGTCCATATGGGCCAAGGAGGACGCGGAAGCCGCGAGTCTGGGCATACCAGACCCCTTGGTGGAGTTCACCGCCCCGCAGGAGTGTGACGTCCTCAGGGCCCGGCACCGTTGGGACCCAGTGAAGAAGGTTTTCAAGAAGAACGCAGTCACGACGGAGTTCATGAGACTGCTGCTAATTTTAGTTTCTGATCAATTCGACTGCACGTTAGTCATATTTCTAAACAATCCTTGTGCCTTTTGCAGAGAGAGCTGCACAGGATTGCGGCCGAAAGTGACTCGCTGTCTGAGGCGTTGGCAAGGCCCAAGTGGGACACTCCATTCAACCGGGTGTTGAACATATTGAAAGGACTGCCGGTGGAGAATCGACCGTCGTATGGACGCGTGCACGGTGTCAGAGACGGCGCCACGTGGAAGAAGTACTACCGTGAGACCACGGAGGAGAGAAAGGAAAGATGGAGGTTAACTCAAGAAAACATCGACAAGAAGGTTGAGATTGCGGTTGAGAAGAAATCATCTGAGACAGTCGCAACAGCGGTAGCTGCCGCAAAACAGGTGCTTGTAGATATGTCTACTACCTTGGTTCCGGCCGTTTTCAATTGTAGCAGGCAAAATCCAGAAAAAAATGCAGCGGACTTTCCCCTTGCTGACTTCTTGGGGAGCAGCTCGACTAACGTTGCACCGGCGCTACCGCACTACACTGCTCCCGCACTCCTCCCAAGACGGCTCCAAAGACCGGACGTGCTCGGCGGTGCTTCTTCTTTGGCTGAGCTCGACGCCCTCATGGTATCTGTCACACCGGCCCTCTTCAATAAATGTATAATCTCCCGTTTTCGTTGCCTTTTGGGTGTCTCATGTCATAGACTTTTCTTTGCAGGCCGATGAAACCCCGTGCACCATATGGTCCACCATCGGCGGCCAGAAGGTGGACATGGGGAAGGCGACGATAATGGAGCCGAAGGAACCATTGTTCCACAGCCGGCCGATCCCCCGGACGTCTTCAAGGTTTCCGTGGCCAGTGTCAAACCGGGCCACGAGAATTTGGCTCCTCTGGTACTACTGGGGGATGACGACGAGACCCCACGGCGGCTTGGTGATTGTTGCAATGGGTGGGTCCTGTTGTGGCCAAAGAGTCTGCTTCGTCTGGAGGCGTCCGAGAGCACACCCACGAGCACACAGTTACGTATGAACATCAACACCTCACCTACTCAATTAGCGTCGGCTGTCATGCTAGGTGATAGCAGAGGGGGTGAGGAAGAGGCTCCATTAGTCGTTGGTGACGTCGCCATAGATGAGGATGACGATGACGATGACACTCAACAGTATGTAAATACTGGCGCCTACTTAGGGTTTGAGCGTCATGAGTCAGTGCTTGAATTGCCGCCTTTGGAGTCTGAACGTATTATGGACAACCTGTTGGGGAACGTAGTAATTTCAAAAAATTTCCTACGCACACGCAAGATCATGGTGATGCATAGCAACGAGAGGGGAGAGTGTTGTCTACGTACCCTCGTAGACCGAAGCGAAAGCGATCACAACGTAGAGGAAGTAGTCGACGTTCTCCTCGCGATCCAACCGATCCTGCGCCGTTACTCCGGCGCCTCAAGTTCTTGACACACGTCTGCTTCGGTGGCGCGCCTCGGGCTCCGATCCAGCAAAGCTCGGGAGAGAGTTCCACGGCGATGACGGGCGTGGTGACGATCTTGATGTTCTACCGACGCGGGCTTCGCCTAAGCACCGCAACGATATGACCGAGGTGGATTATGGTGGGGGGGGCACCGCACACGGCTAAGGAACGATCTCAAGGATCAACTTGTGTGTCCTAGGGTGCCCCCTGTTGGGGAACGCAGTAATTTCAAAAATTTTCCTATGCACACGCAAGATCATGGTGATGTATAGCAACGAGAGGGGAGAGTGTTGTCTACATACCCTTGTAGACCCGGCGGAAGCGATCACAACGTAGAGGAAGTAGTCGACGTTCTCCTCGCGATCCGACCGATCCGGCGCCGTTACTCGGCGCCCCGAGTTCTTGACACACGTACAGCTCGATGACGTCCCTCGACTCGATCCAGCCGAGTGTCGAGGAGAGTTCCACAAGACGACGGCGTGGTGACGATCTTGATGTTTCACGGCGCGGGGCTTCGCTTAAGCTTCAGCGACGGATATACCGAGGTGGAATATGGTGGAGGGGCACCGACACGGCTAAGGAACGATCTCACGATCAACTTGTGTTCCAAGGTGCCCCCTGCCCCGTATATAAAGGAGCCAGGGGGAGGGGCCGGCGGCCAAGGAGGCGCGCTACAGGAGTCCTACTCCCTCGGGAGTAGGATTCCCCCAATCCTAGTTGGACTAGGATTCCTGAGGAGGAAAGAGAGAGAGGGCGGCCCCTTCTCCTAGTCCTAGTAGGACTAGGGAAGGGGGGGCGCGCAGCCCTCTTGGGCTGCCCTTCTCCTTTCCACTAAGGCCCATCGAGGCCCATTTACCTCCGGGGGTTCCGTAACCTCCGGTACTCGGTAAATTCCGCCGCCGGAACCATTCCGAACTCCAAACATAGGCTTCCAATATATCAATCTTTATGTCTCGACCATTCCGAGACTCCTCGTCATGTCCGTGATCACATCCGGACTCGAACTCCTTCGGTACATCAAAATACATAAACTCATAATAAGCATCATCGAAACCTTAAGCGTGCGGACCCTACGGTTCGAGAACAATGTAGACATGACCTAGAACTATTCACGGTCAATAACCAACAGCGGGACCTGGATGCCCATATTGGTTCCTACATATTCTACGAAGATCTTTATCGGTCGGACCGCATAACAACATACGTTGTTCCTTTGTCATCGGTATGTTACTTGCCCGAGATTCGATCGTCGGTATCCAATACCTAGTTCAATCTCGCTACGCAAGTCTCTTTACTCGTTCCGTAATACATCATCTCACAACTAACTCATTAGTTGTAGTGCTTGCAAGGCTTCAGATGATGTGCATTACCGAGAGGGCCCAGAGATACCTCTCCGACAATCGGAGTGACAAAACCTAATCTCGAATACGCCAACCCAACATCGCCTTTGGAGACACTGTAGTACTCCTTTATAATCACCCGATTCGTTGTGGACGTTTGGTAGCACCAAAGTGTTCCTCCGCAAACGGAGTTGCATAATCTCATAGTTATAGGAACATGTATATGTCATGGATAAAGCGGTAGCAACATACTAAACGATCGTGTGCTAAGCTAAGGGAATGGGTCATGTCAATCGATCATTCTACTAATGATGTGACCTCGTTAATCAAATAACAACTCTTTGTTCATGGTCGGAAACATAACCATCTTTGATTAACAAGCTAGTCTAGTAGAGGCATACTAGTGACATGTTGTTTTGTCTATGCATTCACACATGTATCATGTTTCCGGTTAATACAATTCTAGCATGAATGATAAACATTTATCATGAAATAAGGAAATAAATAATAACTTTATTATTGCCTCTAGGGCATATTTCCTTCAGCCTCCCACTTGCACTAGAGTCAATAATCTAGATTACATAGTAATGATTCTAACACCCATGGAGTCTTGGTGCCGATCATGTTTTGCTCGTGGAAGAGGCTTAGTCAACGGTCTCGCAACATTCAGATCCGTATGTATCTTGCAAATCTCTATGTCTCCACCCGGACTAAGTCCGGATGGAATTGAAGCGTCTCTTGATGTGCTTGGTCCTCTTGTGAAATCTGGATTCCTTCGCTAAGGCAATAGCTCCATATTGTCACGAAAGATTTTCATTGGACCCGATGCACTAGGTATGACACCTAGATCGGATATGAACTCCTTCATCCGCACTCCTTCATTAGCTGCTTCCGAAGCTGCTATGTATTCCGCTTCACATGTAGATCCCGCCACGACGCTTTGTTTAGAACTCGCACCAACCGACAGCTCCTCCGCTTAGTGTAAATACGATCCGGTCTGCGATTTAGAATCGTCGGATCGGTGTCAAAGCTTGCATCAACGTAACTGCCACGATGAGCTCTTTGTCACCTCCATATCGAGAAACATATCCTTAGTCCTTTTCGTATTTCAGATATTCTTGACCGCTGTCCAAATGATCCACTCTGGATTACTTTGGTACCTCCTGCTAGGCTTATAGCAAGGCATACATCAGTGCTGGTACACAAGATTGCATACATGATAGAGCCTATGGTGAAGCATAGGAACATCTTTCATTTTCTCTATCTTCTGCAGTGGTCGGGCATTGAGTCCGACTCAACTTCACACCTTGTAACACGTGCAAGAACCCTTTCTTTGCTTGATCCATTTTGAACTTCTTCAAAACTTTGTCAAGGTATGTGCTTTGTGAAAGTCAATTAAGCGCCTTGATCTATCTCTATAGATCTTAATGCCCAATATGTAAGCAGCTTCACCGAGGTCTTTCATTGAAAAACTCTTATTCAAGTATCCCTTTATGCTATCCAGAAATTCTATATCATTTCCGATCAGCAATATGTCATCCACATATAAGATCGAAAATGCTACAGAGCTCCCACTCACTTTCTTGTAAATACAAAGCTTCTCCAAAAGTCTCAGATAAACCCAAATGCTTTGATCACACTATCAAAGCGCTTATTCCAACTCCGAGATGCTTGCACCAGTCCATATATGGATCGCCGGAGCTTGCATACTTTGTTAGCTCCTTTGGATCGATAAAACCTTCGGTTGCATCATATACAACTCTTCTTCCGTAAATCCATTCAGAATGCGGTCTTTACATCCATTTGCCAAATTTCATAATCATAAAATGCGCAATCGCTAACATGATTCGGACGGACTTAAGCATCGCTACGGTGAGAAGGTCTCATCGTAGTCAATCCCTTGAACTTGTCGAAAACCTTTTGCACAAGTCGAGCTTTATAGACGATAATATTACCGTCGTCGGTCTTCTTCTTGAAGATCCACTTGTTTTCTATTGCTTGCCTACCCTCGGGCAAGTCAACCAAAGTCCACACTTTGTTTTCATACATGGATCCCATCTCGATTTCATGGCCTCAAGCCATTTTGCGAATCTGGGCTCACCATCGCTTCTTCATAGTTCGTGGGTTCATCATGATCTAGTAGCATGACTTCCAGAACAGGATTACCGTACCACTCTGGTGCGGATCTTACTCTGGTTGATCTACGAGGTTCTGCAGTAACTTGATCTGGAGTTTCATGATCAACATCATTAACTTCCTCACTACTTGGTGTAGATGTCTCGAAACCGGTTTCTGCGATTTAACTATTTTCAAGTAAGGGAGAAGGTACTATTACCTCATCAAGTTCCACTTTCCTCCCACTCACTTCTTTCGAGAGAAACTCCTTCTCTAGAAAGGATCCATTCTTAGCAACGAATGTCTTGCCTTCGGATCTGTGATAGAAGGTGTACCCAACTGTTTCCTTTGGGTATCCTATGAAGACACATTTCTCCGATTTGGGTTCGAGCTTATCAGGTTGAAGCTTTTTCACATAAGCATCGCATCCCCAAACTTTAAGAAACGACAACTTTGGTTTCTTGCCAAACCATAGTTCATAAGGTGTCGCCTCAACGGATTTTGACGGTGTTCTATTCAGGTGAATGCGGCCGTCTCTAGAGCATAACCCCAAAACGATAGCGGTAAATCAGAAGAGACATCATAGATCGTACCATATCTAGTAAAGTACGATTCGACGTTCGGACACACCATTACTGTTGTGGTGTTCCGGTGGCGTGAGTTGCTAAACTATTCCGCATTGTTTCAAATGTAGACCAAACTCGTAACTCAAATATTCACCTCCACGATCGATCGTAGAAACTTAATTTTCTTGTTACGATGATTTTCAACTTCACTCTGAAATTCTTTGAACTTTTCAAACGTTTCAGACTTATGTTTCATTAAGTAGATATACCCATATCTGCTTAAGTCATCTGTGAAGGTGAGAAAATAACGATATCCGCCACGAGCCTCAACATTCATCGGACCACATACATCTCATGTATGATTTCCAACAAATCTGTTGCTCTCTCCATAGTACCGAGAACGGTGTTCTAGTCATCTTGCCCATGAGGCACGGTTCGAAGTGCCAAGTGATTCATAATCAAGTGACTCCAAAAGTCCATCAAGATGGAGTTTCTTCATGCGCTTTACATCGATATGACCTAAACGGCAAGTGCCACAAATAAGTTGCACTTTCATTATCAACTCTGCATCTTTTGGTTTCAACATTATGAATATGTGTATCACTACTATCGAGATTCATCAAAATAGACCATTCCTCAAGGGTGCATGACCATAAAAGATATTACTCATATAAATAGAACAACCATTATTCTCTCGATTTAAATGAATAACCGTCTCGCATCAAACAAGATCCAGATATAATGTTCATGTTCAACGCAGCACCAAATAACAATTATTTAGGTCTAAAACTAATCCCAAGGTAGATGTAGAGGTAGCGTGCCGACCGCGATCACATCGACTTTGGAACCATTTCCCACGCGCATCGCCACCTCGTCCTTTGCCGAGTTCGCAATCAGTAGTCCTGCTTGAGTTGCAAATATTAGCAATGAACCATATCAAATACCAGTGCTACTACGAGCTCTAGTAAGGTACACATCAATAACATGTATATCACATATACCTTTGTTCACCTTGCCATCCTTCTTATCCGCCAAATACTTGGGGCAGTTCCGCTTCGGGACCATCGCTTGCGGAGAAACACTCGGCCAGGTTTAGGGCCGACTTGGGTTTCTTCTCCCGAGCAACAACTTGCTTGCTGTTCTTCTTGAGATTCCCTTCTTCTTCCTTTGCCTTTCTTCTTGAAACTAGTGGTCTTGTTGACCATCAACACTTGATGCTCCTTTTGATTTCTACCTCCGCAGCCTTTAGCATTGCGAAGAGCTCGTATAGTCTTTACTAACCCTTGCATATTATAGTTCATCACGAAGCCTTTGTAGCTTGGTGGCGTGATTGAGAATTACATCAATGACACAATCATCCGGAAGATTAACTCCCAATTGTGTCAAGTGATTGTAGTACCCGACATTCCGAGTATATGCTCACTAATGTAACTATTCTCCTCCATCTTGCAGCTATAGAACTTATTGGAGACTTCATATCTCTCAATCCGGGCATTCTGTTGGAATATTAACTTCAACTCTGGAACATCTCATATGCTCCATGACGCTCAAAACGTCGTTGAAGTCCCGGTTCTAAGCCGTAAAGCATGGCACACTCGAACTATAGAGTAGTCATCGCTTTGCTCGCCAGACGTTCATAACATCTGGCGTTGCTCCAAAGAAGAAGTTCGCACCTAGCGGTGCATCCAGGCGTAGCTCTTACGTGCAGCAATGAGGATGATCCTCAAATTACGGACCCGATCCGTGTAATTGCTACCATCATCTTTCAACTTTGCTTTCTCAAGGAACGATTAAAATTCAACGGAACAACAAAGACGAGCCATCTATCTACAATCAAACATAAACAAGCAAGATACTATCGGTACTAAGTTCATGATAAATTTAAGTTCAATTAATCATATTACTTAAGAACTCCCACTTAGAAAAACATCTCTCTAGTCATCTAAGTGATCACGTGATCCAAATCAACTAAACCATAACCGATCATCACGTGAAATGGAGTAGTTTTCAATGGTGAACATCTTATGTTGATCATATCTACTATATGATTCACGCCGACCTTTCGGTCTCCGTGTTCCGAGGCCATATCTGCATATGCTAGGCTCGTCAAGTATAACCCGAGTATTCTGCGTGTGCAAAACTGGCTTGCACCCGTTGTAGATGGACGTAGAGCTTATCACACCCGATCATCACGTGGTGTGCCGGGCACGATTTAACTTTGGCAACGGTGCATACTCGGGAGAACACTTCTTGATTATTTAGTGAGAGATCATCTTATAATGCTACCGTCAATCAAAGCAAGATAAGATGCATAAAAGGATAAACATCACATGCAAATCAATATAAGTGATATGATATGGTCATCATCATCTTGTGCTTCACGATCTCCATCTTGCAGCACCACCATGATCACCATCGTCACCGGTAGCGACACCTTGATCTCCATCGCAGCATCGTTGTCGTCTCGCCAAACTTATGCTACTACGACTATCGCTACCGCTTAGTGATAAAGTAAAGCATTACAGTATGCGATTGCATTGCATACAATAAAGCGACAACCATATGGCTCCTGCCGATTGCCGATAACTTCGTTACAAAACATGATCATCTCATACAATAAAATATAGCATCACGTCTTGACCATATCACATCACAACATACCCCGCAAAAACAAGTTAGACGTCCTCTACTTTGTTGTTGCAAATTTTACGTGGCTGCTACGGGCTTAAGCAAGAACCAGTCTCACCTCGCATCAAAACCACAACGATATTTCGTCAAATAGACTCCGTTTAACCTTCTCAAGGACCGGCGTAGCCACACTCGGTTCAACTAAAGTGAGAGAGACAGACACCCACCAGTCACCTTTAAGCAATGAGTGCTCGTGGCGGTGAAACCAGTCTCGCGTAAGCGTCTGCGTAATGTCGGTCCAGGCCGCTTCATCTCACAATACCGCTGAACCAAAGTATGACATGCTGGTAGGTAGTATGACTTGTATCGCCCACAACTCACTTGTGTTCTACTCGTGCAAAACATCAAACCATAGAAAAACCTAGGCTCGGATGCCACCGTTGGGGAACGAGTAATTTCAAAAATTTTCCTCGCGCACACGCAAGATCATGGTGATGTATAGCAACGAGAGGGAGAGTGTTGTCTACATACCCTTGTAGACCAAGCGGAGCGATCACAACGTAGAGGAAGTAGTCGACGTTCTCCTCGCGATCCGACCGATCCGGCGCCGTTACTCCGGCGCCCGAGTTCTTGACACACGTACAGCTCGATGACGTCCCTCGTACTCGATCCAGCCGAGTGTCGAGGGAGAGTTCCGTCAAGACGACGGCGTGGTGGCGATCTTGATGTTTCACGGCGCGGGGCTTCGCTTAAGCTTCGCGACGGTATAACCGAGGTGGAATATGGTGGAGGGGGCACCGCACGGCTAAGGAACGATCTCACGATCAACTTGTGTGTTCCAGGTGCCCCCCTGCCTCGTATATAAAGGAGCCAGGGGAGGGGGCGGCCAAGGAGGGCGCATACAGGAGTCCTACTCCTCTGGGAGTAGGATTCCCCCAATCCTAGTTGGACTAGGATTCCTGAGGGAAAGAGAGAGGGGGCCGGCCCCTTCTCCTAGTCCTAGTAGGACTAGGGAAGGGGGAGGCGCGCAGCCCTCTTGGGCTGCCCCTTCTCCTTTCCACTAAGGCCCATCGAGGCCCATTTACCTCCCGGGGGGTTCCGGTAACCTCCCGGTACTCCGGTAAATTCCCGTTTTAGCCCGGAACCATTCCGAACTCCAAACATAGGCTTCCAATATATCAATCTTTATGTCTCGACCATTCGAGACTCCTCGTCATGTCCGTGATCACATCCGGGACTCGAACTCCTTCGGTACATCAAAATACATAAACTCATAATAACCGCCATCGAAACCTTAAGCGTGCGGACCCTACGGTTCGAGAACAATGTAGACATGACCTAGAACTATTCACGGTCAATAACCAACAGCGGACCTGGATGCCCATATTGGTTCCTACATATTCTACGAAGATCTTTATCGGTCGGACCGCATAACAACATACGTTGTTCCCTTTGTCATCGGTATGTTACTTGCCCGAGATTCGATCGTCGGTATCCAATACCTAGTTCAATCTCGTTACGGCAAGTCTCTTTACTCGTTCCGTAATACATCATCTCACAACTAACTCATTAGTTGTAGTGCTTGCAAGGCTTCATGATGTGCATTACCGAGAGGGCCCAGAGATACCTCTCCGACAATCGGAGTGACAAAACCTAATCTCAAATACGCCAACCCAACATCCGCCTTTGGAGACACCTGTAGTACTCCTTTATAATCACCCGATTCGTTGTGACGCTTTGGTAGCACCAAAGTGTTCCTCCGAAAGCGGAGTTGCATAATCTCATAGTTATAGGAACATGTATATGTCATGGATAAAGCAGTAGCAACATACTAAGCGATCGTGTGCTAAGCTAAGGAATGGGTCATGTCAATCGATCATTCTACTAATGATGTGACCTCGTTAATCAAATAACAACTCTTTGTTCATGGTCGGAAACATAACCATCTTTGATTAACAAGCTAGTCTAGTAGAGGCATACTAGTGACATGTTGTTTTGTCTATGCATTCACACATGTATCATGTTTCCTGTTAATACAATTCTAGCATGAATGATAAACATTTATCATGAAATAAGGAAATAAATAATAACTTTATTATTGCCTCTAGGGCATATTTCCTTCAGATCTCCCACTTGCACTAGAGTCAATAATCTAGATTACATAGTAATGATTCTAACACCCATGGAGTCTTGGTGCTGATCATGTTTTGCTCGTGGAAGAGGCTTAGTCAACGGTCCGCAACATTCAGATCCGTATGTATCTTGCAAATCTCTATGTCTCCACCGGACTAAGTCCGGATGGAATTGAAGCGTCTCTTGATGTGCTTGGTCCTCTTGTGAAATCTGGATTCCTTCGCTAAGGCAATAGCTCGATATTGTCACGAAGATTTTCATTGGACCCGATGCACTAGGTATGACACCTAGATCGGATATGAACTCCTTCATCCGACTCCTTCATTAGCTGCTTCGAAGCTGCTATGTATTCCGCTTCACATGTAGATCCCGCCACGACGCTTTGTTTAGAACTGCACCAACCGACAGCTCCTCCGTTTAGTGTAAATCGTATCCGGTCTGCGATTTAGAATCGTCCGGATCGGTGTCAAAGCTTGCATCAACGTAACTGCCACGATGAGCTCTTTGTCACCTCCATATACGAAAACATATCCTTAGTCCTTTTCGGTATTTCAGGATGTTCTTGACCGCTGTCCAATGATCCACTCTGGATTACTTTGGTACCTCCTGCTAAGCTTATAGCAAGGCACACATCGGGCTGGTACACAACATTGCATACATGATAGAGCCTATGGTGAGGCATAGGAACATCTTTCATTTTCTCTCTATCTTCTGCGGTGGTCGGGCATTGAGTCTTACTCAACTTCACACCTTGTAACACAGGCAAGAACCCTTTCTTTGCTTGATCCATTTTGAACTTCTTCAAAATTTTGTCAAGGTATGTGCTTTGTGAAAGTCCAATTAAGCGTCTTGATCTATCTCTATAGATTTTGATGCCCAATATGTAAGCAGCTTCACCGAGGTCCTTCATTGAAAAACTCTTATTCAAGTATCCCTTTATGCTATCCAGAATTCTATATCATTTCCGATTAGTAATATGTCATCTACATATAATATCGAAAATGCTACTGAGCTCCCACTCACTTTTTTGTAAATACAAAGCTTCTCCAAAAGTCTCAGATAAACCCAAATGCTTTGATCACACTATCAAAGCGTTTATTCCAACTCGAGATGCTTGCACCAGTCCATAAATGGATCATTGGAGCTTGCACACTTTGTTAGCTCCTTTGGATCGATAAAACCTTCGGTTGCATCATATACAACTTTTCTTCCGTAAATCCATTCAGAATGCGGTCTTTACATCCATTTGCCAAATTTCATAATCATAAAATGCGGCAATTGCTAACATGATTCGGACAGACTTAAGCATCGCTACGGGTGAGAAGGTCTCATCGTAGTCAATCCCTTGAACTTGTCGAAAACCCTTTGCGACAAGTCAAGCTTTGTAGACAATAACATTACCGTCGTGTCGGTCTTCTTCTTGAAGATCCACTTGTTTTCTATTGCTTGCCGACCCTCGGGCAAGTCAACCAAAGTCCATACTTTGTTTTCATACATGGATCCCATCTCGATTTCATGGCCTCAAGCCATTTTGTGGAATCTGGGCTCACCATCGCTTCTTCATAGTTCGTAGGTTCATCATGATCTAGTAGCATGGCTTCCGAACAAGATTACCGTACCACTCAGTGCGGATCTTACTCGGTTGATCTACGAGGTTCTCAGAGTAACTTGATCTGAAGTTTCATGATCAACATCATCAACTTCCTCACTATTTGGTGTAGATGTCGCAGAAACCGGTTTTGTGATAAACTACTTTCCAATAAGGGAGAAGGTACAGTTACCTCATTAAGTTCTACTTTCCTCCCACTCACTTCTTTCGAGAGAAACTCCTTCTCTAGAAAGGATCCATTTTAGCAACAAATGTCTTGCCTTCGGATCTGTGATAGAAGGTGTACCCAACTGCCTCCTTTGGGTATCCTATGAAGACACATTTCTCGATTTGGGTTCGAGCTTATCAGGTTGAAGCTTTTTCACATAAGCATCGCATCCCCAAACTTTAAGAACGACAACTTTGGTTTCTTGCTAAACCATAGTTCATAAGGTGTCGTCTCAACGGATTTTGACGGTGTTCTATTCAGCGTGAATGCGGCCGTCTCAAGAGCATAACCCCAAAACGATAGCGGTAAATCAGTAAGAGACATCATAGATCGCACCATATCTAGTAAAGTGCGATTCGACGTTCGGACACACCATTACGTTGTGGTGTTCCGGTGGCGTGAGTTGCTTGAAACTATTCCGCATTGTTTCAAATGTAGACCAAACTCAGAACTCAAATATTCACCTCCACGATCGATCGTAGAAACTTTATTTTCTTATTACGATGATTTTCAACTTCACTCTGAAATTCTTTGAACTTTTCAAATGTTTCAAATTTATGTTTCATTAAGTAGATATACCCATATCTGCTTAAATCATCTGTGAAGGTGAGAAAATAACGATATCCGCCACGAGCCTCAACATTCATCGGACCACATACATCTCAGATGTATGATTTCCAACAAATCTGTTGCTCTCTCCATAGTACCGAGAACGGGTTTTAGTCATCTTGCCCATGAGGCACGGTTCATAAGTGCCAAGTGATTCATAATCAAGTGACTCCAAAAGTCCATCAAGATGGAGTTTCTTCATGCGCTTTATACCGATATGACCTAAACGGCAAGATTGCCACAAATAAGTTGCACTATCACTATCAACTCTGCATCTTTTGGCTTCAACATTATGAATATGTGTATCACTACTATCGAGATTCATTAAAATAGACCACTCTTCAAGGGTGCATGACCATAAAAGATATTACTCATATAAATAGAACAACCATTATTCTCTCGATTTAAATGAATAACCGCCTCGCATCAAACAAGATCCAGATATAATGTTCATGCTCAACGCGGCACCAAATAACAATTATTTAGGTCTAAAACTAATCCGAAGGTAGATGTAGAGGTAGCGTGCCGACCGCGATCACATCGACTTTGGAACCATTTCCCACGCCAGCATCGTCACCTCGTCCTTAGCCGTGTTCGCTAATCCGTAGTACATGTTTCGAGTTGCAAATATTAGCAATGTAACCAAGATCAAATACCCAAAAGCTCTGCGAGCTCTAGTAAGGTACACATCAATAACATATATATCACATATACCTTTGTTCACCTTGCCATCCTTCTTATCCGCCAAATACTTGGGGCAGTTCCGCTTCAAAGGACTACCGCTTGCGAGAGAAGCACTCGGCCTCAGGTTTAGGTCCGACTTGGGTTTCTTCTCCGAGCAACAACTTGCTTGTTGTTCTTCTTGAAGTTCCCTTCTTCTTCCTTTGCCTTTCTTCTTGAAACTAGTGGTCTTATTGACCATCAACACTTGATGCTCCTTCTTGATTTCTACCTCCGCAGCTTTTAGCATTGCGAAGAGCTCAGGCATAGTCTTTACCAACCCTTGCATATTATAGTTCATCACGAAGCCTTTGTAGCTTGGTGGCAGTGATTGAAGAATTCTATCAATGACACAATCATCCGGAAGATTAACTCCCAGTTGAGTCAAGTGATTGTAATACCCGGACATTACGAGTATGTGCTCACCGATGCACCCATTCTCTTCCATCTTGCAGCTATAGAACTTATTGGAGACTTCATATCTCTCAATCCGGGCATTCTGTTGGAATGTCAACTTCAACTCTGGAACATCTCATATGCTCCATGACGCTCAAAACGTCGTTGAAGACCCGGTTCTAAGCCGTAAAGCATGGCACATCGAACTATAGAGTAGTCATCACTTTGCTCGCCAGACGTTCTTAACGTCGCCGGTTACATCGGCCAGAAGCACTTCGCACCCAGCGGTGCATCCAGACGTAATTCTTCCGTGCAGCAATGAGGATAATCCTCGAGTTACGGACCCAATCCGTATAATTGCTACCATCATCTTTCAACTTTGCTTTCTCAAGGAACGCATTAAAATTCAACGGAACAACAAAGACGAGCCATCTATCTACAAACAAACATAGACAATCAAGATACTATCAGTACTAAGTTCATGATAAATTTAAGTTCAATTAATCATATTACTTAAGAACTCCCACTTAGACAGACATCTCTCTAGTCATCTAAGTGATCACGTGATCCAAATCAACTAAACCATAACCGATCATCACGTGAGATGGAGTAGTTTTCAATGGTGAACATCTTATGTTGATCATATCTACTATATGATTCACGCCGACCTTTCGGTCTCCGTGTTCCGAGGCCATATCTGCATATGCTAGGCTCGTCAAGTATAACTTTGAGTATTCTGCGTGTGCAAAACTGGCTTGCACCCATTGTAGATGGACGAGAGCTTATCACACCCGATCATCACGTGGTGTCTCGCACGATTTAACTTTGGCAACGGTGCATACTCGGGAGAACACTACTTGATAATTTTAGTGAGAGATCATCTTAAAATGCTACCGTCAATCAAAGCAAGATACGATGCATAAAGGATAAACATCACATGCAATCAATATAAGTGATATGATATGGCCATCATCATCTTGTGCTTGTGATCTCCATCTCCGAAGCACCGTCGTGATCACCATCGTCACTGGCGCGACACCTTGATCTCCATCGTAGAATCGTTGTCGTTTTACGCCATCTTTTGCTTCTACGACTATCGCTACCGCTTAGTGATAAAGTAAAGCAATTACAGGGCGTTTGCATTTCATACAATAAAGCGACAACCATATGGCTCCAGCCGATTGCCGATAACTTCGTTACAAAACATGATCATCTCATACAATAAAATATAGCATCACGTCTTGACCATATCACATCACAACATGCCCCGCAAAAACAAGTTAGACGCCCTCTACTTTGTTGTTGCAAATTTTACGTGGCTGCTACGGGCTTAAGCAAGAACCAATCTTACCTACGCATCAAAACCACAACGATACTTCGTCAAATAGACTCGCTTTTAACCTTCTCAAGGACCGGGCGTAGCCACACTCAGTTCAACTAAAGTGAGAGAGACAGACACCCGCCAGCCACCTTTAAGCACGAGTGCTCGTAGAACGGTGAAACCAGTCTCGCGTAAGCGTCGCGTAATGTCGGTCCGGCCGCTTCATCTCACAATACCGCTGAACCAAAGTATGACATGCTGGTAGGCAAGTATGACTTGTATCGTCCACAACTCACTTGTGTTCTACTCGTGCAAAACATCAAACCATAAAAACCTGGCTCGGATGCCACTGTTGGGGAACGTAGTAATTTCAAAAAATTTCCTACGCACACGCAAGATCATGGTGATGCATAGCAACGAGAGGGAGAGTGTTGTCTACGTACCCTCGTAGATCGAAGCGGAAGCGATCACAACGTAGAGGAAGTAGTCGTACGTTCTCCTCGCGATCCAACCGATCCCAGCGCCGTTACTCCGGCGCCTCCGAGTTCTTGACACACGTACAGCTCGGTGGCGCCTCCTCGGGCTCCGATCCAAAGAAGCTCGGGGAGAGAGTTCCACAAGACGACGGCAGGTGGCGATCTTGATGTTCTACCGATGTAGGGCTTCGCCTAAGCACCGCAACGATATGACCGAGGTGGATTATGGTGGGGGGGGGGCACCGCACACGGCTAAGGAACGATCTCAAGGATCAACTTGTGTGTCCTAGTGTGCCCCCTGCCCCAGATATAAAGGAGCAAGGGGAGGCCGGCCGGCCCTAGAGGGCGCTGAAGGAGGGGAGTCCTCCTCCTAGTGGGAGTAGGACTCCCTTTCCTAGTCTAACTAGGAAGGAGGAAGGGGAAGGAAGGAGAGGAGAGGAGAGGGAAGGGGGCCGCCTCCTCCTGTCCTATTCGGACTCCCCATGGGGCGCCACCTCTGGCGCAGCCCTCTCTCTCCCTCTTGGCCCATTAAGGCCCATTACTTCCCGGGGTTCCGTAACCCCTCCCACTCCGACTCTTTTTCTCCGAAACTTCGGAACCTTTCCGATCCGAATATAGCCGTCCAATATATCAATCTTTATGTCTCGACCATTTTGAGACTCCTCGTCATGTCCGTGATCACATCCGGACTCGAACTCCTTCGGTACATCAAAATACACAAACTCATAATATAACCGCCATCGAAACCTTAAGCGTGCATGGACCCTACGGTTCGAGAACAATGTAGACATGACCGAGACACGTCTCCGGTCAATAACCAATAGCGGACCTGGATGCCCATATTGGCTCCTACATATTCTACTGAAGATCTTTATCGGTCGATCCGCATAACGACATACGTTGTTCCCTTTGTCATCGGTATGTTACTTGCTCGAGATTCGATCGTCGGTATCCAATACCTAGTTCAATCTCGTTCATCGGCAAGTCTCTTTACTCGTTCCGTAATACATCATCTCACAGCTAACTCATTAGTTGTAATGCTTGCAAGGCTTAAGTGATGTGCATTACCGAGAGGGCCCAGATACCTCTCCGACAATCAAGTGACAAATCCTAATCTCGAAATCGCCAACCCAACATCCGCCTTTGGTGACACTGTAGTAGTACTCTTTATAATCACCCGCTTATGTTGTGACGCTTGGTAGTACCCAAAGTGTTCCTCCGTAAACGGAGTTGCATAATCTCATAGTTATAGGAACATGTATAAGTCATGGATAAAAGCAATAGCAACATACTAAACGATCGGGTGCTAAGCTAATGGAATGGGTCATGTCAATCGATCATTCAACTAATGATGTGACCTTGTTAATCAAATGACAACTCCTTTGTCTATGGTTAGGAAACTTTAACCATCTTTGATTAACAAGCTAGTCTAGTAGAGGCATACTAGTGACACTCTGTTTGTCTATGTATTCACACATGTATTATGTTTCCGGTTTATACAATTCTAGCATGAATAATAAACATTTATCATGAAATAAGGAAATAAATAATAACTTTATTATTGCCTCTAGGGCATATTTCCTTCACAACCTTCCGGTACCAAAGAAGTCTAGGAAGAGACCGAGGAAAGGCAAAAAACCTGCTTCTATGATCCAAATTACCTCAACAAATTTCGGGTTCAAGACCGTATAGATATCCCCGGTGCAGCAAAATGGCATATCGCCGGTGAACAAATCCTACCTGAAGCAGCGATAGGGGCCAGATTCGGCGATGTAAGGAGACTTCATGACGATGTGATGCGGAGAGATAAAGGCCTCCTTGCCTTAGAAAATCCAGGATACCCACTCTACGTGGTTAACGTGCCGCGGCAATTGTCGTACGTCAACACATTCCCCATGGACAAGTTCTTCCTTCGATTGGATTACATCTTTGACATGTATCACTTGAAGAAGCTGGATTTTACGTTTGTCCGCCTTTATGCCTTGCACATGAACTACCTCATCGAGGTTGAGCAGATACCTTTTATCTGTGTCGCTGACCCATACTTCATGCACGAGGGCTTCTTGGCAGTCTGCGCAAAGCACTGTGAATATGCGAGGGACTACCTCATCAATTTCATGCTCGCCAATAAGGACAAGGAGGTGATTCTCGTGCCTTATCATCCCCTGTAAGTCATCCGCGCGGATATCCTTCCTTCGATTTCAATCATTCATTTGCACGGTGGAGGCTAATTAATTTGAGGTGTACTTATTTTGCGCAGCGGCGGGCGCGCCATCCTCATCATCCTCTACCCTCGATACTCCCACACTCTTTACTTGGACTCGTCGAAGAACATTACCAAAAAGGATTACACCCACATCAAGTATGTTCTCGATAGTGCTATATTTTACTACGGCAAATGGGGTGGAGAGGTCAACGACAAGAAGACAAGGAACAGCAGGCCCGCCTTCAGCCATAAGACCGACTTATGCTGCATCCAGCAACCGAGTGATTATCTTAATGATGGATTCTATGTACTACACCACATGTTGGAGTACAAACGGGATCACCAGAACCTTCGAATGTCACCTAAATCCAGCGATGCCCATATTCTGCAATGGGCAAAGGACTTAGGAGATATCGAGGATCATCGACTTCGAGCTGAGTTCTATCACATCCAGCGCGAACTTGCCCAAATCATCATGAAGGAGGTCGTTGAAAAAACAGGGATGTTCTACGAAGAAGGACAAATGTCGCGAGAAGACGTCCGAACACGCATAGCCTCTCAGCGTCTCGACATGAAGCCTTTCACTAAGCTCGGGGACTATCTCCCTGACATGGATGGATGGCACGACATGTTGGAGTGATTGTCGATATATGACAATGTGTCCGTTTAGTCCATACTTTCTGTATGACAAAACTTTGAGTTATGCACGGCGAAACTTTATTTGTGATGTAGTTAAACCGTCATCCTCCTCGACTAGCAAAGATCACTCTAGTTAGGGCATTTTGGGTACGATGAACTTTGTTATTTATGCTTATGATATGTTGCTTCTATTTTTGCCAAGTCTGTCCCTTTTTGTTGCTCAACTATATATGTTGCATATCATCGACTCATGTGACGATGCAGGTGCATAGATCATTGATAGCGAAGAAGTGCTACGCCAGGAGTATACGACGAGTGGCCAGAGTGTCAGGCCCAGGTGTACCGGTTTCCGGTTTCCGAGCGACAGCCAGTAGTTAGTTTAGGTTCACGCTAATGCGAGAAAGGGATACGAACTCATGTACTTCATAGTTCTGCTCTCACTCATAGTGATAACTCTTCTCGCGTATATCATTGTTTAGATGGATGATGATGTAGTTGCAAGTAATAGAGACTTGTATCGCTATTTTCGAGATGATGATGAGAGACCACTTTGTGTTGGATGATGATTATGATGATGACATGATTTGATGAGACTATTTGTATGTATATGCTATGATTACATTTGTATGTGTAGGATATGCTAAAGATTATTGTATAAAGCCTATTCAAATACAAAACAAATATGTAGAAAAAAACAGAAACTAATAAAACTAGCAGTAGCGCTTCCTGCTAAAAAGCGCTGCAGATATTAGCAGCAGCGCTCTGCACTAAAGCGCGCTATTGCTAGCCATGTATAGTAGTAGCGTGGGATGACAGGCGCTACTGCTACACGTTAGTTGTAGCACCTTATCAGTAGCGCGTCGTCCTGCACTACTGATAGGCAAAATACCCGTGCTATTGCTAGGGTTTTCCCTAGTAGTGGGTCCACATTCCTAATCCATGCCATGCCAAACATTGAACTTTCCTGAAACATTCATCTTCAAGTGGCATTAGCTCAATGAGCTATATGTTTTTAATCATTACCAAAACCACCCAGGGATAATTGCACTTTCAATCTCCCCCTTTTTGGTAATTGATGATAACATATAGATCAAAGCTTCGACAAATGATAATAAGAATTAAATACATCATCGCTTTGAGAAGTATGTGATAAGCAAGAGCTTCCCCTAAATTTGTGCATTATTTAAGATTTGCTTTTGAATGCAAATGCACAATCGATTAGTATTATGGGTTACTCTTCCATGTCACATACATCTTGGTGGAGCGCTCAAAATGATAACAATTAAAAGCATGCACTCATCACCATGAAAAGTGAATGATCATATATGGATACAAGAGATAATGTCATTCAAACACACATTAAAGTAGCATATGATCAACCACATGATCATCCAAGTATCTCACAAAAGGCATAATGTATCAAGCAAACACACATTAAAGTTCAACAAAATAAAGTGCAAGAGAGACAAAAAGCAACACACTCTCTCTCTCTCTCTCGAAGACTATGATCTATACATATTTCTCCCCCTTTGGCAACAAGTTACCAAAAAGTTCAAATATGCATAGTGCTATGCATCTCTCAGGCTTGTTCTCCATGAGGTGGGGTAGTGATGACTCCAAGAACGAAGGCTTCAGCTGATGTAGCTGGAGTTGTTGGAGTGGCTGCTGGAGGTGGCATTGAAGTTGTGGCTGCTGGTGCAGATGTAGTAGCTCGTGTATCTAGAACTGGCACTGCAACAGACCTTTGACCTCTTGGCACATACTGAAAAGCTTCTGTAGTTGCCTTGCCCTTCTTCTCCTCTGCTTCCTCCTGGAGCTGCTCAACTACTAACTGAATCTTAGTTACTTTTACATCAAGATCATAGAATTTTTGCTCAATGATCCTCTCCAAACTCTCCTGATTCTGAGTTAGGGTGGCCAAGCCCTTCTCAATCCTCAAGGTAGATTGGATCAGAAATCCAAGTTGATCTTGTTTGCTCTTCAAGAACACCTGAGATGCCTCTTCAACACTTGGCATCTTTGCAGCTTTCTCTGCCCTTGCCTTTGCTCTCTTCTCATGTGCTTGCACTGATGAAGGGTCATTCTCATCCATCACAACTGTGTTGTCTTCAGAATCTAGCTTGAGAGGTAAGTGTTCCTTGTCCAACAAATAAGTGCATGTGCCCATCTTTGAGTTGATGAGCACCTGAATTTGTGGAGCATACCCACAAGACCTCTTCTGATCAGCAACTGTCCTCTTGATTGTTTCTACAATCAGACTCATCACCTTGAATTTCTAAGGGACATAAAAAATGTGCAGCAAGTTGATTGAATGTCCTCTTATCATCCTGTGATCTCCAGGCTTGGGCAAAAGAGTATGCCTCGGGATGGTGTTGATTGTAGGCAGACCAGACAACAGATACTTCACTAAGCCCAACTTATGAGTTTCCAGGGCTGCATCAGGAATTTCCTTGTACATACTAGCCATGGAGTTGTGGTGTTTCTTCTTCTTGGCATACACATCCAAGTCACCCTCATGAGCTATTGGTGCATTGATCAGCTTGGCCCATTCATCAACAGTTCATTGGTACCTAGTACCTTTAGACATCCACATTGTCCTTCCATTAGGATAGAAGTGAGCAGTGGAGTAAAATTGCATGATCAGCTCATCATTCCGCTTGGTGAGCTTTTGTCCAACAAACTTGTCAACTCCACAAGCCTTGAAGCTATCATAGACACCTGGGAAGTGATCTTCATTCTCTCTGATGTATGTCTAGTCAACCCATCTCATGTCACAGATAATAGGCTTCTTGTCAAGCAGAATTGTCTCATAGAAGTCTTGTTGTTCTTTAGTTCCATAGCAGTTCTCCTTCTCACAGCATACAGATCACTATTTCTCCAATCTCAGGCCTGCATCCTTTCTGATGCTCATGTCCTCTGCCACTGGATGAGTGTCATTGTGGTCTGGCATCTTTGGTTTGAGCTTTCTCAGCACTCGGGCTTCAGCTTCTTATTCTTCAGCTTCAGGCACTGGGGTGTTGTTCTTCTCTCAGTAGGAATGTTTCTTATGCTTCTCTTGGGTGCAGACTTGGTGGCTAGAGCAGCATCTTTGGGAGCAGATTTGGGCTTAGGAGCAGCCTCGGACTTGATTGCATCTCCCATAAGCTTTTGGGATTTGGGTGCTGGAGCAGCATCCTCTTCCTCTTCCTCTTCAAAATCTCTCACCATGGTTGACTTTCCAAGAACTTTAGCAGTAGTGGTTCTTGCCCTCTTCTTCTTCTTGTCATCACCAGCTGCTTCACCATCATCATATTCTAGAGTGAACTTCATGGTTTCTCCTGTGCCAACTTTTCTTGGCTTGGATGTTGGGATTCTCCTAGCTGGTGCCTTCTTGTTCAGGCCGGGCTTTGTAGATGCAGCAGTGCCAAACTCCATATTCACCACCTTCCTCTTTGAGATGGCCTCACCCTCAGCTGCAACATAATCCTCATCTTCAGAATCTGAGGTTCTCTTCTTCCTTGCTCTAGTGGCTGCCTTGGGCAAGTTACTAGGTGTGCTCCTACTGCCCTCATCATAGCTACTTGAGGTACTAGTGTCCTCGCTCATTTGCACTTGCTCTTCAGACTTATTCTGGCTATCACTTTGGTCAGACATCTTGGCGAGCAAACCGACAAAGAAACCCTCGTGAATAGATTATAGATGAGGTAGAGTAGATGAGCATCACAAAGTACAGAGATTTTGCAAAACAAATGAGTCAAAAACTTACTTTTAGTTCTCTACAGAAATGATCTCGGAGTGATGACCCACAAGTATAGGGGATCTATCGTAGTCCTTTCGGTAAGTAAGAGTCTCGAACCCAATGAGGAGCAGAAGGAAATGACAAGCGGTTTTCAGTAAGGTTTTCTCTACAAGCACTGAAATTGTAGTTAACAGATTGTTTTGTGATAAGATAAATTGTAACGGGTAACAAGCAATGAAGGTAAATAAAGTGCAGCAAGGTGGCCCAATCCTTTTTGTAGCAAAGGACAAGCCTGGACAATTTCTTATAATGAGAAAAGAGCTCCCGAGGACACATGGGAATTATCGTCAAGCTAGTTTTCATCACGCTCATATGATTCGCGTTCGGTACTTTGATAATTTGATATGTGGGTGGACCGGTGCTTGGGTACTGCCCTTACTTGTACAAGCATCCCACTTATGATTAACCCCTATTGCAAGCATCCACAACTACAAAAGAAGTATTAAGGTAAACCTAACCACAACATTAGACATATGGATCCAAATCAGCCCCTTACGAAGCAACGCATAAACTAGGGTTTAAGCTTCTGTCACTCTAGCAACCCATCATCTACTTATTACTTCCCAATGCCTTCCTCTAGGCCCAAATAATGGTGAAGTGTCATGTAGTCGTCGTTCACATAACACCACTAGAGGAAAGACAACATACATCTCATCAAAATATCGAACGAATACCAAATTCACATGACTGCTAATACCAAAACTTCACCCATGTCCTCAGGAACAAACGTAACTACTCACAAAGCATATTCATGTTCATAATCAAAGTAGTAATAATATGCATTAAGGATCTGAACATATGATCTTCTACCAAGTAAACCAATTAGCATCAACTACAAGGAGTAATCAACACTACTAGCAACCCACAGGTACCAATTTGTGGTTTTGATATAAGATTGGATACAAGAGATGAACTAGGGTTTGAGAGGAGATGGTGCTGGTGAATATGTTGATGGAGATTGACCCCCTCCCGATGAGAGGATCGTTGGTGATGACGATGGTGATGATTTCCCCCTGCCAGAGGGAAGTTTCCCTGGCAGAACAGCTCTACCGGAGCCCTAGATTGGTTCCGCCTCGTGGCGACAGAATTTTGTCCCGTAAGCTTGCCTCTGATTTTTTTTCAGGGTGAAAGCCTTCATATAGCAGAAGATGGGCACCGGAGGGCCACCAGGGGGCCCAGGAGATAGGGGCGCACCCCCCACCCTCCTGGCCAGGGTGTGGGTCCCCTCTGGTGTTTTCTTCGCTCAATAATTCTTATTAATTCCAAAATTAACTTCCGTGGAGTTTCAGGATTTTGGAGCAGTGCAGAATAGGTTTCTAATATTTGCTCCTTTTCCAGCCAGAATTCCAGCTGCCGGCATTCCCCTTGTAAAATAAGAGAGAATAGCCATAAGTATTGAGATATAATGTGTAATAGCAACCCATAATGCAATAAATATTGATATAAAAGCATGGTGCAAAATGGACGTATCAACTCCCCCAAGCTTAGACCTCGCTTGTCCTCAAGCGGAAGCCGAAATCGAAAAATATGTCCACATGTTTAGAGATAGAGGTGTCGATAAAAATAAAATATGGACATGAGGGCATCATGATCATTCTTATAACAACAACATATATAGATTTTATCATATGATTTCTTATGCTCAAGTAACGATCAATTCACAATGTCAAGTATGGTTTAGAAACTTCATTGGGAACTAACAAACTATAATCTCAGTCATTGAAGCAATTGCAATTTATCATAACATCAGAAAGAGTCAAGAATAGAGCTTTTCAGCAATTCCACATACTCAACTATCATATAGTCTTCTACAATTGCTAACACTCACGCAATACTTGTGGTTATGGAGTTTCAACCAGACACTGAGAAAGATAGGGGCTTATTGTGTTGCCTCCCAACGCATTCACCTTTGGGTGATGTCAACAATAATAGTTCATGCTAACTTACATCCAATTGGATTTATATATATAAAGATCTTTCAAACATGAGGAGCTTGCCAAAGGATAAAATGAAAAAGGGAAAGGTGAATATCACTCAAGCATAAAGTAAAAACATAAAGTGAAAGATAGGCCCTTCGCAGAGGGAAGCAGAGGTTGTCATGTGCTTTTAGGGTTGGATGCATAAAATCTTAATGCAAAAGAACGTCACTTTATATTGCCACTTGTATATGGACCTTTATTATGCAGTCTGTCGCTTTTATTGCTTCCATAACAAGATCGTATAAAGCTTATTTTCTCTGCACTAATAAGTCATACATATTTAGAGAGCAATTTTTATTGCTTGCAACATGACAACTTACTTGAAGGATCTTAATCAATCCATAGGTAGGTATGGTGGACTCTTATGGCAAAAACTAGGTTTAAGGATATTTGGAAGCACAAGTAGTATCTCTACTTGGTGCAAGGAGTTTGGCTAGCATGAGGGAGAAAGGCAAGCTCAACATGTTGGGAAGATCAATGACTATATACTTCAACTGAGATGTGAGAAAACATAAACCATTACGTTGTCTTCCTTGTCCAACATCAACTCTTTTAGCACGTCATACTTAATGAGTGCTCCCGATCATAAAATATGTCCAAGATAATATATTTGTATGTGAAAACCTCTCTTTCCTTATTACTTCCTATTAGTTGCAACGATGACCAAAACTACGTTTGTCAGCTCTCAACAACTTTTATGCCTCATACTTTCTATGTGTGAAGTCATTACTATCCATAAGATCAATATGAACTCTTTTATTCTTTTTATTCTTTCTACTTTCTCAAGTTCATGGCAAGATAGTAAAGCCCTTGACTAAACACTAATCTTTATTATAGATAGCTCATGGACTTGATTACATAAAGAGATCACAAAGCAAAACTCAAAACTAATTGATACTAAAACTTCAATCTACTAGATCAAGATACTACTAAAAGGATCGAACTAAAATAAAATGGTAAAGATAGGAGTGTGATGGTGATACGATACCAGGGCACCTCCCCCAAGCTTGGCAGTTGCCAAGGGGAGTGCCCATACCCAAGTGATTATGTCTCCTTCTTTATAGTTGGTGTTGTGATCTTCTTGGCGATGATGCCCCTCAGGATACGATTCTCCTCCTCAAGCTTATTGACTTGTTGTTTGAGGTCCATATTTTCTTTGTGGAGCTTGCCCGTAACGGCTAAAGCTCCCTTTACCCAAGGATGCTGCATAGCTTCTGGAGAACAAGTGACGCTCTTTTTCATATTTTCATAAGAAAGAAATTTAACATAGGAAGGGATGACCGAATTTGGGAGGACCGAGCTATGTAGTTCCCCCATCATGAATCCTTCTTGGAAGCGAGAAGTAACTTCTTGATCTTCCTCCATGGCATCTATCCTTTTCAAGTCGGCCTCCATCCCATCCTCGGTTGATGGTCCAAAGTGATAAGCATCGCTATTTGCTCCTGGACCTGGTGTCGGGTGAGACACCCGACTCTCCCCGACTGACTCTTGAGAAGACATCTTGCTCTTAATCTGCAACAGGAACAACTCAAAACAAAAACAGAGGATATTTGCATGATACGGTGGTCAAAGCCTTCGGGAGATTATATAATGAATTTTTACCGACCAAAATACGTAATGTGCAAGAAAACAGAGTCCGGGAGGCACACGAGGTGGCCACGAGACAGGGGGGCGCACCCAGGAAGGGTGGGGGCGCCCTCCACCCTCGTGGAGGCCTCGTGTCCTTCCCGGACTACTTCTTTCTTTCCCAAATTCTTAAATATTCCAAAACGGATAAAAATTTCCATTAGAACTATTTTGGAGTCGGTTTACTTACCGTACCACATACCTATTCCTTTTCGGAGTCTGAAATGATCTGGAAAGTGTCCCTTATGTATTCCTCTGACGGTCTCAACAATATTAGTTTCAACATTGATAGGATTACCTGAGATATAATGTTTAATTCTTTGACCGTTCACCACCCTCGGACTTGTGCCTTCGAAGTTGTTGATTTTTATGGCACCGGAATGATATACCTCCTCGATAACGTAAGGACCTTCCCATTTAGAGAGAAGTTTTCCTGAAAAAAATCTTAAACGAGAGTTGAATAATAACTCATAATCACCTACGTTAAACTCACGCTTTTGTATCCTTTTGTCATGCCAGCGTTTGACTTTTTATTTGAATAGCTTAGCATTCTCATAGGCTTGGGTTCTCCATTCATCAAGTGAGCTAATACAAAATAACCTCTTCTCACTCGCAAGTTTGAAGTCATAGTTGAGCTCTTTAATAGCCCAATATGCTTTATGTTCAAGTTCAAGAGGTAAGTGACATGCTTTTCCATAAACCATCTTATACGGAGACATACCCATAGGATTTTTGTATGCAGTTCTATAGGCCCATAATGCATCATCAAGTTTTTTGGACCAATTCTTTCTAGATCTATTGACAGTCTTTTGCAAAATTAATTTGAGCTCTCTATTGCTCAACTCTACTTGACCACTAGATCATGGGTGATAAGGAGATGCGATTCTATGATTAACATCATACTTAGCAAGCATCTTACGGAAAGCACCATGAATAAAATGTGAACCACCATCAGTCATAAGATATCTAGGGACTCCAAACCTCGGAAAAATAACTTCTTTAAGCAATTTAATAGAAGTGTTATGGTCAGTGATACGTCTCCAACGTATCTATAATTTTTGATTGCTCCATGCTACTTTATCTACTGTTTTGGACTATATTGGGCTTTATTTTCCACTTTTATATTACTTTTGGGACTAACCTATTAACCGGAGGCCCAGCCCAGAATTGTTGTTTTTTGCTTTTTTAGTATTTCAAAGAAACAGAATATCAAACGGAGTCCAAACGGAATGAAACCTTCGGGATCGTGATTTTCCAACCAAACATGATCCAGGAGACATAGACCCTACTCCAAGTAGTGCCCGAGGAGGTCACGAGGGTGGAGAGCGCCCCCTGGGCGCGCCCCCTACCTCGTGGGCCCCTCGGAGCTCCACCGACGTACTCCTTCCTCCTATATATACCTACGTATCCCCGAACGATCAGAACGGGAGCCAAAAACCTAATTCCACCGCCGCAACCTTCTGTATCCACGAGATCCCATCTTGGGGCCTATTCCAGAGCTCCGTCGGAGGGGGCATCCACCACGAAGGGCTTCTACATCAACACCATAGCCCCTCTGATGAAGTGTGAGTAGTTTACTTCAGACCTTCGGGTCCATAGCTAGTAGCTAGATGGCTTCTTCTGTCTTTTTGGATCTCAATACAATGTTCTCCCCCTCTCTCGTGGAGATCTATTCGATGTAATCTTCTTTTTGCGGTGTGTTTGTTGAGACCGATGAATTATGGGTTTATGATCTAGTATCATCTATGGAAAATATTTGATTCTTCTATGAATTCTTTTATGTATGATTGAGTTATCTTTGCAAGTCTCTTCGAATTATCCTTTTTGGTTTGACTAACTAGATTGGTAGTTCTTGCAATGGGAGAAGTGCTTAGCTTTGGGTTCAATCTTGCGGTGTCCTTACCTAGTGACAGAAGGGGTAGCAAGGCACGTACTGTATTGTTGCCATCGAGGATAACAAGATGGTTTTTTTTATCATATTGCATGAATTTATCCCTCTAAATCATGTCATCTTGCTTACGGCGTTACTCTGTTTTTAACTTAATACTCTAGATGCATGCTGGATAGCGGTCGATGAGTGGAGTAATAGTAGTACATGCAGAATCATTTCGATCTACTTGTTTTGGACATGATGCCTATATACATGATCATTGCCTAGATATACTGATAACTATGCTCAATTCTGTCAATTGCTCAACAGTAATTTGTTCACCCACCATAGAATCTCTATGCTCTTGAGAGAAGCCACTAGTGAAACCTATGGCCCCCGGGTCTATTCTCATCATATCAATCTATATCACTTTATTTACTTGCTTTGTTTTTACTTTGCCTTTACTTTTTACTTTGAATCTACCTATCAAAAATACCAAAAATATTATCTCTATCAGATCTCACTCTCGTAAGTGATCATGAAGGTATTGACAACCCCTAAGCGTTGGTTGCGAGTTGCTATCGTTTTGTGTAGGTACGAGGGACTTGTGCGTGGTCTCCTCTTGGATTGATACCTTGGTTCTCAAAACTGAGGAAATACTTACGCTACTTTGCTGCATCATCCTCTCCTCTTCGGGGAAATCCAACGCAGTGCTCAAGAGGTAGCAAGAAGAATTTCTGGTGCCGTTGCCGGGGAGGCTCACGCAAGCAAGTGAACCATACCAAGTACCCATCGCAATCCCTATCTCTCGCATTACATTATTTGCCATTTGCCTCTCGTTTTCCTCTCCCCCACTTCACCCTTGCCATTTTATTTGCCCTCTCTTTCCCAATCTCCTCCTCTCTTTCTCGTTTGCCTTTTTTCCCTTTGCCTTTCTGTTTGCTTGTGTGTTGGATTACTTGTTGCCATGGCGCAAGATAATACCAAATTGTGTGATTTCTCGAATACCAATAATAATGATTTCCTTAGTACTCCGATTGCTCCTCTTAATAATGATGAGTCTTGTGAAATAAATACCGCTTTCTTGAATCTTGTTATGAAAGATCAATTCGCCGGCCTTCCTAGTGAAGTTCCTCTACTCATCTAAACAATTTTGTTGATTTGTGTGATATGCAAAAGAAGAAAGATACGGATAACAATATGGTCAAATTGAAGTTATTTCCGTTTTCACTTAGAGATCGTGCTAAAGTTTGGTTTTCATCTTTGCCTAAAAATAGTATTGATTCTTGGAACAAGTGCAAAGATGCTTTTATCTCTAAGTATTTTCCTCCCGCTAAGATTATCTGTCAGGACCCCGACTCAATGTCACATCGATCTAGCCTGTAACACATCATATCACTTTGCGGCCTCATGCACGGTAACCCAACGGGTGTCGCCTTACCTTAGCCCGGGACCGTTTGCGCCTTTTGGCACACGCATATGATAGTGTCGCTAGCATCCATATGAAAAGGAGCCCGGGCTGACATGACTAGTCGTAAACCCAAAGTGGCACAGACTTACGAGGACAGCATCCATGACCCGAAGATCGAACGTGTCGGTCATCGCAAGTAAGTTCCGGCTGTAGCATTTGGGCTAGCAGACTCGATAAACCGGGCAGAAGGGCTAACAGGACTCGGTACTCATTGCGTGACATTTCCCGTAGGGACGCACACGAGAACGAAGAAGGACACATGCCGCCAGCCTAAATGTTCCGGAGCAAGAGCAAGCTACCAAGGCTCAAGGAGACACTAGGAGACATTTCCGGTAAGAGAGGCTACTAAAGATAAACAACTAGATAGTCAGATCCCACACATACCAAGCATTTCGATCATACACACAATATGCTCGATATGTGTAAATACAACAAGGCATCACAACATGACTCTACAACACAAGTACTTTATTTAAAGGCTCAGAGAGCCATACATAGCATACACACAAGTACGGGTCACACGACCCACATACAAGTCATACAAGCATACAAGCCACAGCGGAAGTGTTTTGTCTGAGTACGCATAACTAGTAAAATAAAAGAGGCTTGGGTAAGCCTAGCTATACTACATGGTCCTTCACTTGCTCAGGGTCACCACCTGGGCCTTAGTCTACTCGTCGATGTCAACGTCTACGAAGAACCCGTCGGAAGGGTTTGTGGCATCTTCTGAAAAATGTAAATTATAGCAACATGAGTACAAAGGTACTCAAAGAAGACTTACATCGATCCTACATACATGCAAATTATCAAGAAGGGTTTGTGGGGTTATTGCAGCAAGCCAGCTTTGACTCATGGCTAAACTATCCTCACGAGACACCAACTTGAAATAGTTTTATGACTCAAGTCCACTACTCATCACTTCAATACACCACCGAGGATCCACCTCCGCCTTCCTACGGAAGAGCCATCCTCGGCACTCACGCTTATCTTGAGGCTTTTAGTAGTATCCATTTACTTGTCTATGAACCGTATAGGCAACCAAGTAGTCCTTTACATGACGCGCTATTCAATAGATGATGTTAACCTGCAGGGTGTACTTCTTCATACATGTTTCCACCACTTAGCGCCGCACACGACATGTGCTCAAGCAGACTTCAAGCGAAAGCCGACGTGGGTGTAGACCACGACCTACCTAGACACTCAAGTCTCTAGTCCAGTTTATCGCCTATTTGGGTTCCATCTATGAGGAGTTCCTACCAAGTTTCGCTCACAGCCCCAAACGATGTGAACAGGGTTCCCGAGATACCAAACGGGCATCCGGTACACCGTGCCACGTACCTACCGCATCACAGCCCACCCCTACGGTCATGTGTCCACGGCCTCCCAGAGGCTACAAACACCGAAACTACTTGCAACTCCCGGACAGAGGACTAGTGTGAATAAGAAGTCGAGCGGGTCGTATTTCAGGCCCAATGTATGGTAGTAGCTGATTCTTAAATCACACATACAGATCTCGATGCTTAAGGACGGCCTCAATGAAACAACCCACCATGTACTCCTACATGGCCTTTCATCGATACCTTTACCAAGTCGTGTTCAACACCTTACTCTCATACCGACTCGATCATTTCACTCTAGCCATCACCCGATGAACCGCACTGACACGACTCTAAGCATAGCAGGCATAGCAAGGTAGGATCAACACAATCATATGGCTCAATCAACTCCTACACATGCTAGTGGGTTTCATCTAGTTACTGTGGCAATGACAAGTGATGCAGAGGAAATGGGTTCAACTACCGCAGCACACAGCAGTTTGAATCGTGTTGTCTTAATGCAGTAAACGAGAGCAGGAGCAAGAACATGGGATTTTATCGATATGATCAAATGGTTGGTTGCTTGCCTGACGGGTCGGTGCACGGTATTGCTCTTCGTCGGGTTATCACGGTACTCCTCGGGCGTAACTCGCGCAGAGAACACCGATACACAAGCATTACCAAACAATATGCAACAATATGATGCATGCATGAGACATGGCATATATGAGTGTGTTGGGCTAATGCAACTAAGACCAGATGGGTTTGAAGCATTTTGAACCAAAGATGCAATTTCCAAACTCATATATGATCATTTAAGGTGCTTAAACTTGTTCTGCCATAAACAGTAGGTTAGCTTGCTTAAACATGCATGAAACCAGTACAGATGGATAGATTGGATTTTTCTGATCATTTTTCATATATAATTTGTTTCATTTGGAGTTACAGATTAATTTCTATGAATTTTTGAAGTTTGAAACATTTTCTGGAATTTCCTGTGTAAAAATAATTCCAGTAAATTAAATTACTGCGTCAGCACTATGTCATGATGACGTCGTTGGTCAACGGACGGTCAGGTCAAACTGACCATGGGTCCCGCATGTCGATGGGTAATTAAACTAATTAAATTAAGTTTTAACTAAATTGATTTAGTTAGCGAGAGGGGCCCACATGTCATAGACCCGGGGTCAACCCGGCCCACCCGTGGTCAAGGTCGTGGTCAAACCCGTCGGCGTTTAGCCGCCGGCGAGCGCGCGGGCGGCGAAGTGTATTTGGCCGTTCCGCCACCAAATGGGTCATGAGGCCATCGGAATGGAGTTGAGGACGAGCCGCAGCTCTTGGCGGAGTCCGTTGGGGTCGGGGTGGCCGGAGTTGGCGCCGGCGGCGACTTTGGCGGCCACCGGAGTTCGGGTGAAGGCGAACTCGAGGTAGAGTGTGCGGTGAGGTGCGGGGAGTGCACAGTTAGCTCCAACGCGACGTGGTGAGCGCGATGGACACGGTGAGGTGGCCGGAGGATGGCCGGGAGCACGTCGGCGACGAGGTCCGCGACGCGCGTCGCGGTGATCTTCGTCGCGGTGGCTACGGCTCGGGAGCGAGGGAGAGAAGGTAGGAGGGTAGCTAGGCTCACAAAGCGCTCGTAGAGGCCACCGGCGGGTCGGGACGAGCCGAGGCGGCGACGGCGTTGAAGGGATCTCCGGCGACGGGACTCGGCGAGGTTGGTGCGGTGGACTCGGGCCTTGCGAGCACACGGGCTCGGCTAGCTCGATGAAGTGGACGGCGGCGGAGCTCTGACACGACGAGACGACGACGGGCGGCGGGGAGCGTGGTTACGACGGAGGAGCGGCGGCGGTGGCGTCGGCCATGGCTGGGGAGCGCGAGGGGGACGAGCTGGAGAGGAGAGGGGGCGTCTGGGGGGTTCGGGGGAGAGAGGGGGAGTGATCCCCGTCGTGGCGTGACGAAGGAAGCGGCGAGGCGGCGAGCAGGTGCGTGGCACCCATGCGGTGCTCGCCGTCGAGCACCTTTTGCTGCTCGCTGCTGGTCGGCAAGCAGCTTCATTGGCGCAATGGCTGGGCCGGGCGGTGGTGGGCTGGCTGGTGGGCGGTGGTGGCGCCTGTAAGTTTTCCTTTTCTGCTTTTCTTTATTTAATTCTTCCGCAACTTTGTTGAATTAAATAAAATACCTAAAAGGTTCTAAAATTCACCAAACTACTCTGGTCCATTGTTGGAATATTTCCAACATGAAACATTTTAGATTGGGAATATTTGGACATTTGAAATATTTTATAAATTTTAAATGCCCAAATTCAAATAATTATGATTTAATTCAAAGACCTTGGGATGACCTAGGAAATTGTGCATCACTTTTGACAGAGGTTCGAACCAAGACAAAATGATGGACATTTTAGAAGGGCATTTCGTGTTCATCGAAAATATTTTTAGTAAACCCTAGTTTGTTTCAGAGGGGCCGAGTTTTGGCAATCCCATTTCAGCTTTACATTGAAAAAATAGACATGATGCAACACTCTAATGCAAGAACTAGCTAGGGTGTGACAACTCACCCCACTCAAAAGAATCCGTCCCGAGATTTAGGTTCCTTCGAAAGAAAGCGGGTACTCAAGTCGAAGACGATCCTCCCTTTCCCAAGTAGCTTCCTTCTCGGAATGGTGCGACCATTGAACCTTGAGAAACTTGATATTATGCCGTCGAGTGGTACGCTCGGCTTGATCGAGGATACGAACGGGGTATTCTCGATAAGTGAGATTATCTTGAAGATCAAGCGTTTCGTGGTCCACTCCACGGATAGGATCCGAGAAGCAACGCCTGAGTTGAGAAACGTGGAAGACATCGTGGACTTTGGAGAGATGCGGAGGTAGTTCCAATTGGTAGGCAACTTCTCCTCGTTTGGCAAGAATGCGAAAGGGTCCAATGTAGCGAGGAGCCAATTTGCCTTTGATACCGGAGCGATGGGTTCCTTCAAAGGAGTAACCCAAGGTAAGCCTTCTCGTCAACCTCGTAAGTCATAGCCTTATGTTTTCGGTCATATTGACTCTTTTGACGAGATTGGGCTGTTTTCAACTTTTCACGAACGATGCGAACTTGTTCTTCTGCCTCCTGGATCATATCCGGGCCAAAGAATTGTCTTTCCCGGTTTCGACCGTTAAGAGGTGTTCACACCTTCGCCCATAGAGAACTTCAAAAGGTGCTTTGCCCAAGCTAGTTTGATAGCTGTTGTTATAAGCAAATTCGGCAAATGGAAGGCATTTCTCCCAATCCATTCGACGAGATAATGAAGCTCAAGCATGACTTCTAGGATTTGGTTGACGCGTTCTACTTGACCACTTGATTGAGGGTGAAAAGCAAGCTAAAGGAAAGATGGGTTCCCATAGCGTTTTGGAAACTTTCCCAAAATCGAGAGGTGAAGAGACTTCCTCGATCCGAGTTAATTTCCAATGGAACACCATGAAGAGACACTATTCGGGAGATGTACAAGTCTGCTAGCTGACTAGCGGTTATACTCTCGCGGACAGGTAGGAAATGGGCTACTTTGGAAAGGCGGTCAATAACGACAAAGATAGCGTTATTCCCTCTCTTGGTCCTGGGAAAACCGGTGATGAAATCCATACTGATTTTATCCCATTTCCATTCAGGAATAGCTAAGGGTTGAAGGGTGCCAGCAGGCCGTTGATGCTCTGCTTTTACGCGACGACAGACGTCGCAGTTAGCAACAAATTGAGCAATGTCTCTCTTCATCCTAGTCCACCAGAACCTCTGGCGTAGGTCCTGATACATTTTAGTGCTACCGGGATGAATGGTGAGAGGAGAGTCATGAGCCTCCTTAAGGATCAGCTGCCGTATGTGCTGATTCTTGGGAACCACTAGACGGTTCTCAAAATATACAACACCATGATCATTTGTAGAGAAACATTTAGCATCTCCGCTAGCAATGTTCTCCTTAATCCGGGATATTCCTTTATCTCGTTTTTGGGCAGTGATGACTTGATCCATAAGAGTAGGTTTCGCCACCAAGGTGGAAAGGAATCCTTGAGGAACAATGTGAAGGTTAAGCTTCCGAAATTCCTCGTGGAGAAGTGGTTGACTTTGTTGCAACATTAGGTTGTTGCAATAAGATTTACGACTTAGCGCATCAGCCATGACGTTGGCTTTACCTGGGGTATAAGTTATTCCTAAGTCGAAATCTGTGATCAACTCGACCCAACGTCTTTGCCTGAGATTCAAATCTGGTTGGGTGAATATATATTTCAGACTTTGGTGATCGGTGAAGATTTCGCAACGGTTACCAAGAAGGTAATGTCGCCAGGTTTTGAGTGCATGGACTACAGCTGCAAGCTCTAGATCATGAGTTGGGTAGTTTTCCTCATGTGGGTGTAATTGCCGTGAAGCATAAGCAATTACGTGTCGATCTTGCATGAGAATACAGCCTAGCCCTTGTCGCGAGGCGTCGCAATAGATAACAAAGTCCTTAGAGAAATCTGTGGTACCAATGACGGAGCGAAGTTAAACGCCTTTTCGCCTCGAAACTGTGCTCACATTGTGGAGTCCACTCGAACTTTTTATCCTTCTTGAGGAGTTCGGTTAGAGGTTTAGCAACTTTGGAGAAGTTCTCGACAAAGCGGCGACAATAGCTCGCTAAGCCAAGGAAACTTCGGACTTGCTTGACCGATTCAGGTGGAGTCCAATTAAGGACGGCTTGAACTCGCTCGGGGTTGACAGCAATACCTTTACCAGAAATTACATGTCCTAGATAGGTCACTACGGTAGCCAAAATTCGCATTTAGAAAACTTGGCATAAAGGCGATGCTCTCAAGTTTCATCAACACTAGCCTTAGATGTTCGGCATGTTCTTCCTCGTTCTTGGAATAGATGAGTATGTCATCGAGGTAAACCACGACGAATTTATCCAAATATTCCATGAAGATTGAGTTCATTAACCGGGAGAAAGTGGCTGGAGCATTGGTTAAACCGAAGGACATGACGGTGTACTCGTATTGGCCGTAACGAGTAACAAAGGCTGTTTTGGGAATGTCCCCGTTTCGAATTTTGATTTGGTGGTAGCCTAACCTCAAATCCATCTTAGAGAAGACTGAGGATCCTGCGAGCTGATCATACAGATCGTTGATCCTGGGAAGCGGATACTTGTTCTTAATTGTGACCAAGTTGACGGGTCGATAATCTACAACCATCCGGTCCGTACCATCTTTCTTCTTGACGAAGAGGACGGGGCAAGCCCAAGGAGATGAACTAGGACGGATGAAACCCTTTTTCAAGGACTCATCGAGTTGTTTCTTAAGTTCGGCTAGTTCTAGGGGTGCCATCTTATAGGGTCTTCTAGAAATTGGGACAGTTCCTGGAATGAGATCTATCACGAACTCAACATCTCCGCTGTGGAACACACAGCAACTCTTCTGGAAAGACATCCGGGAAGTCACGGACTACCGGAACGTCTTCGAGGTCTGGCAATGGACTGGCATTAAGAGAATATAATTGGTGCCTGGATATTCGGGTCAAGACATTGACTATCTTTCCCGAGGGGTGCGTAAGTTGAACAGTCCTAGAGAAACAATCAATCTTGGCATGATGGGCTGACATCCAGTCCATACCCAAGATGATATTTATATCCGAAGATTTGAGAGCTATCAACGATGCAAGGAAAACAAGTCTGTCGACCTGAATTTCATTTCCATGGCTTACTCTAGAAGTTTGCCATTTGGATCCCGGGGTTTGAATTACCATGGAGGTGGGCATATCACTGAATGCGGTGTTGTGCAAGCGAGCATAGCTTTCGGATATGAATGAATGAGATGCTCCAGTATCGAAAAGAACGGATGCCGGGTGGCAATTAACAAGAAGCGCATCGAGCACGACGTTGGGATCCTCTTGGGCCTCTTCACCGAGACACAATTAACATGGCCACGCAGCGGTGGTGGCGGCAGCATAGAACACCTTTCTGCTGGCTTGCCACGGCCAACAGCTTTGCGGGCTGGTTGGGGTTGGTCGAGGACAATCGCGCATGTAGTGGCCTGACTCCCACATTTGAAGCACGCCACGGGGCTGGCGCGTGAGGAGCATTGTTGGTTGGCCCACCATAGGGCTTAGCTGGTGCATCTTCTTTGGGCGAGGCGCGCTGGAAGGATGGCCTCGGTGTGAATCTGGGTGGCGAGAGCGATATAGGCACCCACACACGCGCTTCGTGGTCCAAAGACCGGATGAGGAACCCATATCATGGCCATGCTTGCGTGTTGCATCGAAATCGGTCGGCCCGTTTCAGCACCGATGGCTTTATTAACAAGCTTCGGAAAGAGGTGCACTCATGCGACGGAGATCTCGGCGAAGTTCGGGGCTAAGTCCCTTGCGGAACCTTGCTGTTTCTTGGCGTCGATGGAGACCTCTTGATTGCATAGCGTGCGAGATTACGAACTCTCTGCAGTGGCGTCCACGGAGAGACGGCCTTGGGTGAAACTGCAGAACTCCTCACGTTACGATCCATGAGACCCTCCGAATGTGATGTTCACGGAAAGCCTCACTGAATTCTGCCCAAGTAGTGACATGGCCAATCGGGCGCATAGCCATATAGTTCTCCCACCGAGAGATGCGGGGCCTTCAAGATGATATGCAGCAAAGGTGACCTTGTCGACCTCGGCTACCAAAGGCGAATGCAGTTTGTGAGTAATCTTCTTGGGTTATCATCAGCGTCGAGAGGCTCGGCGGAGTGGTGAAAGGTAGGAGGGTGTAACTTGATGAAGTCACCGAGCGACACCAAATTATTTCTCGATGATGGGCTGTGTTCATTCGATCGCTCCAACAAACGGTTGGTCTCGTTTGTTTCTCTCGGCCTCGGCATAACCCGGCCGAGAAGGAGGGTGAGGCAGGTTCGCTTCTCCAACTCTGCTGCCTTGACTGCTCTGGCGGGCGCAGGGTTGTTATGGTGTTAACCATCCTAGGAAAAACAAGACAAGGATTTAGTCCAGGATGGCAAGATTCTGACATCGAAATGCAGAATGTAATAGATGACTCGGAATGCAAGATGATCTTCCGTATGACATGGTAGATACAGATACTGCTTTCTTATTCCATCGTCATACACACCATACGAGGTTTAGTACAGGAACAAACAAAGTACTACTACGGTGAAAGGAAGATTACATCTCGTCGGAGGCATACCAAGCTCCTATACATTATTTTTCTTACACCTCCGGAATTAGTACACACTAAGTCATATTCCACGAGTCACGCAGGACGGTGGAAATACAACTATTACAATACTAGTGAGACTACTACTAACTCAGACGTCTCCGTAGTAGTTCTCATAGAAGTCTCCTCCGTAGCCTGGGAGTTCAACGTGATCGTCCGGAAACAGACGGTCCTGAGGAGCCTGTGGACCATAAGGGCAAGGGTGAGGTCTTGGACCAACAAACGGTGGCCTGCGAGGACCACGAGGTGGGGTGATGCCCCCCACATCACGCCAATCCATCATGCCCGGCAGAGCAGATCTAACAGGATACAGGTCTCTCATATCCATATAACCAACTTGCACAGCCGGTGCAAAACGAGTCAAAGTAGCCCAATGATCAGCACGGGCGTTGAAGAGCTCCATCCTCAAGGCCCGACTCTCTCGGTCCTTGTCCTCGAGCAGCTCGGCAGTGGTGCGGGTTAGTGAGTCCTCCTGACTGGAATCAGCATAGATGGCTCGAAGATAACCAAACGCTCCAGGAAGTGAACCGGGCATATACCGGAAGTCGGTGTTGCGAAGTAGACCAGTCCTGACTCGCATAATGGTCATCATAGAATATGCAGCATCTTGCACCGCCATGTCAATAGTAACACCAAGCCCATAGGAGCTGTGAAGGGCCTCGGTGGAACCAGGATAAGAGGGAAATATCCTGACAGTGCAGAGATACTGGCTTTGATTAAAGTCTCGGTACTGCTCTTCGACTGTGTATTCGGGGTACCAACGATATCCCGCTTCGATCATAACCCGAACTAACATAGCTGTATGTCCGGTCACACCAATGCATCCGGTCGATTTAACCACTTGATTTTGGTCACGAGTGGCCATCTGGAAGCATAACCACAATGCAAGGACATTAGAATTTCTGGCAGAATTTGGACAGCATAACGACTGTAAATGCTCAAAGGATTTGAGACATTTTACAAGGAATTGCATAGCCACTCAACAATATCATATCAAGGTTCTGGGTCCAATTAGTAACATAACAGGATAGTAAAACCGAACCAGGCTTGTAACCATCAAACCTACAAGGTACTACTGATTAGTAACACGTGAGCCTAATAGAGAGAGAGATCCTAATCCTTAACCCCGGTGGAAGAATGGACTGACTCGGATCGAAATATCATGAGGTAAAGGAGTAAAAGAGCCTTACGTACCATCCCACAATCAATTCCCTACATATAACTAAAGCATTTCTAGACTCAACATCGACCGGTTTGGCTTGGAGAACCTACAGCAGATCCGCTCGATGCTAACGCTGTCAGACCCGACTCAATGTCACATCGATCTAGCCTGTAACACATCATATCACTTTGCGGCCTCACGCACGGTAACCCAACGGTGTCGCCTTACCTTAGCCGGGACCGTTTAGCCTTTTGGCACACGATATGATAGTGTCGCTAGCATCCATATGAAAAGGAGCCCGGCCGACATGACTAGTCGTAAACCCAAAGTGGCACAGACTTACAGGACAGGCATCCATGACCCAAAGATCGAACGTGTCGGTCATTAGCAAGTAAGTTCCGGCTGTAGCACTGGGCTAGCAGACTCGATAAACCGGCATGGCGGGCTAACAGGACTCCGGTACTCATTGCGTGACATTTCCCGTATGACATACACGAGAACGAAGAAGGACACATGCCGCCAGCCTAAGTGTTCCGGAGCAGTAGCAAGCTACCAAGGCTCAAGGAGACACTAGGAGACATTTCCCGGTAAGAGAGGCTACTAAAGATAAACAACTAGATAGTCAGATCCCACACATACCAAGCATTTCAATCATACACACAATATGCTCGATATGTGTAAATACAACAAGGCATCACAACATGACTCTACAACACAAGTACTTTATTTAAAGGCTCAGAGAGCCATACATAGCATACACACAAGTACGGGTCACACGACCCACATACAAGTCATACAAGCATACAAGCCACAGCGGAAGTGTTTTGTCCGAGTACGCATAACTAGTAAAATAAAAGAGGCTTGGGTAAGCCTAGCTATACTACATGGTCCTTCACTTGCTCGGGGTCACCACAGGGCCTTAGTCTACTAAATCGATGTCAACGCTCACGAAGAACCCGTCGGAAGGGTTTGTGGCATCTTCGAAAAATGTAAATTATAGCAACATGAGTACAAAGGTACTCAAGAAGACTTACATCGATCCTACATACATGCAAATTATCAAGAAGGGTTTGTGGGGTTATTGCAGCAAGCCAGCTTTGACTCATGGCTAAACTATCCTCGAGACACCAACTTGAAATAGTTTTATGACTCGAGTCCACTACTCATCACTTCAATACACCACCGAGGATCCACCTCCGCCTTCCTACGGAAGAGCCATCCTCGGCACTCACGCTTATCTTGAGGCTTTTAGTAGTATCCATTTACTTGTCTATGAACCTGTATAGGCAACCAAGTAGTCCTTTACATGACGCGCTATTCAATAGATGATGTTAACCTGCAGGGTGTACTTCTTCATACATGTTTCCACCACTTAGCGTCTGCACACGACATGTGCTCGGCAGACTTCAAGCGAAAGCCGACGTGGGTGTAGACCACGACCTACCTAGACACTCAAGTCTCTAGTCCAGGTTTATCGCCTATTTGGGTTCCATCTATGAGGAGTTCTGGCCGAAGTTTCGCTCACAGCCCCAAACGATGTGAACAGGGTTCCCGAGATACCAAAGGGCATCCGGTACACCGTGCCACGTACCTACCGCATCACAGCCCACCCCTACGGTCAGCGCTGTCCACGGCCTCCAGTAGGCTTCAAACACCAGAAACTACTTGCAACTCCTGGACAGAGGACTAGTGTGAATAAGAAGTCGAGCGGGGTCGTATTTCAGGGCCCAATGTATGGTAGTAGCTGATTCTTAAATCACACATACAGATCTCAGTGCTTAAGGACGGCCTCAATGAAACAACCCACCATGTACTCCTACATGGCCTTTCATCGATACCTTTACCAAATCGTGTTCAACACCTTACTCTCATACCGACTCGATCATTTCACTCTAGCCATCACCCGATGAACCGCACTGCACACGACTCTAAGCATAGCAGGCATAGCAAGGTAGGATCAACACAATCATATGGCTCAATCAACTCCTACACATGCTAGTGGGTTTCATCTAGTTCTTGTGGCAATGACAGGTCATGCAGAGGAAATGGGTTCAACTACCGCAGACACAGCAGTTTGAATCGCGTTGTCTTAATGCAAGAACGAGAGCAGGAGCAAGAACATGGGATTTTATCGATATGATCAAATGGTTGGTTGCTTGCCTGACGGGTCGGTGCACGGGTATTGCTCTTCGTCGGGGTTATCACGGTACTCCTCGGGGGCAGAACCTGCCGCAGAGAACACCGATACACAAGCATTACCAAACAATATGCAACAATATGATGCATGCATGAGACATGGCATATATGAGTGTGTTGGGCTAATGCAACTAAGACCAGATGGGTTTGAAGCATTTTGAACCAAAGATGCAATTTCCAAACTCATATATGATCATTTAAGGTGCTTAAACTTGTTCTGCCATAAACAGTAGGTTAGCTTGCTTAAACATGCATGAAACCAGTACAGATGGATAGATTGGATTTTTCTGATCATTTTCATATATAATTTGTTTCATTTGGAGTTACTGATTAATTTCTATGAATTTTGAAGTTTGAAACATTTTCGGAATTTCCTGTGTAAAAATAATTCCAGTAAATTAAATTATTGCGTCAGCACTATGTCATGATGACGTCAGTGGTCAACGGACTGGTCAGGTCAAACTGACCAGTGGGTCCCGCATGTCGATGGGTAATTAAACTAATTAAATTAAGTTTTAACTAAATTGATTTAGTTAGCGAGGGGCCCACATGTCATAGACCTGTGGGTCAACCTGGCCCACCCGTGGTCAAGGTCGAGGTCAAACCCGTCGGCGTTTAGCACGGGCGAGCCACGCGGCGAAAGTGTATTTATCCGTTCCGGCCACCAAATGGGTCGCGAGGCCATCGGAATGGAGTTGAGGACGAGCCGCAGCTCTTGGCGAGTCCGTTGGGGCGAGGTGGCGGAGTTGGCGCCGGCGGCGACTTTGGCGGCCACCGGAGTTGGGTGAAGGCGAACTCGAGGTAGAGTGTGCGGTGAGGTGCGGGAGTGCAGATTAGCTCCAACGCGACGTGGTGGCGCGATGGACACGGTGAGGTGGCGGAGGATGGCGGGAGCACGTCGGCGGCGAGGTCCGCGACGGCGTGTCGGGTGATCTTCGTCGCGGTGGCTACGGCTCGGGAGCGAGGGAGAGAAGGTAGGAGGGGTAGCTAGGCTCATAGAGCGCTCGTAGAGGCCACCGGCGGGGTCGGGGACGAGCTAAGGCGGCGACGGCGTTGAAGGGGATCTCCGGCGACGGCGGACTCGGGCGAGGTTGGTGCGGTGGACTCGGGCCTTGCGAGCACACGGGGCTCAGCTAGCTCGATGAAGTGGACGGCGGCGGAGCTCCTGGACACGACGAGACGACGCACGGGCGGCGGGGCGTGGTTTCGACGGAGGAGCGGCGGCGGTGGCGTCGGCCATGGCTGGGGAGCGCGAGGGGACGAGCCGAGAGGAGGGGCATCTGGGGATTCGGGAGAGAGGGGAGTGATCCCCGTCGTGGCGTGACGAAGGAAGCGGCGCGGCGGCAGTCGTGGCACCCATGCGGTGCTCGCCGTCGAGCACCTTGCCTGCTGCTGGTCGACAAGCAGCTCATTGGCCTTGACAATGGGCTGGGCCGGCCAGGTGGGCTGGCTGGTGGGCCGGTGGTGGCGCCAGGTAAGTTTTCCCTTTTCTGTTTTCTTTATTTAATTCTTCTGCAACTTTGTTGAATTAAATAAAATACCTAAAAGGTTCTAAAATTCACCAAACTACTCCTGGTCCATTGTTGGAATATTTCCAACATGAAACATTTTAGATTGGGAATATTTGGACATTTGAAATATTTTATAAATTTTAAATGCCCAAATTCAAATAATTATGATTTAATTCAAAGACCTTGGGATGACCTAGGAAATTGTGCATCACTTTTGACAGAGGTTCTGAACCAAGACAAAAATGATGGACATTTTAGAAGGGCATTTCAGGTTCATCGAAAATATTTTTAGTAAACCCTAGTTTGTTTCAGAGGGGGCTGGGAGTTCTGGCAATCCCATTTCAGCTTTCTGTTGAAAAAAATAGACATGATGCAACACTCTAATGCAAGAACTAGCTAGGGTGTGACATTATCACTCTTAGGAACGATATCATGAATTTTAAACAACTTGATCATGAGTATGTTGCCCAATCTTGGGCAAGAATGAAATTAATGCTTCGCAATTGCCCTACTCATGGTTTGAATTTATGGATGATCATACAAAATTTTTATGCCGGATTGAATTTTGCTTCTAGAAATCTTTTAGATTCAGCTGCGGGAGGCACTTTTATGGAAATTACGTTAGGGGATGCTACCTAATTGCTTGATAATATTATGGCTAATTATTCTCAATGGCACACCGAAAGATCTTCTAGTAAGAAAGTGCATGCTATAGAAGAAATCAATGTTTTGAGTGAAAAGATGGATGAACTTATGAAGATGTTTGCTCCTAAAAATACTCCTCTTGATCCCAATGATATGCCTTTATCTACTTTGCTTGAGAATAATAATGAATCTATGGATGTTAATTTTGTTGGTTGGAATAGTTTTGGAAACAACGCGTATAGAGGGAATTTTAATCCTAGGCCTTATCCTAGTAATCCTTCTAATAATTATGGAAATTCCTACAATAACTCTTATGGAAATTTTAATAAGAGGCCAGCTGAATTTGAGAGTAGTGTTAAAGAGTTTATAAATTCACAAAATAATTTTAATGCTTTGCTTGAAAAGAAATTGCTTAACGTTGATGATTTAGCTAGGAACGTTGATAGAATTTCTCTTGAAATTGATTCTTTAAAGCTTAGATCTATTCCTACTAAGCATGATATCAATGAGTCTCTCAAAGCCATGAGAATTTCCATTGATGAGTGCAAGGAAAGAACCGCTAGGATGCGTGCTTCCAAAGATGCCTTTATTAAAGCGTGTTCTTTCAATTCCTATGAAAATCAAGATGAAGATCTAAAAGTTATTGATGTGTCCCCCCTTAAATCTTTGTTTTGCAATATGAATCTTGATGAATTTGAATATTATCTTCCTTTACCTAGAAGGCGTTCTAAGAATTCGGAGTTTCTAGATCTTGATGATGAAATTGATGAAAGTGGGATTGAAATAAATAAAAACCATGATGTTGCTAAACCCACTATTTTGGATCTCAAGGAATTTAATTATGAAAATTGCTCTTTGATTGGTTGTATTTCCTTGTTGCAATCCGTGCTAGATTCTCCTCATGCTTATAGTCAAAATAAAGCCTTTACCGAACATATTGTTGATGCTTTGATGCAATCTTATGAAGAAAAACTTGAGTTGAAAGTTTCTATCCTTAGAAAACTCTATGATGAGTGGGAACCTACTATTAAAATTAAAAAGATTTTGAGTTTCATGCTTTGTGTGATTTGGGTGCTAGTGTCTCTACTATCCCCGAAACTTTATCTGATTTGCTAGATTTCCGTGATTTTGATAATTGCTCTCTAAACTTGCATCTTGCGGATTCCACTATTAAAAAACCTATGGGAATAATTAATGATGTTCTTATTGTTGCAAATAGGAATTATGTGCCCGTAGATTTTATCGTTCTTGATGTAGATTGCAATCCTTCATGTCCTATTATTCTTGGTAGACCTTTTCTTAGAACGATTGGTGCAATTATTGATATGAAGGAAGGGAATATTAGATTCCAATTTCCCTTAAATAAGGGTATGGAACACTTCCCAAGAAAGAAAATAAAATTACCATATGAATATATCATGAGAGCCACTTATGGATTGCCTACCAAATATGGCAATACCTAGATCTATCATTGCTTTTATGCCTAGCTAGGGGTGTTAAACGATAGCGCTTGTTGGGAGGCAACCCAATTTTATTTTGTGTTTTTTGTTTTTGCTTCTGTTTAGGAATAACTAATCCATCTACCTTCTGTTTGGATGTGGTTTTATGTTTTAATTAGTGTTTGTGCCAAGTAGAACCTATAGGATAACCTACGATGATAGTTGATTTGATTCTGCTGAAAAACAGAAACTTTGCACGCACGAATTTAGTTATGATAAATCACAGGAACGTGATTCTGCGTTGATTCGTTTTGCTGCTGATCAATAAACAAATTTTCCAGGACCTTCTATTTTGGTAGAATTTTTAGAGTTCCATAAGTTTGCGTTAGTTACAGATTTCTACAGACTGTTCTGTTTTTGACAGATTCTGTTTTTCGTGTGTTGTTTGCTTATTTTGATGAATATATGGCTAGTAAATTAGCTTATAAACCATATAGAAGTTGGAATACAGTAGGTTTAACACCAATATAAATAAAGAATGAGTTCATTGCAGTACCTTGAAGTAGTCTTTTGTTTTCTTTCTCTAACGGAGCTCACGAGATTTCTGTTGAGTTTTGTGTTGTGAAGTTTTCAAGTTTTGGGTGAATTCTTTTGATGGATTATGGAACAAGGAGTGACAAGAGCCTAAGCTTGGGGATGCCCATGGAACCCCCAAGATAATCCAAGGACACCAAAAAGTCAAAGCTTGGGGATGCGCCGGAAGGCATCCCCTCTTTCGTCCACTTCCATCGGTAATTTACTTGGAGCTATATTTTTATTCACCAACATGATATGTGTTTTGCTTGGAGCGTCTTGTATTATTTGTGTCTTTGCTTGTAAGTCTACCACAATCATCCTTGCTGTACACATCTTTTGAGAGAGCCACACATGAATTGGATTTTGTTAGAATACTCTATGTGCTTCACTTATATCTTTTGAGCTTTATAGTTTTGCTCATAGTGCTTCACTTATATCTTTTGAGCGTGATAATTTTTGCTCTAGTGCTTCACTTATATATTTTAGAGCACGGTGGTGGATTTGTTTTAAAGAAACTATTGATCTCTCATACTTCACTTAGATTATTTTGAGAATCATTAATAGCATGGTAATTCGCATAATGTTAATATACTTGGTGTTCAAGATATGTGAACTTTCTTTTGAGTGAGTTGAATACTAAGATAAGTTTGATGCTTGATAATTGTTTTGAGATATGAAGATGGTAATATTAGAGTCATGCTAGTTGACTAGTTATGAATTCAAAGAATGCTTGCATTGAAGTTTGTGATTCCCGTAGCATGCACGTATGGTGAACCGTTATGTGATGAACTCGGAGCATGATTTATTTATTGATTGTCTTCCTTATGAGTGGCGGTCGGGGACGAGCGATGGTCTTTTCCTACCAATCTATCCCCCTAGGAGCATGCGCGTAATACTTTGCTTTGATAACTTCTAGATTTTTGCAACAAGTATATGAGTTCTTTATGACTAATGTTGAGTCCATGGATTATATGCACTTTTTCCCATCCTTCCACCTTTGCTAGCCTCTCTAATACCGCGCACTTTTCACTGGTATCATACACCCACCATATACCTTCCTTAAAACAGCCACCATACCTACCTATCATAGCATTTCCATAGCCATTTCGATATATATTGCCATGCAACTTTCCACCGTTCCGTTTATTATGACACGCTCCATCATTGTCATATTGCTAGCATGGTCATGTAGTTGACATTGTATTTGTGGCAAAGCCACCGCTCATAATTCTTTCATACATGTCACTCATGATTCATTGCATATCCCGGTACACCACCAGAGGCATTCATATAGAATCATACTTTGTTCTAAGTATCGAGTTGTAATTGTTGAGTTGTAAGAAAAATAAAAGTGTTATGATCATCATTATTAGAGCATTGTCCCAAGTGAGGAAAGGATGATGGAGACTATGATTCCCCCACAAGTCGGGATGAGACTCCGGACGAAAAAAAAGAGGCCAAAAAAAGAGAAGAGAAAGGCCCAAATAAAAAATGAGAGAAAAAGAGAGAATGGACAATGCTACTATCCTTTTACCACACTTGTGCTTCAAAGTAGCACCAAGATCTTCATGATAGAGAGTCTCTCATTTTGTCACTTTCATATACTAGTGGGAATTTTTCATTATAAAACTTGGCTTGTATATTCCAATGATGGGCTTCCTCAAAATGCCCTAGGTCTTCGTGAGCAAGCAAGTTGGATGCACACCCACTTAGTTTCGTTCGTAGAGCTTTCATATACTTATAGCTCTAGTGCATCCGTTGCATGGCAATCCTTACTCACTCACATTGATATCTAGTGATGGGCATCTCCATAGCCCGTTGATACGCCTAGTTGATGTGAGACTATCTTCCCTCTTTTTGTCTTCTCCACAACCACCCTTCTATTCCACCTATAAGTGATATATCCATGGCTCACGCTCATGTATTGCGTGAAGATTGAAAAAGTTTTGAACATAAGTACGAAACAATTGCTTGGCATGTCATCGGGGGTTGTGCATGATTTAAATATTTTGTGTGGGGAATATGGAGCATAGCCATACTATATGATTTTGTAGGGATAACTTTCTTTGGCCATGTTATTTTAAAGAAGACATGATTGCTTTGATTAGTATGCTTGAAGTATTATTATTTCTGTATCAATATGAACTTTTGTCTTGAATCTTTTGGATCTGAATTTTCATATCACAATTAAGAAGATTTACATTGAAATTATGCCAAAGTATCACTCCGCATCAAAAATTCTTTTTTATCATTTACCTACTCGAGGACGAGCAGGAATTAAGCTTGGGATGCCTAATATGTCTCCAATGTATCTATAATTTTTGATCGCTCCATGCTACTTTATCTACTGTTTTGGACTATATTGGGCTTTATTTTCCACTTTTATATAACTTTTGGGACTAACCTATTAACCGGAGGCCCAGCCGAGAATTGCTGTTTTTTTGCCTTTTTCAGTATTTCAAAGAAACGGAATATGAAACGGAGTCCAAACGGAATGAAACCTTCGGGATCGTGATTTTCCAACAGAACGTGATCCAGGAGACTTGGACCCTACTCCAAGTAGTGCCCGAGGAGGTCACGAGGTGGAGGTGCCCCAGGCGCGCCTACCTCGTGGGCCCCTCGAGCTCCACCGACGTACTCCTTCCTCCTATATATACCTCGTATCCCGAACGATCGAGCGGAGCCAAAACCTAATTCCACCGCCGCAACCTTCTGTATCCACGAGATCCCATCTTGGGGCCTGTTCGAGAGCTCCGCCGGAGGGGGCATCCACCACGAAGGGCTTCTACATCAACACCATAGCCCCTCCGATGAAGTGTGAGTAGTTTACTTCAGACCTTCGGGTCCATAGCTAGTAACTAGATGGCTTCTTCTATCTTTTTCGATCTCAATACAATGTTCTCCCCCTCTCTCGTGGAGATCTATTCGATGTAATCTTCTTTTTGTGGTGTGTTTGTTGAGACCGATGAATTGTGGGTTTATGATCCAGTATTATCTATGGAAAATATCTGATTCTTCTCTGAATTCTTTTATGTATGATTGAGTTATCTTTGCAAGTCTCTTTGAATTATCCTTTTTGGTTTGGCCAACTAGATTGGTAGTTCTTGCAATGGGAGAAGTGCTTAGCTTTGGGTTCAATCTTGCGGTGTCCTTACCCGATGATGTATAGGCGCAAAGGCACGTATTGTATTGTTGCCATTGAGGATAACAAGATGGGGTTTTTATCATATTGCATGAATTTATCCCTCTACATCATGTCATCTTGCTTACGGCGTTACTCTGTTTTTAACTTAATACTCTAGATGCATTCTGGATAGCGGTCGATGAGTGGAGTAATAGTAGTAGATGCAAAATCGTTTCGATCTACTTGTTTTGGACGTGATGCCTATATACATGATCATTTCCTAGATATACTCATAATTATGCTCAATTCTGTCAATTGCTCAACAGTAATTTGTTCACCCACCGTAGAATCTCTATGCTCTTGAGAGAAGCCACTAGTGAAACCTATGGCCCCCGGGGTCTATTCTCATCATATCAATCTATATCACTTTATTTACTTGCTTTGGTTTTACTTTGACTTTACTTTTTTACTTTGCATCTACCTATCAAAAATACCAAAAATATTATCTCTATCAGATCTCACTCTCGTAAGTGATCGTGAAGGGATTGACAACCCCTAAGCGTTGGTTGCGAGTTGCTATCATTTTGTGTAGGTACGAGGGACTTGTGCGTGGTCTCCTAATGGATTGATACCTTGGTTCTCAAAAACTGAGGGAAATACTTACGCTACTTTGCTGCATCATCCTCTCCTCTTCGGGGAAATCCAACGCAGTGCTCAAGAGGTAGCAGTCAGCACTACTAGTTGGAATAGCTTCTACTCACTTAGTAACGTAATCAACAACAACTAAAATATGTGTGTAACCATTAGAGGCAGGAAAAGGTCCCATATAATCAAAGCCCCAAACATCAAATGGTTCAATAACAAGAGAATAATTCATAGGCATTTCTTGACGTCTACTAATATTACCAATTCTTTGACATTCATCACAAGATAAGACAAACTTATGAGCATCTTTGAAGAGAGTGGGCCAATAAAAACCGGATTGCAATACCTTATGTGCAGTTCTATCTCCAGCGTGGTGTCCTCCATATGATTCAGAGTGACACTTGCGTAGGATCTGTTCCTGTTCATGCTCAGGTACACAACGTCTAATAACACCATCTACTCCTTCTTTATAAAGGTGTGGGTCATCCCAGAAGTAATGTCTTAAATCATAAAAGAACTTTTTCTCTTGCTGGTATGTGAAACTAGGTGGTATAAATTTAGCAACAATGTAATTAGCATAATCAACATACCAAGGAGTAGTACGAGAAGCATTAATGACCGCTAATTGTTCATCGGGAAAGCTATCATCAATAGGCAGTGGGTCGTCAAGAACATTCTCTAACCTAGACAAGTTGTCTGCAATGGGGTTCTCAGCTCCCTTTCTATCAATAATATGCAAATCAAATTCTTGGAGAAAGATAACCCATCTAATGAGTCTAGGCTTAGCATCTTTCTTTTCCATAAGATATTTAATAGCAGTAGGATCAGTGTGAATAGTAACTTTGGAATCAACAATATAAGGTCTAAACTTATCACATGCAAACACAACTGCTAAGAACTCTTTTTCAGTAGTAGCATATTTTCTCTGGGCAGTATCAAGAGTCTTACTAGCATACTAGATAACATTTAATTTCTTATCAACTATTTGCCCTAGAACAGCACCTACGGCATAATCACTAGCATCACACATAATTTCAAAGGGTAAATTCCAATCAGGTGGCTGAACAATAGGTGCAGTGATCAAAGCTTTCTTAAGTATTTCAAATGTTTCTACCCAATCATCATCAAAGACAAAAGGAATATCTTTTTGCAATAAATTAGTCAGAGGCCTAGAGATTTTAGAAAAGTCATTAATGAACCTCCTATAAAAACCGGCATGACCAAGGAAACTTCTTATACCTTTTATGTCCTTGGGACATGGAATCTTTTCAATAGCATCAACTTTAGCTTTATCAACTTCAATACCTCTCTCAGAAATCTTATGCCCCAAGACAATGCCTTCATTAACCATAAAGTGGCACTTTTCCCAATTCAAGACGAGACTAGTGTCTTCACATCTCTGCAAAACTCGATCAAGGTTGCTCAAGCAATCATCAAAAGAGGATCCATAAACAGAGAAATCATCCATGAATACCTCACAAATCTTTTCACAAAAGTTAGAGAATATAGCCATCATGCATCTTTGAAAGGTAGCAGGTGCATTACATAAACCCAAAGGCATACGTCTATAAGCAAAAGTACCGAAAGGGCAAGTAAAGGTAGTTTTTGATTGATCCTTCGCTGACACAGGTATTTGAGAGAAACCAGAATAACCATCCAGGAAGCAAAAATGTGTGTGTTTGGATAGTCTTTCTAGCATTTGATCGATAAAAGGTAAAGGGTAATGATCTTTCTTAGTTGCTTTATTTAATTTATGGAAATCAATTACCATCCTATAACCTGTAATAACTCTTTGCGGGATCAATTCATCTTTATCATTAGGAATGATAGTAATACCTCCCTTTTTAGGAACACAATGGACAAGGCTTACCCAATCACTATCAGCAACGGGATAAATTATACCTGCCTCAAGGAGCTTTAGTATCTCCTTTCTTACCACTTCTTTCATTTTAGGATTCAATCGTCGTTGAGGATCTCTAACTGGTTTGGCATCGTCCTCCAAATTAATTTTGTGTTGGCATAACGTGGGACTAATGCCCATGAGATCATCCAGGGTATATCCAATAGCAGCACAGTGCTTATTCAAAGTTTTCAATAATCTTTCTTCTTCCTGCTTTGAAAGGTTAGCACTAATAATAACAGGATATATTTTCTTTTCATCAAGATAAGCATACTTAAGATTATCAGGTAATGGTTTGAGTTCAAACACGGGATCACCCTTGGGTGGAGGGGGATCCCATAGAATTTCAATGGGTAGGTTGTGTTTCAGAATAGGTTCCTGTTGAAGGAACACTTCATCTATTTCCCTTCTTTCCTTCATAAACATATCATTTTCATGGTCTAGCAAATATTGTTCTAACGGATCAGTAGGAGGCACAACAATAGAAGCAAGACCAATAATCTCATCCTTACTAGGTGATTCTCTATCACTTGGTTGTCTACGAAACTTAGCAAAATTAAACTCATGAGGCGCACCCCCTAAGCCAATTGTAACAGTATCCTTTTCACAATCAATCCTAGCATTAACAGTATTCAAGAAGGGTCTACCAAAAATAATGGGACAAAAGTCATCTTGTGGGGAACCAAGAACAAGAAAATCAGCAGGATATTTAACCTTCCCACACAAGACTTCAACATCTCTAACAGTCCAAAATGGCTTAATAGTATCCCTATTAGCAAGCTTAATAGCAACATCTATATCTTCCATTTCAGCAGGTGCAATATCATGCATAATTTCTTTATATAAGTCATAGGGTATTGCAGTAGCACTAGCACCCATATCACCTAGACCAATAGTAACTACATCCTTTTCGCAATATATCCTAGCATTAACGGTGTTCAAGAAGGGTCTACCAAATATAATGGGACAAAAGCTATCTTGTGGGGAGCCAAGAACAAGAAAATCAGCAGGATATTTAGTTTTCCCACACAAGACTTCAACATCTCTAACAATTCCCATTGGTGAAATAGTATCTCTATTGGCAAGTTTAATTGTGACATCAATATCTTCTAACTCAGCAGGTGCAATATCGTGCTTAATTTCGTTGTATAAGTCAATAGGTATTGCACTAGCACTAGCACCCATATCACATAAGCCATGATAACAATGATCTCCTATTTTAACAGAAATAATAGGCATGCCTACAACAGGTCTATGTATCTTAGCATCTGGTCTAGCAATATTAGCAGTCTCACCACAGAAATAAATAACATGCCCATCTAAATTATCATCCAAGAGATCTTTAACCATAGCAATACTAGGTTCAACTTTAATTTGCTCAGGAGGTGTATAAGTCCTAGTATTACTCTTACGAACAATAGTCGAAGTCTTAGCATGATCCTTTATCCTAACAGGAAAAGGAGGTTTCTCAACATAAGTAGTAGGAACAATAGGATCACTATAAGTGACAATCTTTTCTTCAACTGTAATAGGTGCAACTACTTTTACTTCAATGGGAGGATTATATTTAAACCACTTCTCCTTAGGGAGATCAACGTGAGTAGCAAAAGATTCACAGAAAGAAGCTACTACCTCAGAGTCAAGTCCATATTTAGCCCTAAATCCACGAAAAGCATCGGTATCCATAAAAGATTTAACACAATCAAACTTAGGTGTCATACCTGCCTCCTTACCATCGTCGGAACCCCAATCTTCAGAGTTGCGTTTAATTCTTTCCAATAAATCCCATTTGAATTCAATAGTCTTGACATATAAGAACCAAAGACAGAAGTATCGAGCATGTTGCGATCATTGGGAGAAAGCCGAGCATAAAAATTTTGAATAATCATTTCTCTGGAGAGCTCATGATTGGGGCATGAATATAACATTGACTTAAGCCTCCCACAAGCTTGAGCGTTGCTTTCTCCTTCACGAGGCCAGAAATTATATATGTAATTACGATCATGATGAATAAGATGCATAGGATAGAACTTCTGGTGAATTCCAACTTCAATCATTTATAATTCCAAGATCCCGTATCATCACATAGCCTATACCATGTCAATGCATCTCCCTTCAAAGATAGGGAAGACCTTCCTTTTGACAACATCATCGGGAATACCTACAAGCTTAAATATTCACAAACTTCATCCACAAAGATAAGGTGTAAATCGGGATGCAATGTTCCATCTCCTACAAAGGGATTAGCTAGCAGTTTCTCTATCATACCCGAAGGAATCTCAAAGTAAATATTTTTAGTAGGTTCACTAGGTTGAGGAGCAACTCTTTGCTCTTCTGGTCGGGATGAAGATACCCCGAACAAGCCCCTCAAAGGATTAGTTTCCATAGTAACAAGTGATAGAAAATTTCATCACACTATATAAATGTTTCCTTACCAAGTTCCACTCATCAAAGGCGCTTCACTCCCCGGCAACGGAGCAAGAAAAGAGTCTTGATGACCCACAAGTATAGGGTATCTATCGTAGTCCTTTCAATAAGTAAGAGTGTCGAACCCAACGAGGAGCAAAAGGAAATCACAAGCGGTTTTCAGTAAGGTTTTCTCTGCAAGCATTGAAATTGTAGGTAACCGATAGTTTTGTGATAAGATAAATTGTAACGGGTAACAAGCAATGAAAGTAAATAAAGTGCAGGAAGGTGGCCCAATCCTTTTTGTAGCAAAGGACAAGCCTGGACAATTTCTTATAATGAGAAAAGAGCTCCCGAGGACACATGGGAATTATCGTCAAGCTAGTTTTCATCACGCTCATATGATTCGCGTTCGGTACTTTGATAATTTGATATGTGGGTGGACTGGTGCTTGGATACTACCCTTACTTGGACAAGCATCCCACTTATGATTAACCCCTGTTGCAAGCATCCGCAACTAAAAAAGAAGTATTAAGGTAAACCTAACCACAACATTAGACATATGGATCCAAATCAGCCCCTTACAGAGCAACACATAAACTAGGGTTTAAGCTTCTGTCACTCTAGCAACCCATCATCTACTTATTACTTCCCAATGCATTCCTCTAGGCCCAAATAATGGTGAAGTGTCATGTGTCGACGTTCACATAACACCACTAGAGGAAAGACAACATACATCTCATCAAAATATCGAACGAATACCAAATTCACATGACTACTAATAGCAAGACTTCACCCATGTCCTCAGGAACAAATGTAACTACTCACAAAGCATATTCATGTTCATAATCAGAGGAGTAATAATATGCATTAAGGATCTGACATATGACCTTCCACCAAGTAAACCAATTAGCATCAACAACAATGAGTAATCAACACTACTAGCAACCCACAGGTACCAATTTGTGGTTTTGATACAAGATTGGATACAAGAGATGAACTAGGGTTTGAGAGGAGATGGTGCTGGTGAAGATGTTGATGGAGATTGACCCCCTCCCGATGAGAGGATCGTTGGTGATGACGATGGTGATGATTTCCCCCTCCCGGAGGGAAGTTTCCCCGGCAGAACAGCTCTGCCGGAGCCCTAGATTGGTTCCGCCAAGTTCCGCCTCGTGGCGGCGGACTTTCGTCCCGTAAGCTTGCCTCTGATTTTTTTCCAGGGTGAAAGCCTTCATATAGCAGAAGATGGGCACCGGAGGGCTGCTACCTCTTGAGCACTACGTTGGATTTCCCTGAAGAGGAGAGGATGATGCAGCAAAGTAGCGTAAGTATTTCCCTCAGTTTTTGAGAACCAAGGTATCAATCCAGTAGGAGACCACACACAAGTCCCTCGTACCTACACAAACGATAGCTCCTCACAACCAACACGATTAGGGGTTGTCAATCCCTTCATGGTCACTTACGAGAGTGAGATTTGATAGAGATGATAAATAATATTTTTGGTATGTTTGATATATAGATGCAAAGTGAAAAGTAAAAGGCAAAGTAAAAAACAAAGCAAGTAATAAAGTAATGGAGATTGATATGATGAGAATAGACCCGGGGGCCATAGGTGTCACTAGTGGCTTCTCTCAAGAGCATAAGTATTCTACAGTGGGCGAACAAATTACTGTTGAGCAATTGATATAATTGAGCATAATTATGAGTATATCTAGGTATGATCATGTATATAGGCATCACGTCCAGGACAAGTAGATCGAAATGATTCTGCATCTACTACTATTACTCCACTCATCGACCGCTATATCCAGCATGCATCTAGAGTATTAAGTTAAAAACAAAGTAACGCCTTAAGCAAGATGACATGATGTAGAGGGATAAATTCATGCAATATGATAAAAAAACCCATCTTGTTATCCTCGATGGCAACAATACAATACGTGCCTTGCTACCCCTTCTATCACTGGGAAAGGACACCGCAAGATTGAACCCAAAGCTAAGCACTTTCTCCCATTGCAAGAACTACCAATCTAGTTGGCCAAACCAAACGGATAATTCGAAGAGACTTGCAAAGATAACTCAATCATACATAAAAGAATTCAGAGAAGATTCAAATATTATTCATAGATAAGCTGGATCATAAACCCGCAATTCATCGATCTCAACAAACACACCGCAAAAAGAAGATTACATGGAATAGATCTCCACGAGAGAGGGGGAGAACATTGTATTGAGATCCGAAAAGAGAGAAGAAGCCATCTAGCTACTAGCTATGGACCCAAAGGTCTGAAGTAAACTACTCACACTTCATCGGAGGGGCTATGGTGTTGATGTAGAAGCCCTCCATGGTGGATGCCCCCTCCGTCGGAGCTCCTGAACAGGCCCCAAGATGGGATCTCGTGGATACAGAAGGTTGCGGCGGTGGAATTAGGTTTTTGGCTCCACGTCTGGTCGTTTGGGGGTACGTAGGTATATATAGGAGGAAGGAGTACGTCGGTGGAGCAACAGGGGGCCCACGAGGAAGGGACGCGCCCCCACCCTCGTGACTGTCTCTTTTGTTCCTTGGAGCAGGGTCCAAGTCTCCTGGATCACGTTCGGTGAGAAAATCACGTTCCCGAAGGTTTCATTCCGTTTGGACTCCGTTTGATATTCCGTTTCTTCGAAACACTGAAATAGGCAAAAAAAAACAATTCTGGGCTGGGCCTCCGGTTAATAGGTTAGTCCCAAAAATAATATAAAAGTGGAAAATAAAGCCCAATATAGTCCAAAACAGTAGATAAAGTAGCATGGAGCAATCAAAAATTATAGATACATTGGAGACGTATCAGGCATCCCCAAGCTTAATTCCTGCTCGTCCTCGAGTAGGTAAATGATAAAAAAAGAATTTTTGATGCGAAGTGATACTTTGGCACAATTTGAATGTAAATCCTCTTAATTGTGATATGAATATTCAGAACTGAAAGATTCAAGACAAAAGTTCATATTGACATAAAAATAATAATACTTCAAGCATACTAACTAAGCAATTATGTCTTCTCAAAATAACATGGCCAAAGAAAGTTATCCCTACAAAATCATATAGTCTGGCTATGCTCCATCTTCCCCACACAAAATATTTAAATCATGCACAACCCCGATGACAAGCCAAGCAATTGTTTCATACTTTAACATTTTTAAAACTTTTTCAATCTTCACGCAATACATGAGCGTGAGCCATGGATATAGCACTATATGTGGAATAGAATGGTGGTTGTGGAGAAGACAAAAAAGAAGGAAGATAGTCTCACATCAAATAGGCGTATCAACGGGCTATGGAGATGCCCATCAATAGATATCAATGTGAGTGAGTAGGGATTGCCATGCAACGAATGCACTAGAGCTATAAGTATATGAAAGCTCTACAAAAGAAACTAAGTGGGTGTGCATCCAACTTGCTTGCTCACGAAGACCTAGGGCATTTTGAGGAAGCCCATCATTGGAATATACAAGCCAAGTTCTATAATGAAAAATTCCCACTAGTATATGAAAGTGACAAAATGAGAGACTCTCTATCATGAAGATCTTGGTGCTACTTTGAAGCACAAGTGTGGTAAAAGGATAGTAACATTGTCCCTTCTCCCTTTTTCTCTCATCATTTTTTTCTTTTATTTGGTTCTTTCTCTTTTTTTATGGCCTTTTTCTTTCTTTCTCTTTTTTATTTATTTTTCATCCGGAGTCTCATCCCGACTTATGGGGGAATCATAGTCTCCATCATCCTTTCCTCACTTGGGACAATGCTCAAATGATGATGATCATCACACTTTTATTTTTCTTACAACTCAACAATTACAACTCGATACTTAGAACAAGGTATGACTCTATATGAATGCCTCCGGCGGTGTATCGGGATATGCAATGAATCATGAGAGACATGTATGAAAGAATTATGAACGGTGGCTTTGCCACAAATATGATGTCAACTACATGATCATGCTAGCAATATGATAATGATGGAGCGTGTCATAATAAACGGAATGATGGAAAGTTGCATGGCAATATATCTCGGAATGGCTATGGAAATGCCATGATAGGTAGGTATGGTGGCTGTTTTGAGGAAGATATATGGTGGGTGTATGATACCGGCAAAAAGTGCGCGGTATTAGAGAGGCTAGCAATGGTGGAAGGATGGGAAAAAGTGCGTATAATCCATGGACTCAATATTAGTCATAAAGAACTCATATACTTGTTGCAAAAATCTAGAAGTTATCAAAGCAAAGTATTACGTGCATGCTCCTAGGGGGATAGATTGGTAGGAAAATACCATCGCTCGTCCCCGATCGCCACTCATAAGGAAGACAATCAATAAATAAATCATGCTCCGAGTTCATCACATAACGGTTCACCATACGTGCATGCTACGGGAATCAAAACTTCAACACAAGTATTCATTAAATTCACAACTACTCAACTAGCATGACTCTAATATCACCATCTTCATATCTCAAAACAATTATCAAGCATCAAACTTTTCTTAGTATTCAACGCACTCAAAAGAAAGTTTCACATATCTTGAATACCAAGTATATTAACATTAAGCAAATTCCCATGCCATTAATGAGTCTCAAAATAATCGAAGTGAAGCATGAGAGATTAATAATTTCTTTAAAACAAATCCACCACCGTGATCTAAAAGATCTAAGTGAAGCACTAGAGCAAAAATTACCACGCTCAAAAGATATAAGTGAAGCACTATGAGCAAAACTATCAAGCTCAAAAGATATAAGTGAAGCACATAGAGTATTCTATCAAATTCCAATTCATGCATGGCTCTCTCAAAAGGTGTGTACATCAAGGATGATTGTGGTAAACTAACAAGCAAAGACGCAAATAATACAAGACGCTCCAAGCAAAACACATATCATGTGGTGAATAAAAATATAGCGCCAAGTAAATTACCGATGGAAGTGGACGAAAGAGGGGATGCCTTCCGGGGCATCCCCAAGCTTTGAATTTTTGGTGTCCTTGGATTATCTTGGGGTTTCCATGGGCATCCGCAAGCTTAGGCTCTTGTCACTCCTTGTTCCATATTCCATCAAAATAATTCACCCAAAACTTGAAAACTTCACAACACAAAACTCAATAGAAATCTCGTGAGCTCCGTTAGAGAAAGAAAACAAAAGACTACTTAAAGGTACTGTAATGAACTCATTCTTTATTTATATTGGTGTTAAACCTACTGTATTCCAACTTCTCTATGGATTATAAACTATTTTACTAGCCATAGATTCATCAAAATAAGCAAACAACACACGCAAAACAGAATCTGTCAAAAACAGAACAGTCTGTAGCAATCTGTAACTAACGCAAACTTCTGGAACTCTAAAAATCCTATCAAACTAGGAAGTCCTGGACAATTTGTCTATTGAACAGGAGCAAAAAGAATCAACGCAAAAGCACGTTCCTGTGATTTAACAAAATTATATTCATGCGCGCAAAGTTTCTGTTTTTCAGCAGAATCCTCGTAGGTTATCCTATAGGTTCTACTTGGCACAAACACTAATTAGAACATAAAACCACATCCAAACAGAGACTAGATGGATTATTTATTCCTAAACAGAAGCAAAAAAAATTGGGTTGCCTCCCAACAAGCGCTATCGTTTAACGCCCCTAGCTAGGCATAAAAGCAAGGATAGATCTAGGTATTGCCATCTTTGGTAGGCAATCCATAAGTGGCTCTCATGATAGATTCATATGGTAATTTTATTTTCTTTCTAGGGAAGTGTTCCATACCCTTCTTTAAGGGAAATTGGAATCTAATATTCCCTTCCTTCATATCAATAATTGCACCAATCGTTCTAAGGAAAGGTCTACCAAGAATAATAGAACATGAAGGATTGCAATCTATATCAAGAACGATAAAATCTACGGGCACATAATTCCTATTTGCAACAATAAGAACATCATTAATTCTTCCCATAGGCTTTTTAATAGTGGAATCCGCAAGATGCAAGTTTAGAGAGCAATCATCAAAGTCACGGAAATCTAGCAAATCACACAAAGTTTTGGAAATAGTAGAGACAATAACACCCAAATCACACAAAGCATGAAACTCATAATTTTTAATTTTAATTTTAATAGTAGGTTCCCACTCATCATAGAATTTTCTAGGGATAGAAACTTTCAACTCAAGTTTTTCTTCATAAGATTGCATCAAGGCATCAACAATATGTTCGGAAAAGGCCTTATTTTGACTATAAGCATGAGGAGAATCTAGCACGGATTGCAACAAGGAAATACAATCAATTAAATAGCAATTTTCATAATTAAATTCCTTGAGATCCAAAATAGTGGGTTTAGCAACATCTAGGTTTTTATTTCTTTCAAACCCACTTTTATCAATTTCATCATCAAGATCTAGAAACTCCGAATTCTTAGAACGCCTTCTAGGTAAAGGAAGATCATATTCAGTTTCATCAAGATTCATATTGCAAAACAAATATTTAATGGGGGACACATCAATAACTTTTAGATCTTCATCTTGATTTTCATAGGAATTGGAAGAACACGCTTTAATAAAGGCATCTTTGGAAGCACGCATCCTACCGATTCTTTCTTTGCACTCATCAATGGAAATTCTCATGGCTTTGAGAGACTCATTGATATCATGCTTAGGAGGAATAGATCTAAGCTTTAAAGAATCAATTTCAAGAGAAATTCTATCAACGTTCCTAGCCAAATCATCAACTTTAAGCAATTTCTCTTCAAGCATAGCATTAAAATTCTTTTGTGAATTCATAAACTCTTTAACACTACTCTCAAATTCAGAGGGCATCTTATCAAAATTTCCATAAGAGTTGTTGTAGGAATTTCCATAATTATTAGAAGGATTACTAGGATAAGGCCTAAGATTAAAATCCCCTCTATACGCGTTGTTTCCAAAACTATTCCTACCAACAAAATTCACATCCATAGATTCATTATTATTCTCAATAAAAGTAGATAAAGGCATATCATTGGGATCAAGAGGAGTATTTTTAGTAGCAAACATCTTCATAAGTTCATCCATCTTTTCACTCAAAACATTGATTTCTTCTATAGCATGCACTTTTTTAATAGAAGATCTTTCGGTGCCATTGAGAATAATTAGCCATAATATTATCAAGCAATTTTGTAGCATCTCCTAACGTAATTTCCATAGACGTGCCTCCCGCGGACGAATCTAAAAGATTTCTAGAAGCAAAATTCAATCTGGCATAAAAAATTTGTATGATCATCCATAAATTTAAACCATGAGTAGGGCAATTGCGAAGCATCAATTTCATTCTTTCCCAAGATTGGGAAACATGCTCATGATCAAGTTGTTTAAAATTCATAATATCGTTCCTAAGAGTGATGATCTTAGCGGGAGGAAAATACTTAGAGATAAAAGCATCTTTGCACTTGTTCCAAGAATCAATACTATTTTTAGGCAAAGACGAAAACCAAACTTTAGCACGGTATCTAAATGAAAACGGAAATAACTTCAATTTGACAATATTGTTATCCGTATCTTTCTTCTTTTGCATATCACACAAATCAACAAAATTGTTTAGATGAGTAGCGGCATCTTCACTAGGAAGGTGGCGAATTGATCTTTCAATAACAAGATTCAGTAAAGCGGTATTGATTTCACAAGACTCATCATTATTAAGAGGAGCAATCGGAGTACTAAGGAAATCATTATTATTGGTATTCGAGAAGTCACACAATTTGGTATTATCTTGTGCCATGGCAACAAGCAATCCAACACACAAGCAAACAGAAAGGCAACGGGAAAAGGAAAACGGGAAAAAGAGGAGGAGATTGGGAAAGAGAGGGCGAATAAAACGGCAAGGGTGAAGTGGGGGAGAGGAAAACGAGAGGCAAATGGCAAATAATGTAATGCAGGAGATAGGGATTGTGATGGGTACTTGGTATGGTTGACTTGCTCTTGCGTGAGCCTCCCCGGCAACGGCGCCAGAAATTCTTCTTGCTACCTCTTGAGCACTGCGTTGGATTTCCCCGAAGAGGAGAGGATGATGCAGCAAAGTAGCGTAAGTATTTCCCTCAGTTTTTGAGAACCAAGGTATCAATCCAGTAGGAGACCACGCACAAGTCCCTCGTACCTACACAAAATGACAGCTCCTCACAACCAACGCGATTAGGGGTTGTCAATCCCTTCATGGTCACTTGCGAGAGTGAGATCTGATAGAGATGATAAATAATATTTTTGGTATTTTTGATATATAGATGCAAAGTGAAAAGTAAAAGGCAAAGTAAAAAACAAAGCAAGTAATAAAGTAATGGAGATTGATATGATGAGAATAGACCCGGGGGCCATAGGTTTCACTAGTGGCTTCTCTCAAGAGCATAAGTATTCTACGGTGGGTGAACAAATTACTGTTGAGCAATTGATAGAATTGAGCATAATTATGAGTATATCTAGGTATGATCACATATATAGGCATCACGTCCAAGACAAGTAGACCGAAACGATTCTGCATCTACTACGATTACTCCACTCATCGACCGCTATATCCAGCATGCATCTGGAGTATTAAGTTAAAAACAGAGTAATGCCTTAAGCAAGATGACATGATGTAAAGGGATAAATTCATGCAATATGATAAAAACCCCATCTTGTTATCCTGGATGGCAACAATACAATATGTGCCTTGCTGCCCCTTCTGTCACTAGGAAAGGACACCGCAAGATTGAACCCAAAGCTAAGCACTTCTTCCATTGCAAGAACTACCAATCTAGTTGGCCAAACCAAACGGATAATTCTAAGAGACTTGCAAAGATAACTCAATCATACATAAAAGAATTCAGAGAAGATTCAAATATTATTCATAGATAAGCTGGATCATAAACCCACAATTCATCGGTCTCAACAAACACACCGCAAAAAGAAGATTACATCGAATAGATCTCCATGAGAGAGGGGGAGAACATTGTATTGAGATCCAAAAAGAGAGAAGAAGCCATCTAGCTACTAGCTATGGACCCGAAGGTCTGAAGTAAACTACTCACACTTCATCGGAGGGGCTATGGTGTTGATGTAGAAGCCCTCCATGGTGGATGCCCCCTCCGGCGGAGCTCCGGAACAGGCCCCAAGATGGGATCTCGTGGATACAGAAGGTTGCGGTGGTGGAATTAGGTTTTTGGCTCCCCGTCTGATCATTTGGGGGTACGTAGGTATATATAGGAGGAAGGAGTACGTCGGTGGAGCAACAGGGGGCCCTCGAGGCAGGGGGCGTGCCCTAGGGGGGGGCGCCCCCCACCCTCGTGACCGCCTCTTTTGTTCCTTGGAGCAGGGTCCAAGTCTCCTGGATCACGTTCGGTGAGAAAATCACGTTCCCGAAGGTTTCATTCCGTTTGGACTCCGTTTGATATTCCGTTTCTTCGAAACACTGAAATAGGCAAAAAACAGCAATTTTGGGCTGGGCCTCCGGTTAATAGGTTAGTCCCAAAAATAATATAAAAGTGGAAAATAAAGCCCAATATAGTCCAAAATAGTAGATAAAGTAGCATGGAGCAATCAAAAATTATAGATACGTTGGAGACGTATCAAGGGTCCTAAGGGGCCCGAGAGGCAGGCGCGCCCACTAGGGGGGCGCGCCCCACCCTCCCGCCAGGTGTGGGCCCCTCAGTGTTTTCTTCGCTCAATAATTCTTATTAATTCCAAAAATAACTTCTGTGGAGTTCCAGGATTTTTGGAGCAGTGCAGAATAGGTTTCCAATATTTGCTCCTTTTCCAGCCGGAATTCCAGCTGCCGGCATTCCCTTCTTCATGGTAAACCTTGTAAAATAAGAGAGAATAGCCATAAGTATTGAGATACAATGTGTAATAACAGCCCATAATGCAATAAATATTGATATAAAAGCATGATGCAAAATGGACGTATCACGGAGCTACCGAATTGATAAACTCGGTGATACTGAAGCAACATTTGGAACCTAAACTAGTGAACTCGGTCAGACCGAGTCACAGTTCGGTGGCACCGAGATTGCTAGGGTTTCACAAAGAATTGAACTCGGTCACACCGATTTGCAGTTTTTGGTTAGACCGAAAAGCGCATGTGCAGTGGCCTAAGCCAAATCGGTGAGACCGATTTCTACGATTTGGTCGGTCTGAGATGAGTTCCGCAGAGAGCTAACCCTAATTTTTTTGAATCAACCTAAGCCTAAGTAAGTTTAGCTAGATAGATCGATTTCATTCGTGGCAAGAATTATGGCATTATCCTCGTGCCAGGAATCGGAGGTGAATAAACAGCACAAGGGGTCGAACACATACCCTAGTTCGGCGGGTGTTCGCTATGGCGGCCACAGCGGAGCAAATTCCGTCGACGGAGGCAGAAACCAGCGGCGGGAGGTCGCTGGCAGCAAGGAGGCGATCCGGAGACCCGAGGAGGCAGAGCAGGACACGCGCGGGCTGAGGGGTTTTGAAGAAATTTCCAAAATCTCACCCGTGGGTATATATATCCCAACCCTGTCGGTGTGACCGAGTGGAACAACTCTGTGGCACCGAGATTGCAGAATTGCAAGCTGTTGCTGCAACTCGATGTGACCGAAGTGTTCAAATTGGTTGCACCGAGATGAAAACCTAGATCAACTTAGTGAACTCGGTTTGACCAAAATGGATGACTCGGTAAGACCGAAATGCACAAAGAGGTTTTGGAAGTTTAAGTCTATGACAAATCGGGGACTCCGAGTGCTCCTCACACAGAGTGGTTCGAATTTGACTTGATCAAACTTTGTGATGTAGCATGAATAGATTTTGAGACGAGAAAAGCATAGATAGCTAGACAAGGTTCTTAGGCATTCTTGTCCATCCACTTGGCAAAAGAGAAAGAGCCAAACAATCAAAACAACAAGTGGATGTTCTCGAGTGAGTAAAATATGCAACAACCATGCTCACACAATAAAATGGCAAATGAAATATGTGGCAAAGCATGCACAATCACTCTAGCATCTATCAAGCAATTTGCGATGACTGGGTCATCTATATATGAGTATATTGACTTAGGAGTCAAATGAGAATATTTGATCATAGGTCATACTTTAAGCACAAGTGGGGTTACCACTTTTACATAAAGCATTATTATGTTCACACCATTAGAGTTGCTTTAGCTCAAGTCTTAGAGTAAAGCTCCCCCTAGATGTGATATCCCCCCTAAGAGGGATGAACTAACCTTGGGTTTTGTCGATGATGACTTCATGTAGGTGTTGAAGATGTGGATGCTCAATGTTGATGTAGATCTTTCAGAGCTATCCATTTGAGTGAGTTGCATTTTCAATACCTACACGGGTTAGTCCCACAAGGAACAAACAAGGATATCCATAGACATAGAGTGATGCACACACAAGATGATGTCCATGAAAGCATTAGGTTACCTTGTTCCTTGTCTTACCAACAAGAGGGTTTGTGACTCCTTGAACTAGTGCAAGATGTGGAAGTAGTTTGCACTTGTTCTTGCCAAAAAGATATGAGTGAAGTGTGTTGGCAGAGTCACCCTCAAGAACTCTCTAGTTCTTCTTCTTCGGGATCCACATCATCTTGATGGGAATCCTTGGGGTTGTAGTTGTACTTGATGAAGTAGAACTTGATGTAGTCTTGGGAATCCACTTGACCAAGGCCTTGGGAGCTTCTTCAAATGCATCAATCTCCTCTTGAAGCTTATCCTTGCCTTTTTGCTTGTGGTCTTGTGGTGGAAGATCATATTGACCTTGTGTCCCTTGGAAAGAAGTAGGATCGTACTTCTCTTGTTGAGGAACAAACTTAGTCTTGGGGTATTGATCTTCTTCCCACTCAACTCCATTGGCATTGAACTTTCATTCAAAACCAACACCTTTATTCTTCCGGTGCCTTCCTTGCTTGCGTACAATTTCCTCAAATTGCTTACTTATGGCAAGACTCTTGTAAACACCTTTCTCTATAATTCCCTTCAATAAGATATTTCTTGCTCAAGTGTAACTTGGCTAAGAGAATCATTAGTGGAATCAAGAGAACTACTAGAAACAACATTGGATTTAGCATGATTATTGTTACTACTAGAGGAAGAATCTTTCTTACTCTTGTTGCTAGATTTTACTTATGGCATGTAAGTAGACAAGAGTAAACGCTTGGCAATGTAAGAAGAACTTTTCTTGCGAAGATCATCATTGATTGCCTTTAAAAATGCATGTTCTTGCTCAAGGTTGAGCTTTTCAAAGCGTAACTTCTCATGAGTCTTTAAAAGTTCTAGATGATCTTCCAAGGTAGTTTCATGAGCCAACTTAAGAGTGTTTAGTTCTTTAGTTAGACGCTCAATCTTCTCCTTATCATTGTCATTCGTTTTATCTTGATTAGCATGATTAATTGACATTTCATTATAGTATTCAACACTAGAGTTGTCAACAAGTAAATCATCATCACCTAACAAATCATCTTCATCACTATTTAAATCAACATACTCGGGGTGTGATACCTTTGGGCCTTTAGCCATGATGCATCTTCCAATTCCTTCATTTGGTGAGTCAAATATGTCATAGGAGTTGGTTGACACAAGTGCTAGACCGACAACACCTTCATCTTGAGTATATTCGGAGTCGGAGTGATAGCTTCTTTCAGAGTGATGGTCGGAGTCGGAGACGGATACCCATTCACCAACGTGAGCTTGATGTCTTAGCTTTGTGTAGCTCTTTGATGATTTGTCCTTCCTTTCCGAATCCTTGCTTCTCTGGGAGGTTCTTCGTTCATAGCGATCATCTCTACTCCTTCTCTCTCTTGGTGGTGATTCCTCTCTTCTACTTCTTCTTTTAGGTGAATATTCTCTCCTTTTGTAGGGAGCCGTACACTCATTGGAGTAGTGTCCGGGTCTTCCACAATTGTAGCAATTACGTTCATGACTCGAAGATCTTTTGTCTTTGTAGGACCTTGACTTGGAATTTCTTTCCTTGCTTCTACTATTGTAGAACTTGTTGAAGTTCTTCACCATTAGGCTCAATTCTTCATTGAAGGTTTGTTTCTCACTTGATGATGTAGGAGCATCACATGAGGCTTTGTAAGCACCACTTGAATTGTTGTGAATTTCCTCTTTATCCTTGAGTGACATCTCATGAGCAACAATTCTTCCAATGAGTTCCGTTGGCTTGAGATCTTTGTAATTGGGCATCATTTGGATCAATGTGCACACGGTATCATATTTTCCATCCAAGGCTCTTAGGATCTTCTTGATGATGAATCTATCGGTCATCTCTTCACTTCCTAAGCCGACAATCTCATTTGTGATGAGAGCAAGCCTAGAGTACATTTCAACGACACCTTCACCATCCTTCATTTTGAACTTGTCAAGTTGACTTTGAAGCACATCCAATTTGATTC